>JACEVL010000043.1:582851-947851 GCA_020284085.1 Aporrectodea caliginosa
CTGGGCCCCAAATCTTGAGGGCCCCAAACGAATTAAAATTATTTTTCCAATAATAAAAAATAACATTTTAATTTAGAATTATTTTAATTTTTATAATATGCTTTACAGCTTGGCATTTCATAAAAGAATCATATACTTTTAATATTATTGTAATTATAAAAGAATATTTTTTTCTAATTTCTAATTGCTTTGTTCATTTGGGCAGCAATTGGGTAATAATTCATTTTTATGTAAAATAACATCAAACTTGTTAGCAACAAGCAGCAACGGGCGTCTGCTGCAGTTAAGGCCTACGTGTCCCGAGGTTTCGAACCTGGGGTGCACGCACCCCTAGGGGGTGCGACATTTAATTTCAGAAGGTGCGACAAAAATGGAAAGTATGAATTATAAGAATGCATTGATAATACATTATAAATTTTTAGCTATCATAGGATAAGCATGGGTAACACCGTGAGATTAGAAGTTTATTTCCATGTAACATATTATAAGCCTTAAAGCTAGCATATAAGGCTTGTAAGTAAACTTTTCAGTAGTAACAATAACGACAATATTGTGGAATTCCTCTTAAATCAATCAATAAATCAATTTTCCTTTATCAAAATAAGTTGACAACAACGCAACTTATACGAAGAATAAATGCTGAAAAGCTGTAAAATAACGCCACTAGCAAATCTCTGCATTATCAAAGACTATGTTTGTCGAATTATTTAATTCTTGAACTCTTTAATAATTTTGCTCAAAACGTCAGAGAAAATTTCCCCAAAATAGAGACGGAGGTAAAACTTAAACTTGGCATTGAAAGCGATTTTGACATTGCATATGAAGACGAACAGCCTCAGAAAATGTAAAAGAAAAAATACTTTGTTTTTTTAAACTGGCAAGAATGAGATCATATTAAGGACGAGAAAAGTTCATTGTTGGCACCTTAAACGTCGTGTGTGACAAAAACGGCTTCAAGTTCAACTTTGTAGGTTTTTTGCACATGATAGGCTAAACACCAGAAGGGCCCCAAAAATGTTTGCGCCTAGGGCCCCGTTTTCTGTAAACGCGCCTCTGGTCTCCCAGTCTGTTTGGGAAGGAGTTTTTGTATTTTTTTATTTTCTGTTCTAGTCTTTGCTAAGTTTGCTTAGTTTCTCTCTGTTCTGCTTTGTGCGAAATAAAGTATATATATATATATATATATATTATTATAATTACTAATTACAAATGGCGTCTTGAGCCCATTAATTTCACGGGCGTGTACAAATTTCTCAATCTGACGTCAAAATGATATATTATCATTATAAATCAATCGTGATTTCGTGTTGTTGAGTTATTTTTACTGCACCGGTTTCTTTACGCATTGAGGGACGCAGAGAATTGTTTTACACTGTTGTAACCCTAATCAAAAAAGGAGATTAACAGTTAATCTTGGGTTGCTCTTGACCAGGAGCTTACCTTTTCTTAGACTTAAATTTCGTATGTCGTGCTTGTTTTCATCAGTTGCGACAATAATTGCTATCATTTTCATCCGTTGCTGCACTTGCCCTTGGTCACGCGTCTCTTTTGTAGTGAGATTGACTGTTGAGCCATGGAGTACTAACTAGTAACTGGCTTTAGTCTTTTGGCTAACAAAATCCGTTAAAAAATCTATCTACCTCAAAGCCTTACAACTGTGAATATAACTAACCTATATAACTTAATCAAAGTTACACAAAATACCTAAAATCAGTTACTATGAATAGAAACTGCGAATTCTGTTCGCAATGATAAAACTCCGTATAGTAATCTGCTGTGTACTCTAGCATATTCCAGTGAAGAGTGGGTCAATCGGCCGAGTGACTCATTATACAGTAGACACCAGGCATCTGCTGCCAGCCTCTAGTGGGAAAGTGGCAGGCAGTTGGGCGGCTACCCTACCCATCCATCTGTTTTTCGGTGTCCCCGACTGAGCGCGTGCTGCGTGCAGCTGCTAGGCTTGTTGGTGGTATTTCAAAACATGTCGCGCGTTATATGCATGACGTGCTCAACTGGTTGCCTGTTTCCGAGCGCATTGAATTTAGGATTTCGGTCTGGGCCAGTATCACCTATTTTATTAGTTAGAGAAAGCCTCTGCATGTTTGAGGATTTCTGTTGTCCCACCTCATCCATCAATCAATCCATCTAGCCATCCATCAATTCATTCATCCATCAGGCTCAAAATGAATGAAAAGAGCTTTCTTATCAGCGCCGAATTTTAATTGTTGCATACAGTTAATCATTTACATGATTACCTGGATGTAATATTATTACAAAGTTGAATTTTGTATAAACATCAACTTCAATCCATGCCATCTGTCGGCTTTCGATGGGAATCCGTTCGTAGGTTCCACGTGTGTGCGTGGACCCGCTACTGGTCACTGGTGACTTCTAGCTTACTGTGCATTGTTTTGCTTGCTAACTGATGTTATATTTTCGTTGGTAATGACACTTAACATCACAATAGGCTAGCGCAGAGTAGGTATCTATGAGAGGCGCTCTATAAATTCTCAGAATGAACGAGTGAATGAATTCATTATAGGTGAGTAAGTAAGTAAGTAAGAATATTCTGTAATAAACCAATTGATACCCGCATTTTGGTGTACACACATCAGAGTAGTCGCAATAAATCTAAATTAGCCGGTCTATCTTATTCAAGTCTTATAAATCATCCTTATGACAACGACACGGTTACAAGTAGCCTAAAGTAGTACTAGGCTATATCCTGGTTATCCAATAACACAAAGCAACACAAAGCAGCCCTTGTTTGGCGCCTGTGGCCACACCATACACTCGAATCTCAACGAATTGTTATATACAGACCGTTAGAATGCTTTCAACATCGAAGATGTGTTTACACGCGTCAAATTAGGACGCCTTTCCGACGTTCGGCGCGCCATAGCCGCCAGTGTGTAGGTCGTAATGAAGTAACGTCTTTGTGGGGCGGCGTACGCCGGGATGCGGCAAGAAACTAGGAAAAGCCGGCGGTGGTAGGTGATTAAGGCCCATGGGAAGCAAGGGGGGCCTTTGGCAGGACTGAGGCTCGGGGTATTCGCTAATGAAAAGTCGTCGCTACAAGTGTCCTTTGCAATGAGTCCGGCTCAAGTCGTGCGGATGATTTGCAAGCATCGTAGTCTGGACAGGTTTTGCGAGGATCAAGTGACCTATATATTTGACCCGGAAATGAAAAGCTATGGTTGGCATCGCAATGAAACAGACTTCTATGTTTTTTAATGGAAGGGATGTTAGGTTGACTGACACGTGGGGTTGACTTTGACGTATGGGTTCAATGTTCACGATACCCTTGGTCCAATTAGGCTTCCATTTATACGCATCGATAGTCTAGTGATTAGCGTGTTGGACTGTCAATCAAGAGGTCGAGAGTTCAACTCCCCGCCAGGGTAGAAATTTGTTTCGAGATGTCTGCTCCACCTGCACCCCCAGCCAACTCAGCTATAATGAGTACACTGTCGGTGGGAAGATGCGACGGCGAGGGAGAGGACTGGTCACCCCACCCGCCATCACATGCAGAGTCTAAGACACATGAAGATGTTGATACTTCATACCCATGGCTGCCTCTCAAGCTAGCTAAAGGGACTGCTCTTCTTCTACTTCACTCGCTACTACTACCACTACCGCTACCGGCATCTGCTACTACTACTATTACTACTACTACTACTACTACTACTATTACTACTACTACTACTACTACTACTACTACTACTGCTACTACTATGCCGCTACTTACTGCCACTACTGCTGCTCACCACTACTGCTTTCCTGCTGCTGCTACTGCACACTACTATTGCTACTGCTACCAATCAGTCACTATGACTATATACCTAGACCACTATACCACGTATCAATAACCACCACTATTACCCTACTACTATCACTCACCACTACTACTGTTTACTATAGTAGCCTTTGTCAATGCCACTGCTCACCACTGTTTACTACTGCTCACTCACTCACTATTATATACTCATCACCACCACTACTCACTACTACCACTATCATCATTACTACTACCATCACTACTACTACTACTCACTACTACTACTACTACTACCACTACTACTACTACTACTACCACTACTCACTACTCACTACTACTACTCACTACTACTACTACTACCACAAGACTGCCTCCTCCAGTCCATCATCTGGAATGAGATGTACGTCCTACGCCGCTGCTTTTCGCCACCTGTATTGCGATCCTACGCTCTCCGCCCTTTGTACTTCCTCCAAAAGACTCTAAGAACTTTATACCTAGAGTTCTATACAAGCGTATACTTAAGTTACCACGTTGATCCCAAATCTTAATAACTCTAACACTATTCCATTTTTCCTTCATAGTAGCCTTGTGTTACGTAAGTTGTGAAGCGGTGAGTCTTCCTGCTTGATCAACAAACGCATATATCATCATCATCATCATCATCATCATCATCATCATCATCATCATCATCATCATCATCATCATCATCATCATCACCACCACCACCACCACCACCACCACCACCACCACCACCACCACCACCACCACCACCACCACCACCACCACCACCACCACCACCACCACCACCACCACTGCTACTACTAGTCTACTACTAATCGTATTAATATTGGATGATTTATTGAATGACCAGCCATGATTATTCATTTCGCATGACCTACGACATGCTCCTAGAAAGGTTGTTCTCTTCTCGAAGACTCCACTAAGAATTGACAGATGTTGATCAATGTTGCGTATAGCGAAGACCTAATCCATCTTGAATCCATTCACCCAAAGACATGGAAACATCAGTAATACATTCCATCTGAGCACACGCGTGGTCAGACTAGCATACAGAAAAATATATAAAAACTAAGACGGACAGACGGACGGACGGACGGACGGACAGACAAACAGGCAGACAGACAGACAAACAGGCAGACAGACAGTCAGGCATACATACAGACAGTCAGGCATACAGACATACAGGCAGGCATACAGACAGGCAGGCAGACAAACAGGCAGTCAGACATACAGACAGACAGACAGACAGACAGACAGATAGACATACAGGCAGATGCAAAAATAGAAAAAAGGCAAGAGAATGCAAACAAAACCTTGAATACGAGCACACAAATAAGGAAACTCATTTCCACAGAGCGGATGACATTTAGGCATATGTACAGTGTACACACGCTTCTAGGACAACAACCCCGGACAATAACTCTTGGACAATAACCCTTGGACAATAACTCCGGGACAATAACCCGCCCATACAAAGAAAACCCGGACAGTAACCAACTATTATACTGGTATATTCATTATATAAATATCAAATAATGTATATTAATAATACAATTTATCTAATAATTTATTAGACATCTATTAGAGAACCATGCAACGTCACAGTATGAAATGATGTAAGGTCTCATGTCTACTCTGTGTCCAATTGTTTAGTAACTGTCTAATAATTAGTTTTTGATGTTTGGTAATGTTTTCATTTCTACTCTGTGTCCAATAATTGTCTAATAATTATTGTCTAATAATTAGTTTTTGATGTAAGGTAATGTTTTCATGTCTACTCTGGGCCGAATTGTCTCATAATTGTCCAATATTTTGTTATAGGATGCTTGATCATTTTTTCATTTACTCTTTAAGTACTGTATCAGTATAGGGGGTTATTGTCCGGATATGTTTGCATGAGGCGTTATTGTCCCGAAGGCTATTGTCCTGTTACCATACACACAGACAGCCAGGCAAACAGAGATAGACATAATGAAATAAAGAAAGAAAGAAAGAAATAAAGAAAGAAAGAAAGAAAGAAAGAAAGAAAGAAAGAAAGAAATAAGTAAGGAAGTAAGAGAGGAATGACAACAGAAAGAAACGAAGGAAAGAAGAAAGAAAGAGAAGTAAATAAAACTTATACAGTCAGATAGATGTACAAACAGAGAGACACATAATTATTACACAGCGAGGCACGTTAGAAGATTCAACCTGCTGCCGTTGCAGTTGCCAGTCAACCATCATGTTAACCACTAAACCATCCTAAACGAAAATCAACATAACAGAACACAACACAAAATAACATGACATAACACAGCTTAACATACTATAACAAACCAAAACCCAGAATAACACAACATAACACGATATAACACAAATTAACAACTTGACATAAAATAGTCTTAAACTCAGACCCCAAACATCATACATATATACACATATTATAATGTATCAGTATATATATTTATATCATTATATATATAATTATATATTTATATCATTGTATGTATATATATCAGCATATATAATATATATATCAGTATGTATATTAAATTCGAGTATAATACTCGGAGTTTCGAGTACAGCCGAGTTCACTGAGGTCTAGTTGGATTCCAGATAATGACGCCCTAGAGACCCGGATGCTGACCTTTGATCCATGGATACGGCGTAGGAGTCTCTTAGTGAGAAACAAGTCAACAGCGCCTCCTAGCGACCGCCGCCGTCTAGCGATCGGCATTTCAACAGAGTCTATCTTCAATGATCATCTATGCAAAGAGAATCCATATCTCAGGGCAATAGATTATTATTTGTTCAGTGTTGGCTTGAGTATTATGGTATTATTAGTGAACTGATATTGTGGCCTTATTAGTGATCTGACATTATGGTAATATTGGTGACCTGATGTTGAGAAATGACATGTCAGTTAGTGTGGAGTTGGTTATGATTCCAATTTGATGTTGTGTGACTTGATTTATTCAGATATATGTGTGGCTATGTACATAATTATATCATGGTGCTTATGCTTTGTTTTCTTGCTTTATGTTATGTTATTGGCATGGTATGTTAACGGTGTGTTATTTTAAGTTGTGTTAAATTATGTTGTCTTAATGGCATGTTATGATAATTGAGTGTTATGCTAAGTTATGTTAAATTATGTTACCTAATGGCATGTTATGCTATGCTGTTATGTTTTTGTTTGAAAGCAACAATTTATACTGCATTACGAAGAATGTAGTCAATGACTACACGGTTATGTTTGCGGTCAGTTTCTTTACAGAAGTAGGCTACTGCTGCGGCTGTTCGCTTTCATGTTTTACGACAAATGACTTTGAACCGAAACAAATGGATGAACCACGTTCCGAACACTAACTGACACGCGCCTTTGAACCGAAACAAATGGATGAACCACGTTCCGAACACTAACTGACACGCGCCTTTGAACCGAAACAAATGGATGAACCACGTTCCGAACACTAACTGACACGCGCCTTTGAACCGAAACAAATGGATGAACCACGTTCCGAACACTAACTGACACGCGCCTTTGAACCGAAACAAATGGATGAACCACGTTCCGAACACTAACTGACACGCGCCTTTGAACCGAAACAAATGGATGAACCACGTTCCGAACACTAACTGACACGCGCCTTTGAACCGAAACAAATGGATGAACCACGTTCCGAACACTAACTGACACGCGCCTTTGAACCGAAACAAATGGATGAACCACGTTCCGAACACTAACTGAAACGCGCCTTTGAACCGAAACAAATGGATGAACCACGTTCCGAACACTAACTGACACGCGCCGTTGAACCGAAACAAATGGATGAACCACGTTCCGAACACTAACTGACACGCGCCTTTGAACCGAAACAAATGGATGAACCACGTTCCGAACACTAACTGACACGCGCCTTTGAACCGAAACAAATGGATGAACCACGTTCCGAACACTAACTGACACGCGCCTTTGAACCGAAACAAATGGATGAACCACGTTCCGAACACTAACTGTTATCTTGTATCGTCAAATAACTTACCTGTTGTGTGTTTCCACCGGACTTCCTTTCCTTAATCCCACGTTATTTTCCAAGTCGTTTCTATAACTCCCAGTTCGTTCCTCTTCGTTTTGGTCAGCGGAGCGGTCAAGCGACCGTTGATCTGGTTACTTCGTTGGTCACTGATTGTCTTTATACGGCGCTGTTGCGGCGAGCGGCGGCGGCGGCACCGGCGAGCGACGGCGCATGTGGCTTCGATGCAGTGACGGCGCTAAATCTTCTCGGCGCCGTTGTTCATTTTGCTGTTGGCATAGAAATGGTTCGTTTATGGAAACGAGAAAATTTGTGTCTGTCTGTCCGTCTGTACGATGAGGCGCTCGCGTCTTCAGCCCCGATTGTAAGATGGAAAGAGTCGGCGAAAAGTCATCGCATTCCACGAGGAACAGGTGGTTAAGATGGCGGCTGTTATGCGGTGGATTCTGCTGCGTTCTGTTATGGTCTGTAATGTCATGTAGAGTTTTATGTTATGGTGTGTCGTGTTATGTTATGTTGTGTTATATCATGTTGTGTTATATCATGTTGTGTTATGTTGCATCATGTTGTGTTATGTTGTGCTATGTTGTGTTATGATATATGTCATGTCATTATGTGCTATGTAATGTTACGTCATATTGTGTTTTGTTATAAGTTACGTTGTGTTATGCTATGTTGCGTTCAGGTAGGTTACTTTTTGTAGTGTTATGCTATATGCTATATTGAGCTATGCAGTGTTCTGTTATGTTGTATTATGCTATGCTATGTTGCGTCATGTTGTGCTATGTCATACGTTATGCTGTGCTATGCTATGTTGTGGTGTCGTACATTGTAGAGTGGTGTGGCATGTTATGATTATGCCCAGTGGCGGCGCCAGCATGGGGCTAGGGTGGGCTGAAGCCCCCCTATCGGCTGCTCAGCCCCCAAACAAAAGTTGGAAATCACTGCCAATGCCAGAGAGGAGAAAGGGAAGGAATTTGGGTTTTAGCCCCTCCCAAACCTGAAATCCTGGCGCCGCCACTGATTATGCCCGGATCTGTTTGTCTGTCTTTGCGATGGGGCGCTTGCGTCGTTAGCCTAGTTCGTAAAACTGAGAGCAAAAGGCGTTGATATGTTATGATGTGTTATGTTGACCTGTTGACCTGACCCTATTATGATTTGTTATATAGGGTCAAGCCGTGTAGTTCACAAAGCATCGCGCTCCAATCAGCCGACCGATCTGCGCCCCTCTGCTCACCCCTTATTATGGCATATATTGCAATCGATGAAGCGATTCTCCAACTATTGCAGCTGTGCTTTGGAATTCACAGCCCAGTTGTCTGTTCATTCTCCCACGTCATTTAGAACGCAACTTAAAGCTTCACACTTTTAAATCTAATATAATCTAATCCAGTCCAATCTAATCTAATGCAATTCAGTCCAATCCAAACCAATTTAATCCAAAGTAATCTAGTCCAATCAGATCCAATATAATTCAATCTAATCCAATCCAATCTAATCCAATTCAATTTAATCTAATCTAATCCAATTCAATCAAATCTGATCCAATTTAATCCAATCCAATCTAATCCAATCCGTTCCAATTCAATCCAATCCAATCCATTCCTATCCAATCCAATCCAATTTAATTCTTATCCCTTCCAGTCTGCTTGCAGTTCTTAATGTGTCCTGTTGTCTGGCGTTTCTGCTCTTCTGAAGGATGTCGCGTCCTAATATTTTTATCTCTTCCTAACGACGTTGTTTTCGATGTTTGACCGACCGGTTGACGTATGCGCATTGTTCCTCGTTCTTCACCATTTCCGGTTCTTTGATCTCTCGACCGGAAATGACGTTCGTCGCTGCTTCCTCCCTCTCCTCGGTCGTCGGCTTTTAATGGCCCGTTCCGTCCGGGTAGGAACGTGGGTGGGACCGAATTGCCTGTCCCTCTTGTGACGCCCTGGAATGAAATCATTACGCAATGGGGTCGCTGTCCAATGGCTCCCTCCTGAGCTGCTCTCCTCTGCTATCGATGTCCATTTGATTATGACCGCAGTAAGGTACGTGACCCGTCTGAGGCGGGCGGTGATTTATATAGCGCCGTGTTTAATTTGTATGTTTAGGTCAGGCTCTCGCTTTCGCCCTTCGAGGTTCGAATCCTGGTTCACGTGAAACGTCTTCGGTGCGTCAATTCGTGGTGATATTATTACGAAAATTTCACTCAATATTAATATGCATGTGTGAATGAATGTATGTATATGTCCATGTATGCAGTATGCACTACTGCAGGTGTATGTATACACGCATGCATTTATGTATTTGTGTGTGCCTGCATGTATGAGCCTAAATAGGTTTATTTATGAATGTATATATTTATGCATATATGTATGCATGCATGTATGTGTCCATGTATGCAAAAAAAATTGGTTGCATTTGTGGATGCAAGAGTGTATGTATGTATGTATGTATGTATGCATGAATGCATGCACGCATGTTTGGATATGTGCATGCATGTAAAATGTATGCATCAATGTATTTATGTATGTGCAAATGATTGTGTGTAACATATATATTTTTATGTATGTTTGTATTATATTATGTTAATATATTTGTGCAGCGTGTTTTACGAACGTTAACAAGACAACGCTGATAAGCAATGCAGTATGTACAGCGCACTTCTGGGCAAAGCTATTCATAGATACACACTTAATTACATGCGTACATATACATAGGTCTAAGGCATGGCTTTAGATCAGGGCACTCTACTGCAATGGCAATTCTAAATATGCAGGACAAAATAACTCAAGCCATAGATAATAATGAATACTCAGTAGGAATGTTCCTGGATCTAACGAAAGCATTTGATACTGTGAATCACAACATACTCATAACCAAGCTAGAAAGGTACGGAGTAAGGGGAATTGCCCTATCCTGGTTTAAGGACTACCTAACCCTTCGATACCACCAGGTCAAATGTAACAACAAACTATCGAAATTTAAACCGATTAAATATGGGGTTCCGAAAGGGTCTATCTTGGGGCCTCTTCTATTCCTGCTCTTCATCAATGACCTACCTAACGCATCTCCAATTCTCCAATTCGTAGGCTACTATTTGCTGACGACTCCAATATCTTCTTTACTCATAGTTCCTATGAAAAACTATTTACTGAGCTAAACAGTGAACTAATAAAAATATCCGAATGGTTTAAAGTTAATAAATTATCCCTTAATTTGACTAAAACTAACTACATTTTATTTAGATCTCACAGGAAACCAGCACCTCAGATTATAGGGAAAATTCTTATAGACATTACTGAAATACCTCAAGTTTCAACCGTTAAATTCTTGGGCTTGCATGTAGACCAATACTTCACTTGGAAGAACCACATAGAAATAATAGCATCTAAAATAGCTAAAAACATCGGAGTAATATCTCGTATATCGTATCTCATACCTATTAATACTAGACTAACTCTTTACTATTCTTTAATATACCCTTATATAGCTTACTGCAATATGATTTGGGCTTCTAACTACACTCACCGCCTACAAAGAATAATAATACTTCAAAAAAGAATACTACGAATCATAGCCGGATCCTCTTGGAACGCACATACTGACCCCTTATTCAAACATTATCGAATTCTAAAACTAACCCAGATTAAACAAAAACAACTTAATGAATTCATGCATCGCTATATATTTAATACGCTACCAACTAACTTTTCCAACCTCTTCACCTTTTCGTCAGACTTACACTCCTATAATATTAGAAATCCATCACTTGTCAGAACAATATTTGCCCGTACGAACTCCCTTAGGTTCTCGATCAGAGTGGCTGGTCCAGCAGCATGGAATGCACTACCAAAAGATCTCCAGTCCATACCCAACTTAAACTTATTTTAAAAAAGGTGCACTCATGGTTAGTTGATCACTAAGCTGATTTATGCTAAAATAATATTATGTGGTTTGCTAGAAATGTGTTTTTGTGTTTCTGCTTTTGCTGATAAGCTGGATACATTGTTCAACTACCTAAGATTGTTACTAATATATGTGGTTTGCTAGTAATGTGACACTAGGCTACTATTACATTGTCAGCTTGTTTATGAACGGGTCGAGGTCGGCTACCTCAGACTGCTGCCTATGTTCTTAATATCTACACAATGTCAAATTCTAAAAATGCAACTGTTACTGTTTAACCAATCGCCATCCAATACTGAAACTGATAATTAGGGGGCCCTACTTAGTGGGACCAAGGTCCCTTCTGGTCCCCCTGTTGTAACCACTCAAAAAACTTCTATGTAATAACACTTGTGTAATACCTGTTTGGCTACAATAAAATGATGGTTATGGTTATGGTAAAAATGCAATACAATGTCATTGAAGACAATGAGATACATAACAATGCTAATACAATGCCAGGCAAAGCTATTTAGAGCATTTCAAGAGAATGAAAACAATGCAATGAAAAACGATTCAATATAAGACGATGTCATGAGCCGCGACGTATTGAGATGACATGCAGTACACAGCGACTCAGCAACGCAGGAAGCACCCAGCAAAGGTAACGGTTGCCGAGCAGCGCTATCCAATTATACCTCAAACGGTCATCAAATTTTTTCTCCAGAACAGAGGAATTGTATAGGTATGTATGTAATTTCTAGCCCCTTGAGTCTGAGCACAAAAGACACATTTAGCATCAACTTGATGATTGTCACATCAAGTTTATTTTTTTATTAAACCAACTGCATATCCGCACTCTGGTGTACATACGTCTTAATAAAAAAAAACCAGTCAATTTGAGTACAACATTCTAACAATAAACGTCTTGCGCTGTCAATTATCTGCAAGAGATAGGCTACACAATGGTCGCAGGGTATATTGCTGGGACTTTTTTGGTGGAAGTAAACTATGCAGTAAGTAGGCATATTATCTTTGACATTCAATTCAGCTTGATTGTTCCATTCCAACTGATGAAAGTCTGAATGAGAGGGAATATGCTTTATTTCAAAAACTAAATTTAGCGGCAATTACAACTGGAAGCGGAATAACAAACTGTAAGAGAAACTATGAAACGACAAATTTCCATCAAGAGTACAATCAAGGGTCTAGTTTTCCCCGCAAAGCGGCAGTAAGCAAGCTAAGCCCTTCCCTTTCCTCCTCCATTCTCTATTTAGGAATTTAGTAACATAGAAATGATGACTCAAGGGGCACTGACTGTCGTCTGACTGAAGTTGGTGTTTAAGGAACATGCTCGATTGATATAACAAGCTACCAATATTAGATTACGGCGCCTACACTGAGATTAACCCGCCTACTCTTGTCCGCATGCGGCATTGGAATGCCTCTTCCCATTTACGGACGCCTTAATGGACGACTGTCAAAGACAGAGGAACTTTCAATAGGCAAGTGTAAATCATATAACAGATGTAAAATTAACGGACAAAAACTAATACTTAATAACATATTGTTTCATGTTTTATCTGCTTTAATCTGTTTTATCTGCTCGAGGAATGTAGCTTAAAAGACGCAGTTCAAATAGTTCAAGAAATGTGTCTTTTCGAGGATCATCACAATAGTGATTATGACAATGTTCCAAAAATTCCTTTCCAATGTCAAACACTTCAGCACATAATCCACAGCCATATGGTCTAGAAATAATATCATCTATATCATCACTAAGTATGAAGTGATTTTCGGAAGGAAGTTTTTCTTTTGGACTTGGGATTTTACTCGGCCTAGAAGACATTTCTCGCACACCTGCTGATGTTGGCAATTCTTTTCCTTCAATACAGTTGCCATCTTTAGTACACAAGTTAACTCTCAACCTTGAAGAAATTCCAAAGCATGTTTCCGCATTGTTTTCACAGAATTCACTCTTGTGGAAGCTTTCTCCAGTGTGTGTTCTCATATGAACTTTTAGATTGCTATTCGACGCATATGCTTTGCGATATAAATTGCATCTTTTTGGTGCTTTTCCGGTCTGGGTCTCTACAGGCTGTTCCAGGTGACCCAAATGAGCAAATGCTTCGTGACAAAAATTGCTTTTGTATGGCGTTTCTGCAGTATGTGTTTTTGTATGGTGTTTGAAATTGGTCTTCCACGCATATGCTTTGTTACAGAAATTGCATTTGAACGGTTTTTCTCCGGTGTGGGTTTTCAAGTGACTTTTAAGATTACTACTCTGTGCAAATGTTTTCTTGCATAAATTGCACTGATATGGTTTATCTCCAGTGTGGGTTCTTGTATGGTATTCCAGATATCGTTTTACAGGAAATGCTTTGTGACAGAGGTCGCATTTATATAGATTATCTTTGGTGTGGATTCTTCTATGGTATTCCAAATATGGTTTTGTTGCAAATGCTTTGTGACATAGATTACATTCGTATGGTTTCTCTCCCGTGTGTCTACCTTCATGGAATACCAGATTTTGTTTCAGTGCAAATGCTTTGTCACATTGATTGCACATGTATGGCTTCTCTCCAGTGTGAATTCTTGTATGGTATTCCAAGTGATGCTTCCTTGCAAAAGTTTTTTTACATATATTGCACGTATATGGTTTCTCTCCCATGTGGATCCTTGTATGGAAATCCAGAGTTTGTTTACTTACAAATGCTTTGTGACATAGATTACATTCGTATGGTTTCTCTCCCGTGTGTCTACCTTCATGGAATACCAGATTTTGCTTCAGTGCAAATGCTTTGTCACATTGATTGCACATGTATGGCTTCTCTCCAGTGTGAATTCTTGTATGGTATTCCAAGTGATGCTTCCTTGCAAAAGTTTTCTTACATATATTGCACGTATAAGGTTTCTCTCCCATGTGGATCCTTGTATGGAAATCCAGAGTTTGTTTACTTACAAATGCTTTGTGACATAGATTACATTTGTGTGTCTTCTCCCCAGTGTGGCTTCTTCTATGGTATTCCAGAGATTGTTTCACTGCAAATGCTTTGTGACATAGATTGCATGTGTATGGCTTCTCTCCAGTGTGGCTCCTTGTATGGTATTCCAGATGTTGTTTCATTGCAAATGCTTTGTGACAATGACTGCACTTGTATGGCTTTTCTCCATTGTGGCTCCTTGCATGGCAGTCCAAGTGATATTTCCTTGCAAAATATTTTTGACATATATTACACTTGTATGGTTTCTCTCTCATGTGGCTCCTTATATGGTATTCCAGAGATTGTTTCTTGGTAAATGCTTTCTGACAAAAACTGCATTTGTATGGGCTTCTATCCAAAGTCGGCTCTATGTTGGTTTTCATTGTCACAGATGCTTGATTGCATATTCAGACCTTCAACACAGTCAAAAGGTCCCTTTAAAAATTATATTGTTAAGTTAGATTTGTACTCTAATATGGATCAACAAGAAGCGAAATCGGTTGAGCTAAAGCACTTAAGCCGGTCCAGGCCATCTATAATTTGGCTACCTCAATCGATTTAAAATAAATTATAAAAACCTAAAATGTGCAAGAAATATTACTGATTAAGCAAAAACTGTGGCAAAATTGGATAAACAACATGAAATGTGAAAATTCAAACGGTGCAAGAATTCTTGAGAATTAAGAAAAACAGGCTACAAATGTGGATGATTGAGAAAAGGGCACCAAGCCTTGTATTATTTGCATGAAAATCTTTCAAATGATTACAGAAGCGAAAGACTGCAATAGGTTTTCTCAGAATTTCTACCATAAAAGTTCAACGATGAAGAAACTGCATCAACTCTTCAAAACTCTCGGAAGTACCAGCATATTTATCTATAGGATATTTACAAAATATATCTTCAAAAAAGAATAAGAGCTGCACGCTTGTTAAAACTTTATAAAATTACACAAGCTCTCTTTTGAATCCAGTTAAGAGAGCTCCAGGAAAAAACAAGAACAAATTAAGACGAATTCTGTTCATTAGCGTATATCGGAAAAATCCTAGTCTGACATTGTGTAAACAGAACACAATTTATCGATTACATGTATTAACATTTATAATTAAGTTCACCTTTTATCATAATCAACTTATCAACTCAGCGGGACCATTATGGACCAAATGGGCTCAACGAATATGGTTATTCAAGAAATATTCTTCTGTCCAAAGGATAACAATGTATATAATGTTGGTGGTGGTTCAATAATAATAACAATGATAAATTTAATAATTATAATAACTAATTACAATAACTAACTATAATAATAATAAATGATAATAATAACTATTATTATTTTGATTATTATCATTATCATTATTATTCGTCACTGACTTCAATTATGAACTCTCCAATGCACAAGACATCAAAAGAAGACACACCACAACCTAGCCGTAATCAGGAAATTATCCAGAAGATCAGTTCAGGAAGACAGAGATGCAACCTTTACGCTAGTGGATATGCAATCTGATAAGGAAATGTTGATAATAATTAGCAAATGAAAAGAATGAAAGGACAATGGTAAAAGACAAGCATTTTCACCAATAACAGAATCCGAAGTTCCGAACCAGTAATGGAAATCATTTTGGTTTCGTCATTGGGTCTTCCGATCCTTCTCTGTTAAAGCCTCCAGCCACTGTTCGCAACCACTCCCACTTTCTTGTGGTGTCCCTCAAGGCTCCGTCCTGGGTCCACTGCTCTTCATTCTGTATACTACACCATTAAGCCATCTCATACAATCCTCCTCTGTTGACCACCATCTCTACGCAGACGACACCCAACTCTACATATCCTTCTCCCCAAGCTCTTTTTTCACCTCCATTGCCAAAATACTCAATGTGGTTAACCTAGTCTCTCAATGGATGTCGTCCAACCTCCTCTGCCTGAACCCTTCCAAAACAGAATTTATCATCCTAGGCCTTCCTGACCAAATCAAGAAAATCCCTGACCCTTCAATACACCTATCCACTAACTCTTCATCTCTTACCTTCACCTCTGATGCCCCTGTCCGCAATCTTGGTGTAACCTTTGATCCACATCTCTCCTTCTCTAACCACATATCCAACCTGTCGCGCTCCTGCTTCATGCACATTCGTGACCTCCGCCGCATCCGACCCATGCTCGACTTCAAAACTGCCTCCACCATTGCTACCTCCATTGTCCACTCAAAGCTCGACTATTGCAATTCCCTCTTTCTCAACCTTGAATCTACCCAACTAAAGCGTCTGCAGCTAATCCAAAACTCATTAGCCAGGGCTGTCACTAGAACGCCCAAGCATCATCATATCACTCCCATCCTCAAATCACTCCATTGGTTAAAAATCCCAGAGCGAATTCACTTCAAAGTCTTATCACTAACCTACAACTCTCTACAATACTCCCAGCCCAGATATCTTCGCGACCTCTTCACCATTCAGCCAACCCGCTCTACCAGATCTTCCTCCATTCTCACTCTCTCTCGACCTCCTGTCACTACTCATCTCAAGTTCTCCAACCGAGCAATATCCAACACTGCACCACGTCTCTGGAACGACCTACCTCCTGAATTCCGCACTTTTCGGTTCCTCAACCATCATCTCCAATCACCCACCATCATCCGCATCAGGCTCCTCTATCCATCACTGCCAAGGCTTTCCACTCGAAACTAAAGTCTCTCCTTTTCAAGAACTCTTACCCCGACTCAACTGATCATCTACCTTCAAACTCTCGACCTAAACGACACCCACCTTAGCAGCTACTCTGACCCTCTGATCCTCTGGAAACCGGACTCTGACCTCCTCGGACTACTCTTTTGGACAACCCTTCTGACTAGACGCAGCGCTCGTGAATAAGCTGGTGCCCTGCGCTTGGCTTTCGAGTGGCGCTTTAGAAATTTGGAGATTACGATTACGATTACGATTACGATTGGGTCAAGACAGACTCTGCTGAGTCTCTCTAGACGAGGCGCTATAAAAGCTGTTTATTATAAATGACAAATTAAAATAACAATTAGAATATCCAGAAATGACTCGTGTTGTGTTTTGTAAGGTATTGAAGACGGAAGACAGATTGTGATGTGAAATGTTATAGTCTATGAAAAGTAACTATGAATATTCATACCAGTTACGTTAATCTCTCTTTGCGAGCCTACGATGGCAAACATTCAAATTTACCGTTGAAAAAACTTGAATCAATCTTTCAGAATGATCAACTAATATTTACAAACATTCGCATGCCGTCTCAGAATGTTCATAGTTCAAACAGGTCATGTTGGTGTTAACACCGTACCGTATTATAAAGTAGTCAGGCCAGATGGGTACAAATGAAAATTTGTGCAGTAACCTAAATAAAGGAACCAAGTTAGAATGGTAAACCCGTAGTTTAGGTTGGTAAATTATTTGAATATCTTCAATACCGAACTTCATGTTGGTAAGTAAGGAATCTACCTATGTCCATGATAACTATCGTCAATCCCGCTTCCATTTCATCGAGAATTTTTTTTAATCAATCCAGCTTCCATTTCATGAAAAAAATTAGCCAACTTCTATTTAACCCAAAAAAATATTTTTCATCAATGGAACTTTTATTTAAGCAAAGAACTATTCTCATGGGTCCAGCTTCTACTTACGGAAACAATTATTTTCATCATTCCAGCTTCTAATGCATCAAAAACTTAGTTTCATCAATCCAGCTTCTATTTACGGTAAAAATTATTTCGATCAATCCAACTTCTATTTAAAGACAGAAATGGTTTCATCAATCCCACTTCGAGTTAGTGAAACAATTTTTTCCCTAATCCAGCTTCCATTTTAATTTGACGATATAAAATAATTTACCAACCTAAACTACGGGTTTACCGTTAGAATTAAACAAGAAATACCTATAGGTAGGCCCACCAAAGGGAAGATAAAACCCGAAGTAAACACTCAAAAACGCAAAGAAACGTTGAATTCGGCTGACTTTGAACGGAAAACGCGGAAACACTGTCACGTGACCAAGGCTATTCCAAAGGAAACTGAACTTTAATTATTATAAGCATTGTTGTCATTAATAATTAATAATTATTCCATTATTGTCATTCGTGTTCGCATTTGAAAATAATAACTTGTCGCAACTCCTCAAAACCCGTTTAGCAACGAATCTCTTTTAATTTGAGGTTTTTGACCGATTTATAAACTCTTTAACTGTAGTCATTCACAGTAGGCCTATTTATATTTGGAAATCAGTTCTTCGTAAATCACTCTATTCCTGTAGGCCTACATAACGTTAGAATCTGTCTAGTTTGCTCTCAGATGTCTCGCCTCGATTTGCATACACGCTGAATGCGGAGCTGACGAATGAAACGACCTACAAATTATTGAATATATCTATCAAGAAACTAATATAGCGCCTTTCATAGTAGGCCTGCCTCAGAAAAGCGCTGCACACATAGGCCTAGCTATAGCTGATCTAAATAATTATTGCTTTTAAGACAGTTTGAGAATGTAATTACGTCAATTTAGATATGCTAAGAGTTACACTGTAACAAAGGTCGGTCTCCTTCGAGGCGAAATTGCTTGTGTTACTTAGAGACAGAATAACAACTTCGCTCAATCACGGCAGATGAATGCTGTCCTGTTGGTTGTTGCTGTTTAAACAACACTGTGTCATGATAAAGATGATTAGCGTTGCCCTCCTTCTCTATCCAAGCTTGGGACTGGCGCTGCCAGAGTGGCGGAGTTATGCTGTCCTGTTTCGAAGTGACGGCAAATAGCATTCACCCCGCTAGAGATCACTGCATGTCGAGATATGTAGCTGATGGCCATTGTAGTTGTGCAGCAAGCGGAACATATATATAGTCTAGGGTGACCATACGTCCCGGTTTTCCGGGACATGTCCCGGTTTTATTTGGTGTGTCCCGACGACTTGTGCTAAAGAGCAAAATTGTCCCGGTTTCTGACACAACCATGCAGCTAACACTGTTCAATGTTGCAGTTTTATAAATTGAAGGCGATAACGCAACAGTTGTCACAACAACAGAGAAGCTCAAACTAGGCCTACTTTCAGAGAAACTTCAAACACGCAAAGATGACAAAATTTACTTCAGTATGAAAGTCAAGTGAAAGTTTAGGCCTAAGCCGTAGTTTACGCTGCTAAATTAATACGACGGTTTGAAATCCGTGAAAGTAGAAGTTGCATTGATGAAAATAGTTTCTTGTGAAAGTAGATTACTAGAAGTTGCATTGATTAGAATTAGGCCTATACTTGCGTAAATAGAAGTTGGATTGATGACAGTTATTATGGATATTGGCATTAAAATGCCATGTACGTAAAATGATTAAACGATATAGGCTACAATAATGCGTAGGCTACATAATAGGCTAAAGAACGCTAAAATTATAAATGACCATGTTTGCATAAAAATGGAAAATCGATTTATGAAAATAATTCTTTGCGTAAATTTTGCATTTGGCGGGGACAGAGGCCCTTCTGTCCCCCAGAAAGCAAAAATCCGGCCCACAAAAACTTCTGTTCCCAAAGTTATGTACAGATTTCACCTCTGACTTTGAACCTCTTCAAGGTATTTGTGTAGCATACTATAGTAGGCCTATACTATAAATGAATATAGTAGCTGTTGACTATAATATATCGTAGCCTATAATGGTCCTGTATTTAAGTTATTGTAACTGTTAGTTTTCCTAAAAGTGTCCCGGTTTTTGATGGGCAATGATGGCCAATAAAATAATGGTCACCCTAACATAGTCCTACTGTAGGTCATGCGCATCGATTCCAATTATGTGCACCGATGGGTGGACAGCCAGATTTGTAGGTTCCAGTCTCGATGAGACTATCATCATCATCATCATCAGATCATGACGCCAGCAGTTTGTCAGCGATGGGTACGAAGAAACGATCTCCACTGTCCTCGGTCATCTGTCAAGTCCAGTTAGTCTGCTGGCTGTCAATGCTAGTCCAAGTCTTGTTAAGTCCTCATTTATATTGTCTATCCTGCGTAGTCCTGGTCCGCCTTTCCCCCATTCTAATCTTGCATGTAGTGTATTCTGTGGGAATCGGTCAACTGGCATTCTCTCCACGTCTCTAAACCATCGGAGTCTTTAATGGACGACTTTGTCTAGCAGAGTCCGCTTGGACATCTTTATGTGATCGCTGAAAATTTACGCAGCCAATTCATTTCTGCTGTCAGTATTCTTTTCTCATCTCATTTTCGCATTCTCTAGTTTTGAAACCCCTGCAATTTTCCGCAGTCAACTCATTTCTTCTGTGAGCTTAGACCGTAGGCCTATCCCAGAGGAAATCCCTGAGATGCTCAGAGCCAATGGACCTGCATGCGGTCCTAGATGCCATAGACGACCTCCTCAGTAGTAAATTTCAATTTTTTACCACTACATGTATAATACAAATCAAAGCCGTGGCAACGCGTCATAGTAAGTTGTATTCAGTTTAATTAATGAGAGGACTTGTCAATTATTATTAATCATGTGCCGAGACAGTGAAATCTGCTAATACTTCAAACTGCCCGTTAGCTATGGTTAGCTCCAACACAATATTCATCCTCTTTGTCTTTCAACGTAATGGATCAATATCAAGAGTCGGGTGGGTGATTAACGACATCTTGTCAATGTTACTTACATTTACATCTAGTAATCTGTGTATGGATAGCAGCGACAGCAGCCTTGCGATTATGTAGGCTAGGTAGTTTCTGCACCCTCCTCTTTCATCCAAGTTTTTGGACTGGCATCACTTGAGCACACCTGCATTATGCAGTGTACAGTATGTGTCTGGCTATTTGTAAACCGCCTTTTAAGAATTTAAAATATGTGACAGTAATTACACATTTATATAGCGCCTCTTCACGAGAGAGTCATATAACAACGGAAAACTTAGATCGAGAAAATATGGTTTCGAACGTTTCACCTTGTCACCTTGTGCTGTCAGTTCTTGGAACTCTAGCGACCTTCATGATCAAGCCTCTCCATTTCCTTCTGTCCGCCGTTGCATCTCTCAGTTCTGCCAAATTCATTCCAGTTGTTTCATGTATCTCGTCCATCCACTTTTTCTTTGGTCGTCCTTGTTTTCTCCTTCCTCTCCATATGCTAACATCATTTCCTTTTCCAATCCATCTGATCGCATGACATGACAAATCCAAGTTCGAACGTTTAGGGACCTTAAATGGCTTGGCGCTCATTCAGACGGACAGCAGAGGCCAAGGATACCACACGATCAATTCACTGAAAAATCATGATTAGGATCGAGAGCATACGATCACTACGGGAAAACGTGAACGTCTACATTTAGAAATCCTGGCTCTCTCCCCACAACATATGTGTGGGCCTACATTCTAGATGTGTTGCATCGTAATCGTAAAGCGTAGACTTCAAACTTCAAAGGCGCCAACTCCAGAGCTTAGCTCAGGGCACCAGCTTATTCACGAGCTTATCCACACATTAGTCCTATCTGCCTTAGTTTCAGCCAATGTGAGATGGCGAAACTCCTAGTAATTTAGCATACAAAACATTAAGGATCGGTTTCATTTCAGACGCAACAGGTGGACTTCGCTTCTAGTTAGCCTGCTCCATCTTTCTCTGTCTGATGCATTATTCACAAAACGCTGATGAAACAGGTTGTTCATCTTGGTGTGCGGATCTAGGAGACGATTTTTTGGATTCTGCAGCTGTAGCGTAGATTTACTCGTTGGATGTTGGGCAGACGGTAAGCACAGAGGATACTAGAAGCATGTGGGCGGTGGCAGGCCGCTTTTGTGTCTGACTCCTATCTTACAGTGATCACTAGGCGCATCCGATGTGGTTAATCCGACCAGCAATGATTTACTGCGCTGCCAAGTCCCAGCAAGATCGATGCACTACCAGTCACTGCTCGCTCGCTAACTGGATGCATGTGTTACTCCACACAACATGTCTGTCTGCCTGACTCTGTCTGTCTGTCTCTCTCGGTCTGTCTCTATCGGTCTGCCTTTCTAACTGTCTGTCTGACTTTCTGTCTTTCTGACTGTCTCTGTCTGTTTGTCTGTCTGTTGTTTGTCTGACTGTCTTCCCAGTGCGAACGATTTACTGTCTTGTTTGTCTAACTGTCTGTTTTCTGTCTGTCTGTCGTAATAAATAGCAGTCCCTAAAATACTCATAAAAATGCCAACTGCACTCTTTGCCTCATACTGTTAACCTGTAGTCAAGCCGGTAAGAAAAATTTCAGGTATTTTAGAATGAAATCGTGAGTAGTCGAATGAGCTAATCTCTCAGAAATTCATTTTACACACTGCGCACAATAGACAAAAGACAAGTCAATAATAATAATAATAATAATAACAATAAGTTGGATGAACTCAATGCAAGTACCTTAGGCAAACAGTTATCTCGCATCGTGTCACTGTAAGTGCCTATTTATATAGGCTAGCGCCTCTTCAAGACAATGTAATGTAATTAGCAACTGCTATTGCGCCGGTGTCTAATGCACAAGGCATCAACCTATGGCACACCAAAACCAAGACGTAATCAGGTCAACATCCAAAAGATCAGTCCGTAAGAGACAACTCATCAGGGATGGTCCCGATCATACTACACAAGACCACGATAGAACAGAATGTCTTCAACCGCTTCCCATATAATTATTCCCAGTATATTATACAGGCATGGGAAGTAGAAGAAGCTAATGTCGCAGTGTGTATTTATTTAAGTATCAACTATGAATTCGCTTAATATAGCGCCTTTTCAGCACCTCACTTAAGACAGAATTGAAGCCAGTTCCAGAATGAGAATGAGAATGTTTCTCTACCAAAGCAGTTAACGATTTGGTAACGACATCTGCCGGCAAATAAATGCAAAGTCGAGCGGTCGCTGCTCTCTGCTCATGGCTTAGGGAATCGTTTCTATACCAGGCTGAAGAAAGACTTCAGTGAACAACAATGGCATTTGTTTCTATCCTACTTCTAAGGGAAATTAGACACCTCCTCACACTACGTGTAAGTGTATACTTGAATGACTAAGTATCTGTATGTGTGCGTGTGTCTGCATGTGTATGCGTGTGTTTCTTTGTGTGCGTGCATGTGAATATGTCTGTTTGTATGTGTATGTGTATGCATGTGCTAATGTGTGTATGTGGTTGTGTTTGTTTGTATGCGTACAGCACTTTACATGGTTTGGGTTTGTGTGATTGCGTCTGTATGTGCGATGTTCAGTAGACTTTTGTGTACATGTTTGAGCACGTATATGAACAATAATAATTATGTGTATATGTAGGCCTATGTGTACTTGTTAACTGTACGTGTATGTGTGTGTATGTGTTTATACATGTATATATTTAATATATACGAATATATACATGTATATGTCTATGTGTATGTATGTATATAATTATACATAAGTAGGCTACATGTATATATATATGCATATGTATGTGCATAATGTATATGCATACTGCATATTGCATATATGTATATGTATGAAGCTATACGTGCTCTATGATGCAGCCATTTCCGTGTGAGCTTCGTACTAATGCAACAAGATGGCAGCACGTACTTGTTTCTTGTCCCGATAGAGAAGCAGTAAAGCCTAGACTTGTAATAAAAGCACCGCACAGCATTATATAGCGCCAGATTATATCCAATACGCCAAGCGCAATAAGAACGCTCGGCATGTGGAAGCCTTCATTAGACCTGCGCACCCAGGCCGCCATTCTGCGCCTGAATATACGAGACACTTGCACCCGGTGCAGTAAGAATCTATACAGTAGACACGCGTAGCAAATATGACGTTTAAACTAGTGTTATTTACAGCGCTCAGCTAATAACTATTAAATGTATAATCTTAAGAACGGTTCTTACTCTGTCCAATGCAACTGTCCTGTTACTTTGCCCCAGCTTTATGCCCATCGAATTCAATAAAGGAGTGCGATGAAGTTACGTCAGATGGCTGGTCTTCCGGGCGTCGGTTCGGATGCATGGGGGGCCATCTTCGAAATGGTTTTCGCAATAAAATGCCCAGGGTCGATGCCAGTAACAGTAAGCCTGTTTTACCAATGTATGGGGCGAATGGTGATTTAGAGAGCCACCTACTCAGAATCTAAGTTATCCTAGTCTCAGCTCAATAAAAATCATTACGGGGTCATACGCCACTGAAGTTACGTCAGATGGCTGTTCTTCCGGGCGTCGGTTCGAAGCTGCACACGGGGGCCATCTTCGAAATGGTTTTCGTTATAAAAACAATCAGGGTCGATGCCAGTAACAGTAAGCGTGTTTTACCAATGTATATGGGGCGAATGGTGACATAGAGAGCCACCCACTCAGAATTTAAGTTATCCTTGTCTCAGCTCAATAAAAACATTACAGGGTCATTACAAATTGCTTAATTTAGTTTTGTAATTAAAGAATGCAAGCCTGTTATATATTGTTAAGGCAAATCTGTTTAAAAGTAGTTTTGTCATTCGACGAATGTTTAGTTATAATTAAACAATCGATTGCATTTCGTAATCATAATCGTAAACACCAACTTTTTAAAGCGCTAGGCTACTCTAAGCGCAAAGTTCCAGCTTGTTCACGAGCGCTGATACATTTTGTCTGCATTGTACTCTAAGTATGTTTGCGATGTTTCATCAAATTGTATGATTTACAATTGCTATTGTAATTGATCATTTATATAGCGCCGGGCTACGAGCAAAACAAATCCGAGGCGTTCTTGACGTAGCGCTTTAGAAATTTCGAGCTTACGATTATTTTACGCACTCGAGGGTTTTAAAAACTGTTCGTCTTTGATTTTCCAAACCTTTCTAGCCTTAATTTTCGCAAACTTTCTGAATTGGGGTTTCAAAACCTACTGGTGCATGATTCATCAGATATGTAATGTATTAGGCTTATGCAGTGCATGGCTTAGCAGTGGCACGTCCAGAGACAGCCTGCGTGCATGAGTCTTAATGCCTCAAATTAAATATTTAGAAAAGTGCCGTGCTCGCAACGTGATAGGACACCAATGCTGGAAGTGGATCAATTTTACGGTTTAGCATTAATAGTTTACCAAAACCTAAAGAACATATTAAGAAAATATACAGTTATTGTGCTGAATTGTATATTATAGACTAAGCTTACCTTTCGTACAATAAAATATATTATTTTGACATGAGCGCAAAAAGTTTAGATGTGTTAAGGTCTGCTAAACTATAATGTCGTTAATCCAATAAAGCTGCGAATATTATTATACTAAAGAGTGCGTGGCTGATGAACCTACGCACAATCCTTGAAGGAGGAAATCAGTTTGAGTTGCAAGCTATAAGTTGACGTTTTCCATTTAGCACACTTCATACTGGAAACGAGGCGGAAAACGTGGACCAATATTGAGCTATCGAAGGCAGGTGGGCTTTTGAATGCTGCTGAAGCAAACATTATTCTATTCGTTTATCACGAATCACACGGCATCCTGGTACAACAATGGTTTTACAATGGTATCTTGCAGCAACGGTGTTCATTCGATAGGCTAAAAATAAACATACGGTTGAAGTTATCGAGTTCTTGTAGGATGCACCTGTGCACAGACTGCTGATGCTACTATTAATCAGAATGCTAGGAAATGTGGAAGTAAATTCATGACAACTGGTGGCAATTACGCGTGAAATCGCAGCAGTCCAGTGCTTTCTGACAATCAGAATGAACAGTGTAGGTAGTCAATGCAACGTGGTTCTCTGACGCTATAAATTTACCAGCATTTGGCGGAGTAGCCAAGGTGAACTGCTTCCACGACAGGAATCGCAACCTCAAGCACTCGTACAGTTTCGCGAAGATGTTTGCCATCTACATCGTGACCATGTTGGTTCTGATTGGCTCTGACGTCTTACCATCGAAGGTTCATGCTGATGGTTCCCGTGGCGATAGTAGCGATAGTGGGTCCAGTGGCGACGGCAACTGTAAAAATGCGTTGAAAAAGATCAACTCTTTCATAAAAAAGGTGTCCATTCCAGTGTGCACGGTAAGCATAGGTTGTTTTACTCTAACCATAATTATTGTGTAAATGAACAGACTATCCATACAGCAGCTGCCCAGTTTCGATTAACTGGGTAACAATTATTCATTGCTCTTCAATTTCTTATTCATTGTATTCTTCTTGCGTTTGTATTGTTTAGGTCTATCATATTTCCTAAATCCTCCTCCTCTTCCTTCATCATCATCATCATCATCATCATCATCATCATCATCATCATCATCATCATCATCATCATCATCATCATCATCATCATCATCATCATCATCATCATCAACATCATCATCATCAACATCATCATCATCATCATCATCATCATCATCATCATCGTCGTCGTCGTCGTCATCATCATCATCATCAAATAAAAATTTCAATCATAAAATTTGATTCATCATCATCATCATCATAATAATAATAATAATAATAATAATAATAATAATAATAATAATAATAATAATAATAATAATAATAATAATAATAATAATAATAATAATAATAATAATAATAATAATAATAATAATAACAACAACTGGCACTCCAGAGTAAACTGGCACTCCAGAGTAAACATTGCTTATTAATATCTGACACCTGCGGGATTATAGATACCTCGGGTAAAAAATAATAATAATAATAATAATAAATAATAATAATAATAATAATAGTAATAATAATAATAATAATAATAATAATAATAATAATAATAATAATAATCATAGTCATCATTATCATCATTATCATCACCAGCCCCATCCTTCTTCTCCTCCACCTCATCATCATCATCTTATTGTTTATAATGATTATAATTATTTATTATTATTCATTATAATGATCACGGTCATAATCATGATCATTGTTAATGTAATTATGATCAGTAACTTCTATCGTGTCGGTGTCTAACGCACAAGGCATCGACCGAAGGCGCACACGAACCAATTTAAGCATTTGCTTGAATCCATAATAGCTCAAAACGATTTAAATCGTGTTATTTCGCTAGTGTGGTCCTTCTGGAACTATCTGCAAGGTTGACATCATCTCCAACGACGGAACAACGAAATCGGTGGAGACCTGTTCAGGCTGCACTGGACTTCAGGTTCCGATTACGAGCTCGACAGACGGCACCGTTCCCCCTGGACTGGAAAATTTTTTCCAGAAGTTTTATCCACGATGCAAAAACGTTGTGGTTTACAGGTATAGCATTTATTAATGTTACTTCTCATGCAGGGTCGTTGTAAATATCGTTCATTTAAATTGGCGTTTAGCACTGTATTTTAAGAACGCACAAACGTTTTTCAGCTTACAAAATGCTTTAGTTTATAGGTAAGAAATTTTCTTAGTACTTTTAAGTAAAGAATTGCATACCGATATACTTGTGGTTGGTGGACATCCATGTAGAGACTAAGTAGTTGAGCAATTTGGAGGAGGAGAAAGAGCTGACGGAGAAGGATATGAAAAGTTGGGTGTCGTATGCATAAAGATGGTGGTCAACAGAAGAGGATTTCTATTAGATGGCTCAGAGGTGTACTGCAAAGGATGAAGATAAGTGGCCCTATGACGGAGCCTTGGGAAACACCACAAGAGAGTGGGAAGGGTTGCAAGGAATCGTTGGAGACTTTAACAGAAATTAAGCGGGAAGACAAGTAGGCCTAAGACTGGCACCAGATTACACCAGTGCCAGAGACGCAAAACGAATAGGACTACCAAAGGAGAGGTATGGCATGTTCAATGGTGTCGGAAGCGGCAGAGATGTTGAGGAGACAATATCCAAGGATAAAAATCTAACAGATTGTGCGTACGGAATGAACAACTCCGAGTAAATACTTGCCTTTGTATTAATTAATTCATTCCATAAATATACATAGCGCTTTTTCAAGAAGCTTTCCCAGAGGCTCTCCCAGCCCAGCCACGGCCAAAGACAAAGGATTTGAGCAATTGGTAGAAAGTACGCATATTTTTTCGGGCAGTTAACGTAGAGGAAGCGGGAGCCCATTTCAAGTGGAGGGACCAACAACCAAGAACAACTGGGTGAACCGCTGCGACCACTGTGAACCGTGTTTTAATGGAGAGTTTCGAGATGAACCGTCGATAAGTCACCCTATATATAGCAGCTGTGGTTAATGCCCGTCTCAATTCGTAGACATATTTGACTATCAGTAGTTGAAATGCAAAGCTCTATGATTTAGCACCATTATCTTCTTCTGTGATCAGGTACTTTATCAGGTACTTTATAAGGTACCAATAGACGAATAACAAACTCTAAATGCTGTGGCATGGCATTTGAGACGATCAGTCAGAATCAAATTTAAAGTCAATACTTGCAGTAGTATCGTAAATTATTCATTCATTCATTCGTAAATTTATATAGCGCCCCTTCAAGGAACTGCTCATAGGCGCTCCCGATTGTTTTGAGTTTAATAAAAAAATATTTAAGTAATAGTCCCAGGAAGCAGGCGTAGCTCCTGGGGGGAAAGCTCGTCTCAGACCACTGGGCCCACCACAGAAAAGGTGCCATTCCACATAGTTGCAGTTCTTTCAAATAGAACTAAGAGCACCCCTTCTCTGACGAACGGAGCGGTGGCGACCTTGAATACCTGAGAGACAACAAAGCTCTCGCAGGTATACTTTTGGGGGCTAAAACCAGCTGACATCGCCGCACCAAGTAAGCGATTCTGTACTCAATGGGCTGCCGGGTAATAAATGTATGTAAACTCCTTGCCTAATGAGCTAACTTCCCTGCCTACTGTACACCATTTTAAAACACAGTTAAAACGGTACTTGATGGAATCACTGTATGTATAACATAATTATGATGATTGGTGTATATGTATAATTTCATTGGTCTGTATGCACTACTGCACAAGCACCACGTTGTTCATTTTTGCACCGATGCACATTTTCTACTGGTTTTTGATTCATGCTTTGCTGGTCTGTGTTACTATACATAAAAATAGTAATGAGAAGGGGCGGCCCTGCCAGCGGAACGATATTGTTCCTTTTGGGTTTACCCTTTGACACCATGAACTACTGCAACAAATGTACATAAACTTGAATTTTGGTTGGTGATCAATAAAGCTTGTGAATTGAATTGAATTGAATTGAAAATATATGTATGAATGTATGAATGAATGAATGAATGAATGAATGAATGAATGAATGAATGAATGAATGAATCGAAACAATTTGATTTCAGGTCAGTATTATTGTAGATCATACGCTAATTCATTTTGTATATATGCGTTTAGGTGTGACTGTCCAGTTGTGATCACGACTACCTTGCTTATTACACCGATGATAACGGGCATAGTTGGCTAGAGTACTTCTCAACCGCCAGTAACTTACACTCGCTTATTGATCTGGCGAATGATGGAATACAATTCTTTCAGACTTTCAAATAAAATCATTCACAAACAGGAATTTTAATTTTGAAATGTTGCAAGATTATGTTTTTGTGAATTCTGACTTGCTGTCACCTGCGTAAATTCATTTCTGGCAATGGTTGTAATTATCATAGAATAAACATGAATGAACTGCTTTGAGAGTGTCGTCTTGATCGTGTCTAGCATGGTGGTTTGAAATGCATTAGAATGGTTATTGTAATTGCTTCATATTTTCTGGGTAGTCGCTTGGCACTGAAAATGCGTATTGGAATGGTGAAATTAAGTAACGTCAAGCAGACTTTGTGAGATTTAGTAACGTCAAGCTGTATTAGTAATTGAATGAATGCCCAAGCTATTTCGAACAATTTCTTATAGTTTCGTGCGTGCCATATCTTTGTGGCTGGTATTATTATTAGCTACCGAGAATGCTCGGCGTTGCTTAGCAGCCAAGTTCGCCTTGTCGCGGAGTCAGTCTCTTCGTGACCCATACGACTACAATGAAGAATACACGAGCCTTCAGCTTTCGCCTGACCAGGTTAAAGTGAGAATTTAAAGAGTGATATAAATCGGTTAGAATTTGAGCGAAAATGTCCAGGCGCGCGATCATTTGATAACTGGCTCAATGCTGAAGCATGTAAGTAATTAGTACAGCAACACACGTGTAAGAAAGTCCATTTAAATGCCACACTAGAATTTACTGGAGGTTTGACAGGTCGAGGGCTAGAACTCGTGTGTCTCGAGAGTTGAATAATTGCTGTCATCCGCTCGGGGTAGTAGTTTCAGTTTAACGACACTGTGTGATTACAAAGATCGTTAGCGTGGGCCCTCCTTCTTCACCCAGGCTTGGGACTGGCACTTACAGCTTGGGGTGCCAGCAACCGGGTGAGATAAGCGCAGCTGATGACCTGTTGAGTTACGGAAGACGCCGTTTGGTTTTCCCCTACTATTTCTGTACTAAATGGCAATAATGGCGCTTTCTATCATTCACTTGACAAACCAGTGTTACAGTGGGCGCAATGTCACACCTAGTCGAGGTCGTCAAACACCATTTTATGTAATATAATAACAGAATGATTCTGAATGAATAAATCAATAACGACATAGCAACCAATATTACGATCAGCCCCTCCAGTTGGAACCATCTTCCGCATGAATGGCGTAATTCAGCTCCTCAGCCTTTCTCCTCCTCTGTTTCGGAAACGCAATTGAAGACTATCTTATTTGTTAGAGCCCTGGGTCGGGAGAGCCTCTGAATCGCTGAGTGGCGCCATACAAATGTTGAATTACAAATTACAAATTGCGTTATATTGGGCAGCAGATTCTGCTTTCAAGCCGATACAAACGGTTAAGAAGTTGTGCAATGACTGAGTTGGAACCTACCGCCGTGTACAAGCCTCGAAGTCGCGTCGTAGGTCAGGTTAACAGATGAAAGAAGACTGTGAATGAGCACAATGTCCCAACACATTTACCTGAGCGTCCAGACGGTGCAAACTCTAGCAACAGATGCATTGTCTGAACAGACAAATAAAAGGCGACCAAGCGAGTACATCCAGAAACCAGGCAGGGAATTGGTCTTGCTAAGCGCTGTAAAACTGTACACCGAAATAAAGCATGAGAAGTTTTCTTGTGCACTGCACCTGGGAGCAATAACTATATTATATTGAAGATCAGAAATTGTATGTTTATAACATGCTTGGGAGTCATATATTAATATTTTATAACTTCTCAAAGAGCAACTATTTTCTCGGTCAGCCAAAGAATGCCAGAGAGCCCTGGGGATAGTCTATGTGCCGAATGGCTAAGGAGCGAAGGTTTCCAACAGTTAAAAGAGAAACTCGTATTCCCCAAATAGTGTCCATTGGGCAGTATTGAATGGTATTGAATGAGGCCCTTTGACCGTCAGTGTCTACATAAAGCACTGACATTAACGGGTTGCAAGCAACAGCGTCGGCACAAAGAGGCTAAAGGGTCCGATTACAACACAAACCTATGACCACATAGTAAAATCTAAAATGTTTAGTTACTACTAGGACGCATTAATATTGTCGCCTCTCGACTGCGGTTTGTGATAAACCCAGCACTGTTAATTAATTACACCCAGAGTTTAAAGGCCAGCGGGACAAACTGATGGACAGGGCTTACAGATTTTATTTTAGTTATAGTTACAGTTATAGTTATGGTTTTTTATTTTAGCTTATAGTCATAATATTATTTTTTTAGTTATAGTTATAGTTATAGCCTAGTTAATGGATTTTTATTTTAGTTAATTTTAGTTACTACCTAGTTACAATAATTAAGGCTATAAGCAAAATTGTACGTATTAACCGGATGGTTTCACAATTTGCTCAGAGCTTTGAAAGCCTGTGAAGCATGGGTGCAGCTTCATGAATACACGAGTTTCCAAAGTAATTGACAAATTGGATAATAAATATATCGCATTTTCGTTCTCATTTATGTCGAATCATCCATATTGCACTTCCTATTTTTATTTTTTGCATTAACGAAAATGAAGATGAATTTTCGTCAGTGTTATTTTCGTTATAGTTATAGTTATAGTTGATGATATTTTTAGTTAGGCCTATAGTTATAGTTATCGTTAACGAAGTCATTTTATTTTCGTTAACGAACATTTTCGTTATCGTTATCGTTAACGAGAATCACACTGATGGAGGGACGGCAGTTTATTATTTTACAGCTTCTTTATAACAATTTTTAAACATTTCTTACTGTTAGAATGGCATAATGCAACCGGATTGGTAGAATAGCTATACTTGCTTGTCTACTGTTTAACGACCACTGTGTGGTAACAAAGACCATTAGCATCGCTCTCCTCCTTTATCCAGACTTGGAACTGGCACTGTCAGAGAACAAACAGTGGCGGAGTTGGAATAGCTATGCACCGTGTCCCATGCACATTATAGGGAGCGCTTCTGAGTAGCTTTTGAAGGGGCGCTATATAAATGCTCTGAATGAATGAATGAATAAGACCTGTTGTCAACGTTTAAAGGTGTCTGTCTATTATTCCAAAAGTTTGACGACGTCTTATGGCTGCTATGTCCGTTGACGTCTTTAAAACGTAATCATAAAATTATCAGTTCATTTTCTTGATTGCTGATCATTGGTTCCAGGCCATCATTAGTTTGCGAGCGAGTATTTCGGAGGCTTCTGGGTTCATTGTGTTAGTACGGATAAATCCTGTAGAAAGAATGGACGTAGGGCCGACTGCGCTTTCAACGCCGTTATAAAAATATATAAAGACGGTTGAATACGTTTTAAAGGTGTCGATTATATCAGTCGAAAGAAATTATGTTATTCGGCACATAGATAAGGTGTCGACGTCTATTTGAGCTTCTTGATTTCAATTCATTTTCTTCCCATTTAATAGTAAATTTTATACATTTAAGTCCAGAACTGGTCCGTTAACGGTTTTCTCAGTGGCCATTAAGACTCTTTTCCGGTGACCATTAGGCTCTTCAATGGCCACATAGGCATTTTCAGTGGCAAAAAGGGCTTTTTAACTTGCCATAAAGGCTCTTTTCGATGGCCATATATGCTGTATTTGGTGGCAATGTAGGTTTTTGTCAGTGGCCTTTAGGACTCTTCTCGGTAGTCATACAAGCTCTTATGCTAACATTTTTCCGCCTCCATAAGCCCTCAGCAGCTTTAACAGCTCGTTTCAATTCATTTTGTGGCCGCTAAGGTATCAAAATAGCGCGTTCTAACCAACGGATGGATGGATGCAGAGTGTAACGACATCTTGTGGCAACAAAGGCCGTTGACATCGACAGAAATTCTTTCGAACATTTCTCTACGTTCCTATGGCGAATACGCCCCTATTATGATCCTTGATTATTATAGCTTTGCTTGTTTACTGTTTAACGACTAGCTGTGTGGTTACAAAGACCATTAGCGTCGCCCTCCACCTTTATCCAGGCTTGGGACTGGCACTGTCAGAAAGCAAACAGTGGCGGAGTTAATTATTATAGCGGTCAAGGGCCCAACACATATAATTATTATAGCGGTCAAAGGCCCAACACATATACCATCGGATGGCAACGTTTTAAAGGTGTCGAAAGAGAGTAGTTCAATAATATATTCTTTATTAATTCAAACTGACAAGAACGCAGTAAGATTACTCGACATAGGCCTAGTAGTAACAGACGATAACAAGTTTAACAGAAGTCGAACATAACTGTATGTACGGCAGCCATGCAAGGCGCCCATATGTTTTACTGCTCATTTTTACCAACGCCATCTGGCCAATGAACGCAAAAGAAAAAAAACGAAAGAAATTGCATACCAAGAATTCTTTATAAAATACGGTAGCATATAGCCTACATACTCTAATTTAGGCTTTTCAATAAACGGTAAACTCAGCAACTATACCCCATATATTAGATCTGTTTTCCTTTCCATTATGTAACTCACTGCGGTTTGTCAGTCTGTTCTATTAAACGAAGATATATATATATATATTTAATGAAAGATTGTGTGGACCTTTACGGAGGTTGCGGGTATCAATCCAGCATCCTGCTTGATACTCTGCTCTTCGCACCAGAGTGTTACCATTGCTCCATCACCCCCCACCCCCAACTAACTAATCAGTTGGAGAGTTACTTTTTAACTATACTCTGTTATAACAAAGATGATTATCGTCACCCTCCTCCTTTTTCCACGCTTGGGACTACCACACATAGGGTAATGGCCGAGATAATTAATTAGCGTATCGTATCTTATCGCATCTGAACATTTTATAAAGCGCTTTCGTGTCAACTATTCGGAGTCGCTTTTGTTTAATCATCAGTCAGTTTCATGACATCCTCATGACAACATCGGCCGCTGACAATATGTACATTGGCAATATTACAAAAAACATGCACATTTAACATTTAGACTATGTAGTAGTTTGAAACTTGTTAAGCGTCCCTACCAGATTGCCCAACAGAGGCGCTTCCCGACTACTGCGCGGACGCTGAATTGTTTCACGCCGAAGCATGAGCAATTCGAGTGAACGACTTGCCCATGGTCCGAATACGGCGGCTATGAGGTGGATTAAACCCGCATAATTATAGCTGCAAGGTCCCGAACATACCCATATACCACGCGCCCAGTATATTGTGTTGTGTTGTGTTGTAAGGTGTCCACGTTTATATTGCGAGAGCCACCCGCAGTAAAGATCCGATAAATTATCTCTGATAAACCGACCGACCGGGAAGCGAAGAGCGCCGGCGTGGAAAGCAGGTTACCAACTCGGACACTCAGGTCTCTAAACTATGCATGTAGCTATCATGATTTCCTATATATTGTTCAAGTAGCTTGCATATTTGAGTCTCAGTTTTATTTAGTAGCAATGTATGGTGATACAACAATCATTTGTGCTGATAAATTCGAACATTTTTATCAGATATTCAGGCTAAGTGTCAGATTGTTTTTCAGTAGGCTTAGATAAACACCATATGTTAACAAGAAGGATTCAGAGGCGCTATTATGTCCGATGTATATATTTTATCGGCTGGAAGCGTTTAAAAGGTGTCTAAAGAAAGCGCTCTAACCATAGTTGTAAAAGAGTTTTTTTTCGTTTTTATTATTGCCCAAAAACCGGTTTTTTCAATTTTTCGTCACGTTTTTTCAGTTTTTTTATTTTGTTTATGTAACTTTATTTATTTATTTACTGTCTGTTATTATTATTTTATTTTTATTTTTGTCTGATATCCCTTATGTTGTCTCCCTCCCATCAAGGATTCATCTAGTTTATGTCACTATTTAGTGTCAATGGTTGAGAAATAAACAGCACAGTAGCGAAATAAAATTTATAAAAGTTATTTGTATTTATTAGTTATCCAAAATGTGAAATGTTGTCTTTGTACACAGTAATGTCTGATTAACTGATAAATTGACCTGATTTTACTCCATATTAAGTTCTTATATAAGTCAGAAATGGACGTACAATTTTTAATTAGCCTAAGTATACTCTATACTTACAAAGTTTAGTTTTTAATTGTTTATGTCGGCATGGACTTATGTGGACTTATGTATACAATTTAAATTTGAAAAGATTTCAATATTTTTAATTTCTCAATTTGTTATTAAACCAAACTTATGAAAAAGAAAATAATTGTTGAAGATTAATGTTACTTGGTGTTTACTAATAAATGTTATTTGATTTAAAATAAGGTTTTTAATTGTAAAACGAGTAAAAGATGTAGCAAAGTCTAAACATTTTCTTAATCGTTTTTTTCTCGTTTTATTCCGTTTTTTATTTTTGGAACAAAACGACGTTTTTCCCATTTTTTTATTTTGATTTGATCGTTTTTAACTAATCGGTCACCGTGTCCCACTTGCGATCTTGTAATCTTCAGCCCGAATGACGAGCAGAACTTTATAGACAAAAACTCATTTATACATTTAGTTGTAAAACGATGCCACATTGTTACGGATCAAACAGCGTTTAAATAACTATCTGGGGCCAATAGACTTTACAATGGGATTCAGGCTGACTCTAGAGGGCACCAATACAGCTAAGGCAGTCATTATCTAAGGTATGTGGTCTGGATTCGAGCCCTATAACACTAGGTTACAAGGGATAAATGCAAACGTTTTCTATAACGACAGCATGGCCTTGACCATGCTCATTTTTTCAACGAATTGATCGAGTAAGATCATTCACCACAGCTGCCCGTTTGGTTGGTTGCTGTTTAACGACACTATGTCATAATTAACAAAGATGATTGGCGTCGCCCTTCACCTTTTCCAGGCTTTAGACTGGCACTATGAGAGGAAGGGTAATGGCGGAGTAAACTAGGCGCGACGCTTTAAGCTAAATTAAGGTCCCTATAGGGAAAATGGTTTCCGGTTTTCATGGTTTTAATGACCTCGATGTTTTCTTTTCTCCGTTGAAATTGAAAAACGGAAGTTGAACAGCGACTGTTTACATTCAATCCTCGACGCCAGATGGATTTTTCCAATCGTTTTCCTTTTGTTGCGAATTCTAATTTTGAACCGAAAATGACCGAAATATTTCATTAAGGAAACCGTTCCAAAGCAGAAGTATTATTACACGCGTCATGTTTCTGTATACACGAAGCTCTTTTATATAGCGCAAGATCTATGCATGCATTATTGTACGCATGTCGAAACGTATATGATGTCCTCTTTATCTAGCGCCGTGTTTAATGGTGCTGCATCCAATTGTTCCGGTCACGGAGCATTCGCTTCCGGTGTTCTGTGCGACGTAGTTCCGGGTCAGAGTTCGAATTCTTCGATGTCCGTTTTCATTTGGCACAGACATAAAGCGCAATAGAACGTCAAAAAGCGCTGATATGGAAAACAAACAAACGAACTGTATCGCATCGGTTTGTATTGCCATAGATCAACGACAGAGGAATATTCGCAGCGTTTTATGGATTCGCTCGGTGGGTTCCTCCGATTGTGGGTCGAATTGTAAGCGCTTGTCCGTAGACGATTGTCATTTGCTGATAACATTATATTACCGAGTGCGATGGATCGATCGTAGCAATCGTTATTTGGTCATCGAAATGGTAGAACGTATAAAAGTACCTCAAAAGTTATTGCAATTGTTATTGTTGTCTGTTATTACTTATTATTATTATTATTATTATTATTATTATTATTATTATTATTATTATTATTATTATCATCATCATCATCATCATCATCATCATCATCATCATCATCATCATCATCATCATCATCATCATCATCATCATCATCATCATCATCATCATCATCATCATCATCATCATCATCATCATCCTTAATCCATCATTAGCATTACTGTAGTGGTAAAATCTGTGGCTCTAAGAAACTATAGAACTGCGTTAAAGGGGACATCGTGCTGATCAAAAGTGCCTCTGAATGCCACTGTATTAAAACGCTGTGTACAAATGGGCATGCGCTAAAAAAGTGAATTGTCTCGCGGGAGTTTCCAGTTGCCTCTGTAATACGGCGGCCCAACTCCTGTAGGAATTCTAGTCCGGTGTGGTTTATGGGGCCAATGATTCGGTGGCCAGTGGGACGAATTCATGCGTGACAGGAAGGGTTGGGTATTTGATGCGTTCTGCGGCTTGTTCTGCTGCTCCTCCGGTGGTTGATGCCGTCAGGTGAATATATGATGACGCGCATGTGTGGATGGCTGTTGCGTCCCGTGCTATGTATCTACCTCGCTTCCATGGACCAATGTGGCGCCATCTGGTCTCTTGCCATCGGTGCGGACCAATCCCGGTGGTACCCTTTAGCTCGGTATGTCCGCTTTCGAGAGGGCTCTCCGAATTAGTTCATTGATAGCGGCATGTCGGGCTGCCCTTCCCATCGACCGTCTGCAAACCATCCCATGATGCCCACCCGAGTCGGCGATTTCCTCGCAGTGCACAGAGCGTTAGTCCGATGCGGAGTCCTGCAGCAACCTTCACAACCTCATTGCTTAATCCCAGGCTGCAAGAGACCAAAGGGATAGTCCCAAGCCAGTCTCCACTGATCAGCATTCTTGCCTGGCTAAGTGGGTCGTCGCATCCGGTCCAGACCATCGCTTTATCTCCGTCTATCAGAGGTCTGTCCCAGGCTTTATGTTGTCGTGCTGAGTGCCAAAGTTGATGTGAAAGGCGATTGCGTTAAAGCGTTGGATGGTGACAGATAAGCGCTGGTAGAGAAATGTAGTTTCTCTGTTGTGAGTTACATGAAACTATTTACAAAGAGGCAATAATCAATTTCAAGCCACATAAATTATTCGCTGATGATTAAATATACTGAATAACAAAGGAAACAGCTTAGATGATCAATTCAATCAAAATCTTGCGATCAGTGATACTGACCGGCCACGCCGGACTCGAAGTAACCCTAGCGGTGTCGTTCTCGCAGGCTACGCCAGCCTCAAGAGCCCCTAGCGGTGTCCTACTGGCTAGCAAAGCCAGACTCGAGCGTTCCTTGGCGGTGTCTGGTGATGACCCGCTACGCTGGGACTCGAGCGGTCGCGGTGCGTTGAATGACAACACACAGACGGACAGACATTTCTCATCTATTAATTATATTATTAATTCTGACACAGCGTGAGAAAAGCTGAATATTTCAGCATTTGGTATCAGAAACGGAGGATTGGTGAGGACACTGACCGTTAAGGGTCGTTGAGAACATTAGGCAAGAGATCGAGTCTTATAAAAACGAACTCGCTTAGGCTTCATACCATGAATGTCTTCGGTGTCATTCTAAGCCTTTCTGTGTTCTCTACAACAGTGCAACATGGACAGTTTGGACACTGCTAACTTAATGCGAAAATAACAGTAATTGCGACCTATTACTTCGGCTAGAAACACTTCGCTGCATAATATCGAAAATTACAAAATATGTAGTTTCTAAGTGAAACAATTTAAAGGTGTTCTAAATGCTGGATAAAAGAGGAGGGCAGCGCTAATAATCTTTCTTATTACACAGCGTCGTTAATCAGAAACTAATCAACCAATCATTGGCCCTACTTGAGTGAATAGCGACTGAAGTAAAATTACAAGTATAGTGTCTGAAAGACACGATTTAAAGGTGTCCAAATGATAGGTAAAGGAAAATGGCGACGCTAATAGTCTTTGTCATGACACAGTGTCGTTGAACAACAACTAACCATACAATCATTAATTATTGTCATAAAGATAAGCTAGCAATTATTATTATTGCCTTGGCCATTGACGTCTTTAAACAGCTGTTGTATATTATCAGTACAGTTTCTTGATTTATTATTATTTATTAATCAAAGGTTTAACGTCGCCTTATGACATCAAAGGCCGTTGACGACAATTCACAATGTAAGTTTATACCATACAATGAAAACGAGAAATTTAACGTCCAAACGACACCATTTAAAGGTGTCAAAATAAATCCTTACAATGTCACAAAATTCAATGTTAAACAACATAAAGTAATGCATCAGTTAGGCCTACTTTCTGTGATACACACACTGTGATTAAATGATTCGATACAAATTTAATTATAATAATATCACGACGTTAGATTCTTATTCTACTTGTACTCTTTTAAGTGATTATTTATTAATTTTCAGTTTAGCATCTTGTGACAACATTCACTATTTACCATTATACTTTTTTGAATAAAAATTTGATAAAAACAGCACAAACATTAAATGATATAAGTAATTCACAAAGTCGACATTTTACCCGTAGACTGTTCAAGCATCCAATACACTCAAACGTAAGTGTCATTAAGTAAAAAAAATATTTGATACAAACATATTACAATTGCTTAAAGTTTGTTTTCAACATGTTCAATGAGACACAACAACTACATTTTCCTTATTACAACATATGAAGTACTGCATTATGATGCAATGTAATATTTACTCCAATACAGCAACCAAACTAAACATGTGATACTTAAAACAAAGTGTTATAGATACTCAATGAACAATATGCCATATATGTAATTTACTTACATCAGATTTTTATTACTTATATAATAAAACATACTTAAGATCTAATTATACGCCTCATCAACCAACTCGCATACATATAACTAGAGTTAAGGCAAAAGATTGTTATTATAATAATTATGCAAATCATAATAATGCAATACGCAATCCTAAAAGCAAAAAGCACCAGTAAAAGAGTAATTAAATATCCACAGATTTGACACCAACAAGAAGAGGGGAAAAATTACTCACAGCAACAAAATTAAAATATCTATTCACAAAATTCGCCCATTAGTAATCAAACAAAGTAGCCTATACACTTCATTCTGAAACACATTTACCGTCAAAAGGGTTTTTAAAGACATTTCATCTTTATACAATTGACATTTATTTCTTAATAACATAGAAATATCTTCTTTTTTACAATCAAGTAATAGGTGATGAATAGTCTCCTTCACCTGACAGGTATCACATAAACCGTTAGAATGTCTTTTTATAACGAATAGTCTTTGATTAGTATTGGCCACTCCTAAACGCAATCTAGAAATTTGGACTTCCTTATGCCTATAAGGTTCAAAATATTTTATATCTGTACTAACAATTGGACAAATAGATTTATAAAAATGACCTCTATTATCATTACTATATTCTAGTTGCCATTTATTTACTATATAAAGTTTTATTAAAGTTAAAATTTCCTGAAGTTCAAGATAATTAGTAGAATTTATGTGATCAATAGTTAGACCTTCTTTAGCCAAATTATCTGCTCTATCATTGCCTGACAGATCAATGTGACTTGGGATCCAAATAAATCTTATTTGATTAGAATTTAATTTGCTAATGTGATATAGTAAATCATTTAATAAAGTAGGTCTAGACTGACAGTAAGACCTCTTAATTGATGTAAGAGCACTCAATGAATCAGAGAAAATCGCAAACTTACAATTACTATAACACTCACTGTCTAATATCCATAGAACAGTTTCAATAATTGCAGTTAATTCAGCTGCATAAACACTTGAATTATTACACAATCTAAATTTCTTATCTACATTTAAACTTGGCACTGTGAAAGCAGCAGCAACAACGTCATCTACTTTTGACCCATCAGTATATATATGTATAAAAGAATCATATCTAGAAATTAATTCTAAAGCATATTGTTTTAGAATTTCAGGATTATCAGCTTTCTTATTAACACATTTCTTCAGAGTCAAGTCAACTTCTATTTCTTTATTACACCAAGGAGGAGTAGAAGGGAAGGAGGGGCCAATAAATGATGTATCAAGTGAAGAGAAGAATTCAGAGGTACGAGTATAGATTGAATGTTCCCTACTATCAGATGTCCTAAAAACATTTGTCCAGTGGTTCTCCATGACTCTAGTAAGGGGGTGAAATCTACTACCCAAAATTTTAGCTCCAAATTTTATTGAATTTTGGAGTCGCCTTAAATGAAGTGGTAATTCTCCACATTCATTTTGAAGTGCTGATGCTGCAGTACCCTTTGGAACTCCACAACATAATCTAAGAGCCTCAGTTTGAATGCATGATAGTTTATCCAAGTAAGACTTGCAGGCTGAAGAATAGGCAACATCACCATAATCAAAAATAGAGTTTCTTGATTTCTTTTGTTTGCATGCTTATAATTCAGAAACGCTGGTACTGGATGAGTAGCTATTGGATCCTCAGTTTAACGGCAGCTTATGACAACATAGGCCGTTTCCGCCGACAAAGATTAGTTTCTGGCATATTACAGCTCATAGTAGTAGCTATTGAACGAAACTTATCAATTATTTAGACACCTTAAAATCTTTATTTCGGACACTATAATAATCGTAAGTAGCTATTGAACGAAACTTACGATTATTATAGTGTCCGAAATAAAGATTTTAAGGTGTCTAAATAATTGATAAAGGAGTAGGGCAATACCAATGATCTTTGTAATGTCGTTTAAAATAACTAACCAAACATCATTCCGCCAAATTTCGCCAAGTTCTGTATTGCCGCTAGTGCCAGATAGTGCCTGTCCCAAGCCTAGAGAAAGGAGGACGGCGACGTGAACGACCTTTTTGGCCGTTAGTTGTCTTAAACACTGGACACTACTAATGAATGTACTAGCGGAGCGAACGTCGGACGAGATCTGTTTGCCTCTTGCATTCCAAGGGGTCTTAACCATTGAAATTAACTTATAGGCATACCCCGAGGTGCCTGGATTGTAGTGGTCATCGTGGTAGTTTCCAAGACCTGGTTACCCCTCATCTCTATCAGTAAAGAATCAGTGCAGGGGGGGTCACGGATGTATGCCTTTAAACTTGACACAGTTAGGCTAGTTACGCTCGAGATCCCACTGTTACTTCGGACCAAAACCACTGACCACTAGTAACTACTACTTACGCTCGTAACTGGTGCTTACAGATGAACTCTCATAAAGAACGTTAACAGCACATCGGCTTCAGTTCACAGTTTTTGACAGGCGAAAAATTGCTCTATACGAAGTGTTTATATACATAATTATGTACATAAATACAAACAGTGCACACCCACACACAGACATACATACATGCATACATACATCAATCAATCAATCAATCGTTTATTTGTAGCCAAACAACAATAAACAATAATATTACAAATCAGATTGCACTTTTAAGTACGGATTGTTGAATGCCACAAGGGAAGGCCCTGAAGGGATTAAAGATCCCGCTAAGTAGGGACACCTCTATATAATTTCATCAGAATATGTGTGTGACGACCGAAAGATGCTTCACTTAGTATAACAGTTCTTGACTTGATTAACATAAAAATCTTAACTAACCTTAACTAATTTAAACTAAATATCGAAAGTAATAGGAATGAGTGGGTAGTGCAGTTAAACACATGGAAATAAAAGATTGATACATCAAAGCATTAATAATTACTTTCAACTAAATAAGTGCGAAGCTTATTCTTAAACAGTGTAAGCGAGGGAGATTTACTGATTTCTTGAGGAATTTTATTCCAGGTAGTGACACCAATAGATTTTATTGAGAACTGACGAGTGTTTGAGCGGGCAAAAACACTTCTATAATTTACATACATACATACATACATGCATGCATACATACATGTATACAAACAGTGCATGCAAAACATACATACATACATACATTCACATACATACATACATACCTACATATATACGTACATACATACATATATACATACATACATACATACATATTACATACATACATACATACATACATACATACATACATACATACATACGTACGTACGTACGTACATACGTACATACTAACATACATACATACATACATACATACATACACACATACATACATACATACATACAAACAGTGCATACAAACATCATACATACATTCACACACATACATAAATTACATACATACATACATGCGTACATACATACATACATACATACATACATACATACGTACGTACAAACATACAGACAGCTTTGTAATCTTTTCTATCCAAAGGATCCTCAATTAATTACTTCCTGATCCTCAATGAATTACTTCCGGACTCAAATCTTTTGATATTTCGTCCGTATCACTGGTGGCTGTGATGCGCAAGGACGAGATAGATATCTGGCATTACAATGAAGATTTACAATCCAGGTTGTGTCTCCCTCTTTCGAGTGTGGCAGCGCTTATTCGCTGCTCTGTCTATTCGAAAGATGGCAATGCTATAGTAAATATGGGCAGTTCCGCCATCTACCGAATGTAGTTCTTTGCCGTCTGTATCTATAAACTAATCAAAGCTAATCTTTAAAATGCAGTTTTGATTCAATAAGTATGCATGTATCGGAGCATTTTTATCTAATCTTTCTTGAACTTCTTATATTATTAGAATTATATATAATAAGGTTTCAAGTTAGCTGTTATTCTTTTGCTTTCTAACTACCATTTTTTAGGAAGAGAGTAGGTCAATAAGTTTAAGGGATTACCTAACTGTTTACTAGATGACTGCATAATATAGAATAATTATGTGCAAACTCCGCCACTGTTCGTAGTGTGTCAGTGCCAGTCCAAAGCCTGGATAAAGGTCTTTGTTACCACACAGTGGTCGTTAAACAGTAAATACACATGACATTGTGCAAACAAGGCTGTTGTGAAGTATACCACCTTAATGTAACTCTCAAAGTGTTGGTAGCTGAAAAACGCACGTACTCTTTGGGGCGAAATAGTTAAGGGCTTCAGACTTGTTGATAAAATTCAGCCGTCATGAGAGCCTCTTATGTAAAATCGCGGTGCAAAAAGTTTAATTTTGATTTTGAAAATCAGGAAACGCGATTGTTATAGAGTGCAGTTTGCCATTTTCCAGGACAAAAGAAACAAGAGGAACAACATTCTATTGAGGCAGTCATCAGCGGTGTCGACATCCAAATGACGGAGGATGAGATTCTGAAAGAAGTCCAGGAAGTCCAAGTGATTAAAATGATTAGAATAAGTACAAGACGTAATGGTGTAAAAACGCTAACCAGCTCGGTAATATTTTAATTTTTTTATTGCGATTTCATCCCAGATAAAGTCTACGTTGGCTGGAGGTCCATCTACATGTATGTAAGGGATAATTATAGTCAACGTCCCCCCTTTGAGATGTTACTACTAGTCGTTGTGGCCACAATGCAGTCTCTTGTAAGGTCAAAATTTTGTTGTCTGAAGTGTTCTGAGGCCCACGATGTGAAGGACAGCACGGTAAGTGAGCGAAGATTTAAATGTGGTAATGACCTAGGAAATCATGTAGCGTGTGACAGAGAATGCGTTATCTCAAGCTCCAAATTTCTAAAAGCGCCACTATAAAGTTATGCGCAGGGCTTCAGAATATTCACGAGTGCTGTTACGCTGTCAAGTTATGTTGTGTTATGCTATGTTGTTATGTTACGTCGTGTTATGTTGTGTTATGCTATGTTATTATGTTATGTCATGTTATGTTGTGTTATGCTATGTTGTTATGTTATGTCATGTTATGTTGTGTTATGCTATGTTATGTTACGTCGTGTTATGTTGTGTTATGCTATGTTGTTATGTTACGTCGTGTTATGTTGTGTTATGCTATGTTGTTATGTTATGTCATGTTATGTTGTGTTATGCTATGTTATTATGTTATGTCATGTTATGTTGTGTTATGCTATGTTGTTATGTTACGTCATGTTATGTTGTGTTATGCTATGTTGTTATGTTATGTCATGTTATGTTGTGTTATGCTATGTTGTTATGTTATGTCATGTTATGTTGTGTTATGCTATGTTGTTATGTTATGTCATGTTATGTTGTGTTATGCTATGTTGCTATGTTATGTCATGTTATGTTGTGTTATGCTATGTTGTTATGTTACGTCATGTTATGTTGTGTTATGCTATGTTATTATGTTATGTCATGTTATGTTATGTTGTGTTATGCTATGTTATTATGTTATGTCATGTTATGTTGTGTTATGCTATGTTGTTATGTTATGTCATGTTATGTTGTGTTATGCTATGTTGTTATGTTATGTCATGTTATGTTGTGTTATGCTATGTTATTATGTTATGTCATGTTATGTTGTGTTATGCTATGTTATTATGTTATGTCATGTTATGTTGTGTTATGCTATTTTGTTATGTTACGTCATGTTATGTTGTGTTATGCTATGTTGCTATGTTATGTCATGTTATTATTATTATTAAATAAATTTATAACGCGCGCAAGGTCACACCGAAATGTGAATCTGAGGCGCGGATAGTCAGCCGCCAGGTGAAGATGCACTTAGATTTCTAAATCCTTGAAAGCCAAGGAGAAATAGTGAGTTTTGAGCCGCTTTTTGAAGGAAGGAAGTGAAGTTGAGCTACGAAGAGAAAGTGGTAGTCGATTCCATTCCCTTGGAGCAGAGGCGTGGAATGCACGAGAGCCCATAACTGTTCTGCATCGTGGCTCAGCTAGAAGACCCTGTACCTGATGATCGCAGGCAACGAGGAGGGATGTAAGGAGTTAGTAGTGCATGAATATAGGTAGGTGTGCTGGTACTGAGGGCTTTGTAGGTCAAACAGGCCAATTTAAATTTTATTCTGAATTCAACAGGAAGCCAATGCAGATCGTGGAGTAGGACTGAGGAGCATGTTCGTAAGTGGGACACGCATCACTACACGAGCTAAGGAGTTTTGGATTCGTTGCAGCCTTTTGAGTTCAAGGTTTGAGACACCCACAAAAAGGGAATTAGCATAATCAAGACGAGAGGATACAAGTGAACAGGCTATAGTTTGAGACATATTCTTTGTTAGAGCCGACCTGATGTGACGTATTGCCCTGATGTGATAGAAACAAGATTTACAAAGGTTTGTTATGTGTGGTCGGAATGTGAGCTTACTGTCCAGGGTTACCCCAAGTGTTTTGACAGTATCTAAAAGAGACACAGCAGTGCCTGCGAGGTCGACGCTAGAAAGTGAAGGGAAAGAACGCAGGCGTTGGCCTGAACCGAACAGAATTGCCTCAGACTTGTTTGGGTTTATGGCCAAACCATTGAAACAGAACCATGCATACATAGATGAGAGGCACTCTTCAAGTTTTAGTTTACCAGACTGGTCAGTGTGTGACAGAGCAATATGTAGCTGAGTATCATCCGCGTACTGTTGTAATTGGATTCCAAAGTGCTTAGCTATATGACATAACATAACATAATATGATGTTATGTTGTGTTATGCTATGTTATTATGTTATGTCATGTTATGTTGTGTTATGCTATGTTATTATGTTATGTCATGTTATGTTGTGTTATGCTATGTTGTTATGTTATGTCATGTTATGTTGTGTTATGCTATGTTGTTATGTTATGTCATGTTATGTTGTGTTATGCTATGTTGTTATGTTACGTCATGTTATGTTGTGTTATGCTATGTTATTATGTTATGTCATGTTATGTTATGTTGTGTTATGCTATGTTATTATGTTATGTCATGTTATGTTGTGTTATGCTATGTTATTATGTTATGTCATGTTATGTTGTGTTATGCTATGTTGTTATGTTATGTTATGTTATGTTGTGTTATGCTATGTTGTTATGTTATGTCATGTTATGTTGTGTTATGCTATGTTGTTATGTTATGTCATGTTATGTTGTGTTATGCTATGTTGCTATGTTATGTCATGTTATGTTGTGTTATGCTATGTTGTTATGTTATGTCATGTTATGTTGTGTTATGCTATGTTGTTATGTTACGTCATGTTATGTTGTGTTATGCTATGTTGTTATGTTATGTCATGTTATAGCCTACTACATGTTTGCCCGTCCTAAGACGGTTGAAAAGAATTTGAAAATGTGAAGTGTTGCGTCATCACGTGATACGTGATTGACGTCAGTCCTTTTCACCTCCCATGCCTCTAATCTCTCTCTGTCATTCTTACCCCATCTCCTGTCGTTCCGTCCGTCCGTCCGTTCCGTCCGTCTTTCCCTCCGTCCCTCCCTCCGTTCCCTTTCATCCTTCCCAACGTCCCTCCCTACCTTCGTTTCTTTCATCCTTCCCAACGTCCCTCTGTCTCTCCCTCCATCCATTAAACGTCCGTCCCCGTCTCTGTATTCCTGCCTCCCTCTGTCCCTCCATACCTTCCTCCCTACCTTCTACCTTTCGTCCGTCCCTCGCTCTATCCCTCGCTCCCTCAATCGCGACCTCCAATCCTCCGTCCACGCCAGAGCTCGCGTATATCAGTAAGGGAGGCACGAGGCTGGACCTCTAGCGGCTGGTACTCGTCAGGCGGCGTGACAAAGAATGTTCACACATTTTAAAGTGTGTAACGGAGATTGTTCATTCACATTTCTTTTCTTTTGTATTATTAATAATAGGCTTAAAGACTGATATTAGGCAAACAGCTTAAGAATTAGAAAATGGGGTGAGGTATGAGTGAAATCAGAATGCACAATATTCTAAAAGTAAGTGAGAAATAAAAGCCTAAGAACATTGAAATGAACACATATTTCTGAATTTTCTTTTGAGAAACCCATTTTCCTTTCCACCATCAAAATGGCGACGCAATTTAAAAAAGTTCGACGACAAAATAGAAATGACTAAGTAAAATGTTTCCAGAAACGCGGAAAACTTCACATCATACATCGAAAACGGTCGGATACGGTGTTACTTACAACACAAACCTATACAGCCTATACAGAAATTCAGCAATGATTGTCCATGAAAGATGGTGAGAAGTAGAAAACTACACAGTGCTGATAGAAAAGAATCTCAAGAGAGCTAGATGGGACACGAAGTAGTCCACAGCAAAAGTAGCTACTGTTAGAGCACACGATTGCAGCCAAAACCACAGGCGTAACTTTGAAGTATGAGAGTGGTGTCCTGTTACCACCACTTTCAAAGTGGTGGTAGCAGTCACTACCACTTTTTGCCCTGTGCTGAAATATTTTTGCGGCATAACAGCGTTATTTTGGTTTGAAGCAAGTTCAAGCAACGATGGTTAACGGCGGTGCTTAACTATCGCAAAACTGGTAGATGCTTACTTGTTGTTTTATGCGGCATAAATTGGTAACAGGGGGGGGGGGATTGGTCCCCCTCCACTTTGCGGGGAAAAGTTGGGCCCTTTGTTAAGACACTTCTTCGCTTATAAGCATACACGGTGGTAGTGGTCACTTATATCCAGAAGTATAATACTGCAACTGTACAACACTTCAAGTTATAGATACCTCCGTAATGAACTTCTTGGTCTGACTTTGCCCCTTTTCCGCAAGCGATTGAAACCCATTCTCTTTTATTGTGGTTTGGTGCTGTCAGGTCGGGGGCACCTCTGAGGAGTTTCTTTTTAGAGTGGTGCTATATAAATTTACGATTACGATACACAGGTCAATACATAATCCGCTTCTTGTTTATATCAGGCTATCTTGTTACAGAATACAGAACATCGAAATCTCTTTATCAAGCTGTCTTTGCAAGGCTTAAAAAACGCGTTTCAACGAAGTTCTTTACAAACGGTTAACTAAATTGCGATCCTTATCCACGACTTCGTTTCATCAGAACTGACGTCATAACGTAGCGTGCTAAAACGGTACTCTGCAGTGGTATATGTATATATGCTGACGTAATACCACGAAATTGTATACAGTTCAAGCTGTATGTTTGCCTCTCTGCGAAGTACATTAACTACAGCCTCTTCTGTGTTTATATGATAAATTGATGCGATATATCTTGATCATTTGTTTATACAGTAAGGTATAAACAAATGAAGGAGTCATATGGACTGAAAAATATATGCAATGCATTTAGAACTCTGAATCTATGCTTGCTACACAACCTTCCATTTAGAATATTAGATGGAGTGTTCGTGTTGGGTTGCATTCAGTTCACGCTTTTGAATTTTTGTTCACGTACTGCAGCTCAAAGAAGAAGTGCAGATCCTCCCAGACCTCTTTAAACCCTGCATTTGCCCAATAAGCAAAAGGAGATGCAAGGTCAATCCTCCAAACCCCGCCACTGCCCTTAGTCTGGAGTGCCAGTCCAAAGCGTGGAGAAAGTAGGCAGGCGACGCTAATCATCTTTGTCATGACGCAGAGTCGTTAAACAATTAGGCCAAGCCAACAAAATAATGAACTAGTGATGGCAGCATACTAGCGATTGAACGAAAATTACATACATATAGTGTCTGAAACATACGAAACATGCGATTCGAAAGGTGTTTATTATATACGTAACAAAAGAAGGAGGGCGACACTAACCATCTTTCTTATGACACAGTGTGTGTGTGTTCGTGTGTTTGTGTGTGATATATATATATATATATATATATATATATATATATATATATATATATATACACTGTGTCCTGAAAAAGGGACCCCTTATGGTAATACGAAAAAGAACTAGTAAATGTTCATCGATTTTTAAAATTCCAAGACCAGTTTAATCCTGACATAATTGTCAACAAATGTGTAATTTATGAACGGCCCAGTTAAAATAATTACGTCATATAATGACGTCTTGAATTAGCAAATTGCAAAAACAACACGGTTAGAAAATGGCGTTCAGCCGCGAAGATAAAATTGTTATAAAATTTTTACGGAAAAACAAACATTACGGAGCAAAAAGTTCATTAGAAAATTTCCGGACAAGGGTTGGACATTAGGTGGTCTAAAGAAGCTTCGAAGAAAAATTTATTTAACCGTGCGCATATTGTTAATGCCTGGGATGAATTTGATCAGCTGGTTATCGATGCTGCTATTGGCCAATGGCGCGCTCGTCGTGAAGCTTGTGTTGAGGCCGAAGGCGGACACTTTGAGCACGCCTTGTAGTCTAATATTATTCAAATATAAAAATTAAATTAAACTAAAATTTATAATTGATAAATGAGAGTTTAAAATAATATTGAAAATTTTAGATGATTTTTTGTGTCGTTTTTGACACTTGAATTTTGATAAAAATGTCGTCATTGTGACGTCATTATTAAATAACAAAAACTGTTATACTTTAACCAGTATTTAGCAAATTATGTCAGGATTAAAATGGTCTTGGAATTTTAAAATCGATGAACATTTACTAGTTTATTTTCATATTACCAAAAGGGGTCCCTTTTTTTCAGGACACAGTGTATATATATATATATATATATATATATATATATATATATATTGCAGGGGTTAGCGTGCTGGACTGTCAATCGAGAGGTCGGGAGTTGAGCTAAAACCCCACCAGGGCAAAAATTTGGTTCCAGATTTCTATTCCACCTGCGCCCCTAGTCAACTCAGGTATGATGAGTCCACTGACCGCACACTGTCGTTGAGAAGATCGGACGTCGAGGGAGAGGGCTGATCACCCTTCCTCATAGGCCGATACCTATGACTGGCTCAGGGCTAGCTTACGGGACTGCTCCTCCTCTTCTTCTTATATATATATATATAATTATAATATATATATATATATATTATATATATATATAGTTGAAATTATTTGATGGAGATTTGTGTATTTGCGCGAAGCAGTTAAAGTATGCACATTTTATATGGACACTTCCTGGCATTGGATATTATGAGTAATAATAATTATTACACTGCCCTACATAGGCTAGCATATATTATCTTCACACATACAACAATACGTTTTCTCAAATTAAGCATATATACATATATGTATATATCTGTGCATATATGTATAAATATAAATATATATACAGGGTGGTCCAAAATAAACCGCACAGTAACAGTTTTCTTGATATAATGTATAACAATTCAATGTTTAATGCCACTTCACGTTCAACGGTTAAACGTATTGTAAAGAAAGATCTCGGACTTAACCAGTAGGCCTACAGGCGCAAAGTTGGACAGCAGTTGAACAGCGATTGCAAGATGAAACGGATTCAGCGCAGTCAGCAACTTCTGCAGCGTTTTCCAACTGATCGTAGAGTTCGTAGCATCTGGTTTACTGATGAGAAAACATTTACTGTTGCTACACCTGTAAATACACAGAACGATCGCGTATACGCACAAGCAAGGAAGAAACGTGATGTTTCATCAACGAGACTTATCCGTGAGCGCCAGCACTTCAGCCGTAACGTCATGGTTTCGGTCGCCATATCAAAAATGGGAAAGTCACGCATTGTCGTCATTGAGCCAGGTGCGAAGGTGAACAGTCAATATTATTGTCAGCACGTTCTTGGTGATGGTCTTTTACCTGACATCCGTGCAATATGCCAACACCACACTTGGACCCTACAGCAGGACGGCGCTCCATCACACACCGCCAAGAACACTATGGAGTATCTGCGACGTGAGAACATTTCTTTCATTGAGCCTGACATGTGGCCCCAAACAGCCCGGACTTGAATCCAGTCGACTACGCTGTTTGGGGCGCTTCAACAGATGGTATACCGTCGTAGAAGTTTCACTACAGTGGATCAGCTGAAAGAAACAATCGTCACAGAGTGGACCAAGCTGTCACAGCGTTTCATTGACCGCGCAATTGATCAATGGCGTCGTCGGCTTCAATGCGTTGTCCAGCAGCAAGGAGGACACATTGAACATTTTATGTAACGAAATCCATCCATGTAATGTTACAGTAAAAATAATTGCTGTGTTTTTGTGAATTTTCACGGTTATATTTGAATTGGTCTGACTAAAGTACTATCAATTTATCATTGTGCGGTTTATTTTGGACCACCCTGTATATATGTGTGTGTGTATGTATATGTGTGTATGTATATATGTGTGTGTATGTATATATGTGTGTATGTATATATGTGTGCTTATAATATTATATGCTCTCCTAATGCATACCTGATAAATCATATCGCTGTTGATATCTTCAGCATTAGACAAGGCGCCATAGAAGTTATTAATTACAGTTTATGCGATTTAGGCAACCTGATACAGTGTAAGCATATATGCTGCTCAATGCATGTTTTAATGTAGCATTTTATGCATAACCTAGAGTATTTTTGTTATGTGATCATGTATTGCATTATACATAGGTACATTTATCGCTGAAATGCCCATGAATATACATATTTATTTATGTTGCAGGTTCTCTAGCTATCTAAACAACTCAAACATGAAAATATTCACGCCGTGTTTCCAACCCGTCCAGCCTAGTTGCTCGGAGGTTCTTGCGCACGACAACCAACCGGAAGTCACGTGGGTCTGCCGCCGCTGGGTCCAGTGCTGACCCCTTGCGTCAGGGCGAGGGGCGACTGAGGCGATCGGACAGGAATCTCGTGTATGGAAGTGATCATGATGTTTCCAGCTCCTCCGATTCCCACTCCACCGATGTTTTCCAGGCTATCGTTCATGGACTCGACGCTTGCCTTCGGATGGAGGTGGGCCCTCGGGATCGTCTGGCGCTCCTGGAGCAGGATCATCTCGCGGATGTCCCTGCCCGTTCCAGTCGGCTCATCCGGCTCCAGAACGAAGTACTGGTGCGGGTCCGTCTGCGAGTAGACGGTACACGTCGAACCGGGTCGCGGACCGGCGCTGGAACGCCGGAACCCGTCCGGACCACAGCTCCGGATGATCATCCGGGACTGGCGATGACCGGAGTTCATCCGGTGGAGGGCGGCCACGGATCCCGGATCGGCGGCCACCATTTTCCAGCTTCCGCTGCGGAGATCCGGGATCGAGGGCAGAGGTCGGGCGTCCATCTTTCTCGAGTTGGCGTATTTGTTCTCTCGGGGGTCGACGGCGCCAGACTTGAAGACGAGGGTGGGAACGACGGAACCCTTCTGGAGCAGAGCAGCTTCGGAGATGGGAAGGTCATCGCGGAATTCGATGAACTGAGTGGGAGGGACAACCATTGAGCGACGATGACGTCGCTTATACTGCTGCCTGAAATGCAGAAGAAATATTCAGTTAGTGTCATCAGGGTTTAATGGCTTGTGATCAATATAGGCATGTATAGGTGATTGTTTGTCTGTACTTATAAGGAGAGTTCAAATCTTAAAATAGGTATGCAAGGGACTGCATGATTGCCTGAAATGCAGAAGAAATATTCAGTTAGTGTCATCAGGGTAGCTACTGATTAAAATTAACTCCGTCTTTAGTGTAAGTAATTTGTTTTGTATTCCTTACTTATGAGGAGAATTTGAATCTTAAAAGAGGTGTGCAAGGGACTGAATGAGTGCATCCTCAGTTTTGCGGCATTTTATGTTATACTTTACTTCGCACAAAGCAGAACCGTGAAACAAAGGAAAGACTTGAACAATCTACACCAAAAAAACTTATAGCAACAAAGGCCGATGACGTCGGCAGAAATTGTTTTGAACAGTTCTCACCGTTCGTATAGCATAGTAATTAATACAGAATTTCAATTTATACCGAACTTTTGTTTTTTTAAATTCCAAAGTGTAATATTGTCTTATTACATCAAAGGCCGTTGACCACAATTCAGAAATGTATACAATGGATGGATGGATCCAGAGTTTAATGATATCTCATGGCAACAAAGGCCGTTGAAATCGACAGAAATTACGTTGAACCATTCTCGCAGTTCGCAAGGCAATAATTATGCAGCTTCTTAAAACTAATTTTATCGCAGTAACACAGTAATCGCAGTGTATTGCAGGCTGTCTGTTATGTTAGTAGTTAAGATTTATGTCTTCTGTCATTTGTGTTCTTGTGAATTGTTTCAATTGCATAACTGTACACTGTAACCAGTTGCGGTTTGTCAACCGGATTGTTTAAATAAAGAATGTTATTGTTATTATTATCATATTAAGTGTTACTGACATCTTGTGGCTGCTAGAAGCGTTGAATGACTGTCGAAATAGTCTACTGAACTAAACCAACTGGAGATCAAACGCAGTTGCGGATGTATATAGCGTCGGTTGAAAACGTTTTAAAGGTGTCCAATAGAAGCGTTGCCAGCGTTGTAACGGGTGTTTTGATAAAGAATATAATTAGCAGCCACAGTATCAATTGTTTAACAACATCTATTGCTATTGCCCTCCCTTCCCCCATCCCTGGCATCGAGCGGGTCCAGGAGATGGTTATTTTGGGTGTCACTATCTCTGATCGGATTGGCTTTAGGGCACACATTGACAAAATATGCTGCAAAGCCCGACAATCCATGTTCGCGCTACGTGTTTTGGTCGCCCACGGTCTCCACGGTCAACGTCTCTTTGACGTTGTTAGAGCTACTACCCTCGCACGGCTACTTTATGCCTCCCCTGTTTGGTGGGGATTTGCCACTGTAGGGGAGCGTAAACGACTTAACGGTATTCTGAGAAAATTGACCCGTTCAGGCTTACTCCCTGCCGATTTTCCTAGTTTCGACAAACACTGTTCTAGAGCTGATTCTACTCTTTTCCGTTCAATTCTCTCAAACCCTTGTCACGTCCTTCACGACCTCCTCCCTCCCCGTAAGGTCACTCCATACAATACGCGACCCAGACCACATGATCTCACCCTACCTAGAATTGATGCCTTTGTTAAAAGAAGTTTTATTATGAGAATGTTATATGACTTTGCATAAATGTTTGTATTATTTATTTTTCTGTAAGCTACTGTGCGTTTTCTGGTAGTCAAATAAAAGAATATTCTTACTTACTTACTTTTATCCTGTGGCTGACGTCGACGTTGTATTACATTATATAGAACGTAGTGGATCCGTTCACGCCCTGGACGTAAGCGGAAACCACGTACAACATTCACGCCCGTCACAGTATTGGTTAAAGCATGTCACGTGACCTTGCTCACTTTCCTTGGAATTTCGAAACAATCTTCCACCGCATCTGGGTGTGTTTATCGGTCGGCTCCTTTCACCTCCACAAAATTATGTGACATGCATTGACCAATTGCGAAAAGGGCGTCATTCTAGTCTCGTGTATAGGCTCACGTCGGGCGTGACTGTATCCACGACCATATAGAAACTATGTAAATTGTAGATTTATTCAGCAAGTTTAAGACACGGACGCTAGATGGCCGAAATGACTGAATATAAGTCAATCACGTGCCTATGAAAAAAAGCGACTATATAATTGAATTAATATATAAAATGCAAAGAAAGCGAGTTACTTATAGCGTCTAAATTACACCATATAAAGGTGTCGAAACAGAGCCTTACAATATTACTAATTTTCATTGTTTAACGACATAAAGTGATACTGCTGACACTTTCTATGATAGAAATATTGTGATATTTTGGACTGATGCAAATAAGACTGCAATAATTGACCCATACAAGAAGTATTAAGAGTATAAAATTTCTTAATAAAATACTCCATAATTATGCACAAGAGAGTCTCAATCTAGACATTCCAATTTTGAAACAACTTCAGCCACAAATGAACACACATATAATTATAATTATAATTATGAAATTATATTCTTATTCTATTTTTTAAATTTCAAAGCGATTACTAATTTTATTAGTCTCATGTTAGCAAACTAAATTCTAATAAAATCAGGCTTTTTTCGATCACAAGTCATACTAACATGACGGGCAATGATAGAGCAGATACTTTGGCTTAAGAAGCCTTAAGTGTTGATCAATTAAATTCTACTAATTATCTGATCTATTAAAATGATTGACTTATTAACCGAATGACTATTTTAAATACTTATCTCTATCAAATACTTGTCTATCTAAATACTTGCCTTTCTCTAATACTTCCCTCTTTGACATATCTAACTTTTTCAAATACTTACCGTTTTTCACGGAATTGCCTCTTTATATTCCTTTATTGAATGCTCACTTTTTCAAATACTTACCTCCATCAAATAATTTTCATTTTGGAAGACTTAACTTTCACATACTTGAATTTTTACATTTCACATACTTGCATTTTTAAATAAATACTTTACTTACCTTTTAAAATTGCTTTTCCGCCATAGGCTGTCTCATTGTTTTAACAGACTGCTCTTCTGGATATTGATCTACTGTAATTACGGATTGATTTTGGTGCGCCATCGCTTTCTGCCTTGTGCCACTTATTTCTCGATCATAGTTTACACTATACACCTGTGCAACGCGGTGGTATACCTTCTATCATTTCCCTTCTAATTTGTTCTTACCTTATTTCTCTTACCTTCTCCGTCTCACCTTATTATTTCTTAGATTTGTTCACCCTACTCTTTATTGTCTTACCTTCCACTAACTGGCCATCTATTACCATACCTCACTTCACTTTACTTTTCTTACCATGCAATTTGCCATTTTCCCAATATCGTTGTCTAAATTTTGTAGAAGTCGATTACCGGCATCCTCGAAAATGATATTAGCTGTTACTCATGCAACTTAGATTAGTTCTGTGTAACAACACGTGTCATTAGACAGATAATTATTGTCGCCCTCCTCCTTTCTCCACCTGTCGGACTGGCACCATAGCCAACGAGGATTTACTAAGCGCAGCTATGCTTCTACTTTTATTTATAGGGCGAAGGTTAGCTTTAAAAAGGTGTGTAATTATCGGTGCCTTTGAAGCATCAGTTTACAATGCTTTGATGATGTCTAAATGTCTTACCAATCGTCAGTCGTGTCACTAGCATTTCTTCTGAATAACTTTACGAGTCAAGCATTTCTGATTGGTGTTCACTGTCCAGAACATCAGTAGATATTGCCGTATAAAACCATTATTAGTAACAGCCATTTCGACTTTTACTACCGAAAGTCACATTTTCCAACGTGCATCAGTAGATATTGCCAAAGGATAAGTATAAAATAGTGATAAGACTAGTGCAGTGCTGTCCAACCCGCGGCCCGCTGGCTGATTCTAAGTGGCCCGCCAGAGCTAGCTAAATATGTGAAATTTCTGTAAAGATGAAGTAAAGGCCAAATAATAAGTTGGTAAGACTTGCATATAGCTATTCGTTCATATCTTGGTTTATCATTTGACAATGTGAACAGGTGTGTGAATCCAGTTCATACGACACATTAAGCTTGTTTGATTCAGAAAGCTTCATCTACGGATTTCAACACGAGCCTCAACAAAATAAAATAATTATACTAATAATTATATGTAATATATTATCTTACAGCTTAGTGATGCACTTGTCACTAGTGCATTGTAAAGTGATTTCCGGAAACTTATAGGCCAAATAATAAGTTTAAAGGAGGTGTATAAGGATTGCTTAGCTGATACTTATAGATCAAATGTAACACTTAAAAGAGGTGTGTAAACAACTGCACTTTTATAGGCCTACTTACATAAGAGAAATTGAAGACTTAAAACAAAAAAATTGCCTTATCACAAATTTCCATGAGTTTCCCTCGAAACAGCGCTATAAAACATACCAATGACAATAGTAATAATTATCTATCAGTTAGTGTTGTTACTAACTTTTTGTAGCAGACGACTCCAACCGTAGCAATGAGAACAGCGATGATGATTAGGACAGCAACAATGGCAGCCATAAGAACACCTGACACATAGAAAGTTAACATCATCATCATCATCATCATCGTCATCATCATCATCATCATCATCATCATCATCATCATCATCGGCATCGTCATCGTCATCGTCATCGTCATCGTCATCGTCATCATCATCATCATCATCATCATCATCATCATCATCATCATCATCATCATCATCATCATCATCATCATCATCATCATCATCATCTCAACTATAAGCTTACACAGGTATTACCAGGCAAATTGAGTTGAGAATGAAGTGACTTGTAATTTTAAGTTGAAACGGCAAAATACCAATTTTAATTTGAAGATGAAACAGGAATCAGAACATAGCCTTTGAAGTAATAACGGGTAACAATAACCCATTAGCTTCAACGCCTCTGAGAAGTTTCTTCTCAAAGCAGCGCTTCATCAGAGATGGGCAAATTACACACAAAATGTAATTGAATTACAAATTACAAATTACTTGGGAAAATGTAATTGAATTACAAATTACAAATTACTTTAGAAATTTTGGGGAAATTATAAATTACGTAATTTCAATTACATCAAATTACAAATTACATGCATAGTTGGGATAAAGAAATTCAGTCAGGAAACACAATATAACACATGCTTTGTTTCCACTGTTCATTTATATTCGAGTGTTTGAAACTGTTTATTTAATATTCTCTAAGAAGTAGTAACTGTTCGAACAGGTTATCCGATAAACGGCATCTGTTTGACCTTACAATCATGCTTGCAAAACTATAATGAGTTTGCGTACCAGCACAGATGAAGAAAGTGCAGAATTAAATTGTATAAATAATATCTTTAATTGCAGATGTCTGGTCTACTAAACATAGAAGTTAGGCCTACATGGGAGTAACCTGTGACTGGATCGATGCATGTGCATTTGAGCAAAGCTCATTTGCCTTAGCATGCAGACCTTTTGTTGGATCACACACGTGTGATGGAGTAGCGCAACTCATCTTTTAATTATCTTCCACCTGCATTTAGCTTGTTACGCATTATTATTATCAATATTATTACTTCGATGTTTTACAATTATCATTGCATAACTGTTGTCCCATTGTGCGTTTGCAAATGGCGTAATAAAGACCATACTTACTTACTTACTTAATACATTATGATCTCGGTCTGACACATGACAAAATTGTTGCTACTACTTCTGACAATGACTCCAATTTTGTTAAGCATTCAGAGTTCAGTGTTACTATTTTTCATTCCAGAAATACTATAGTGAAGGTGATCAAGATAAGGAAAAGATGCTTTTCAAAACTGGTCTGGTTGTGGAGTCTCTGGTTCTCAGTTTTTCAAAGTAATTTGATTTTACAGATGTAATTTGAAATTACAAATTACATGAAAAAATGTAATTCAATTACAAATTACAAATTACATTGATCCAGAGCAACAAATTACAAATTACCAATTACAATTGTAATTCAAATTACGTAATTTCAATTACACCAATTAAATTACTGCCCATCTCTGCGCTTCATAAACTCCTAAATGATATACAAGCTAAACCTGCAGCCAACACTGCTTGGTAGTACAGTTGATGCCTTGAGCATTAGACGCTGGCTCGATAGAAGTCACAAATTAAAATTAAGCCAACACTTAAGTGAAGCTCTGATGTGCGCGATGGTTTAGTGGTTAGTGCTGGACTGTCAATCGAGAGTTTGAATCTATTATTTATGTTATTTGGAACTGCTCGTCGGCTGCCTGTACTTGTAAGGCGAATGCAACTCTTAAAAGAGGTGCGCAAGAAGACTGAATGATTGCATTCTTAATTTAGCGATATATTATGGCAACAAAGGCCATTGAGTCAATGGCCTCGACAGAATTTTAATTATTTTTAAACAGTTCTCACGGATCCTTTGGCACAAAACAGCCTATAATTCTGCCAACGTAAGAGACTGCTGCTCTTCTTGTTGAGGGATGGACGCCGTTGTTGGCTGATAACGTAAACCTGTTGGAATTATACTATCTTTTCTCTTATATTTCGTCGGATACCAGTCACTACTTACAAAAGTTCCTCGGGATAATTATGAATGTTCGTTCAACTTCGTTAGTTTCGTCTGTATTGATGTATGGCACTTTCTTGTAAGACTGGACTAAGATAGACTGAACAATTTGTTGCTCCCTACTTGCTGGACTTCCTCTTGGGGTTCGAGGGCGACTAATCGTAGTCGAGTATTTATCTATAGCGCCACTAAAAATAAGAGGAGCTTCCGACCCGGGCCAGTGTCTGTCACTGCATAAAGACGAGAGGTTTTCAGGCGCTGGCGGAATCTCTCAAGCGGATCTAGAGAAAAGGTCGCCTGATTGGACTAAGGTAGTTTCAGTTCCAGCTAGCAACTTGGCTGAACTCCAGACTGGGCGTGATCTTTGCCACCCAGTGACAACCGAGTGATGTTGTACAGCGCGTCGGGTGCCATCGCTTTACGACGAGGGGTGAGTTCCTTGTTCCACGGGCTCGCTTGGCTATTAAACAGCGCCGTGCTTTTCGAAAAAAAATGACATAGTTTCCATCTGAATGATCTCTCGCTTAAGCTCCGCTCTTTACTTGTGAGCCATCCGGCAGGTTCTACAAATCCCTCAAGTCTTTTTCTTTAGTCGTGGCTGGGCCAGGAGCGATTTCTGAGTAGCTTCTTGAAGAGGCGCTATATAAATGCTCTGAATGAATGAATGAATGAACAAACAGTGACGGAGTTTACAAATATTCTTAAACTTAACTTATAGGTCAAAGGAAAATCTTAAAAGAGGTGTCAAAGTAATTATTTTCTAAATATAGATAACCGGCAAATGTACGTGAATGGTGCTCCTACCGAAAGGTACAACGGCGAGAAAAGAAGAGGCGGTCTTTCTGAGGATGCCGACAGCGCCCATCTGCGCCGGTTGATCGGAGCCACAGGAACCCATGTGGCCCTGCCAGCTGTTCCCTACACAGGTCAACTGCCACTGGTCACCCGTCAGAGGGCAGTCGATCTCCAGGCGGTCATCCACCCGAGTCACGGACGCTGACTTAGGAGGCGCCATGTCTGGACAACCAATGGCTGAAAAAGGAAGAGAAACTGATGTGAAAGACAGCAATACAATATGAGACAACACAATAGAACTATCATCCAGTCATCAGTCCATTCACCCACCGATCAATCCCGAAATCCGGCCGACCGTCCATCATTTCATATCAATCCACCCACCCATCCCTTCACTAATATATTATTCATCTATCCATCAATTCATTTATCCATCCATCCATCCATCCATCCATCCATCCATCCATCCATCCATCCATCCATCCATCCATCCATCCATCCATCCATCCATCCATCCATCCATCCATCCATCCATCCATCCATCCATCCATCCATCCATCCATCCATCCATCCATCCATCCATCCATCTAAATCCATCCATCCATCCATCCATCCATCCATCCATCCATCCATCCATCCATCCATCCATCCATCCATCCATCCATCCATCCATCCATCCATCCATCCATCCATCCATCCATCCATCCATCCATCCATCCATCCATCCATCCATCATCCATCCATCACCCCCCCCATTCCAACCAACCAACCAACCAACCAACCAAATCTACCCACCCACCAACCCATCCATCCATCCATCCATCCATCCATCCATCCATCCATCCATCCATCCATCCATCCATCCATCCATCCATCCATCCATCCATCCATCCATCCATCCATCCATCCACCAACGTACCAACTCATCCATCCATCCAACTGGTGATAGATACCAACCTTCGTATCGAATGAGGAACTGATGTTTCCAGTTGAACACATCCTGGTTGACAATCTGTACCTCAACGACATTGGTGACCGACGTATACGTCAGTCCCTCCCTCTTTCCGCCGGCGCAGAGGGGCGAGTCTTTGGGGTTGGCCCTCTCCTTGACGACCGCGTACCTCACGCAGTTCTCCCCCGATGACCCTGGCTTCGGACGGGGCAGGGTGTGGTTGTAATCGAGGAGGGTGACGTTGATGATCTGACCCGGCTGGGCAACGATGACCCAGGGGCAGCGCGTTGAGCCACATGATCCCTCAGACTGGGTCTCGGCAGAGATAATGCTAGAGATGTATCCGCTTGGACTGGTCAGTTTTGCTTGACCACCGGACCTCGTACATGTCCGACACGACCGCTTTTCATCTGTCGAATAATCAGACGAACATCGAATCCAATTCAATCCAATTTTCAATCTAATCTATTCCAAGCTAATCTAATCCAACCCAATCCAAGTTATTGTAATTCAGTCCAAGTTAATCTAACACAATCCCAGCAAATCTAATCCAATCTAGTTCAATCTAATCTGAGACCCGCCTTAGCAACTTCTTTGCTCCTCTCTCTGTTCTCTCTGGCAACCGGATTCAGAACTCCACCGGATATCGATATCTGATACAACGCAGCGCTCGTGAATAAGCTGGTGCCCTGCGCTTAGCTTTGTTATGACTTTAAAAAATAGAATAGCCATTTCTTGATTCCGAGAGAATTTGACCAGATTCCTTACTCACTTTGCGGACCGCAACTGAGGGCTCGCCAACTGGCACCAGTCCGCGGGCCAACACTTTGGGAAGCACTGACCTATATTATAGTTCAATCTAATATCTAACAGTATCGTTTCGCTTCCAGGTTTTAATCGAATTGGGTTTTCAATTATTAATTTTCAAGTTTTGCCCCTCTTTGGGATATTCCGCCCCAAGGCCATAGCATCGTTTGTTTCTGCTGTAAACCCCCCCTTCTGGTTTTGATATACCAAAGCGGTCTTACCCAAGGTTTTCTTTGAGATACTTATAAGTGGACCAAGTGGTCCTTGAGATACCTACATGTTCTTACCATGAGCTTTCTTTCGGATACCTAATTGTTTCTTGAGCTACCTAGATGGACTTAACCACACGTTTTTTCAGATACCAAAATAATCCTTGAGATACCTAGGTGGTCTTACCCTAAATGCTTTTTTTAGATACCTAAGTGACCTTGAGTACGTTCGTTCTTGAAAGACCTTACCCTTGACGCACTTGTAGTCGACGTAGAGAAAGGCCTTGAACTCTTTGGGACAGTTCGTCCTTGAGCTGACCGCATCCCTGAGGAAAGGATCCGGTTGCCTCTGCTCGCAGTGCCTCCGACCAGCGCACTTGGAGTTCAGGTAGTCAAGTACGTCGGCATAGCATCCGACGTATCCGTAGTCCGTTTGGACACAGCGGCCCAGCTTGACCACTCCGTACTTGGCCTCCGTGATCAGAATGACCTCGTCTGGATCGCACCTGGCCCGGAAGACGTCCAGGTCGCAGTACTCCTTGTGATCTGGTACAACGGTGGGTACAGTGAGAAGGGAAGTTAGTGTACGCTTAAGAACACTTAATGTACGCTTATGCAGCATCCTGTTGTTTTGCCTAGTAGCTTGAATGAATGAGTGAATGATTGAACGAGTGAATGAGTGAAATAAAACGAACGAGTGAGTGATAAAGAACGAACGAACGAGTGAATGAGTAAGTGAATGAGTGAATGAATGAGTGAATTAATGAGGGAATTAACGAGTGAATTAGTGAATTGATGAGTGAATGAACGAGTGAATGAGTATATTAATGAGTGAATTAATGAGTGAGTGAATGTGTGAATGAGTGAGTGAGTGAGTGAGTGAGTGAGTGAGTGAGTGAGTGAGTGAGTGAGGTGAGTGAGTGAGTGAGTGGTGAGTGAGTGAGAGTCAATGAGTGAGTGAATGAATGGTTACAATAATTGTGAGGATTCGTCGGACAAGGGGAACGATCTCGACTCCAGACCACTGTACCGCGATTGGTTCGAGCAGGCTACTTGGCCGACTCAGTCCAAGACGTACAACTATAATTGTACGCGACTGGAGACGACCGCCTCTTCAAAGCTGTTATCAACATCCCCGCCTACGTATTATACGGCCATTATCCCCCATTTAGCAGACTCTGTAGTCTGTACTCACTGCGCCCAAAAGCCCACAATCGAGTAATACCGCATGCTGATAGTTTTACTCGGAAAACATTCATAATGCGGATGATTTACGATGTAGTTTAACGCCAGGGATAGTTGGCAGATTCTGACTTTTATGATATGTTGCGCTTCACTAAACCACTAAAGTGACTGCTTTTGTAAACCAAAATGCGGTTAGCAATTGGAATAATAAATGAGAGAGTGAGTGCGAGAGTGAGTGACTAGGTTAGTGAATGAGTGAATGAGTGAGTGAATGCGAGGGTGAGTGATTGATTGAGTGACTAGGTTAGTGAATGAGTGAATGAGTGAGTGAATGAGAGGGTGAGTGATTGATTCAGTGACTAGGTTAGTGAATGAGTGAATGAGTGAGTGAATGCGAGGGTGAGTGATTGATTCAGTGACTAGGTTAGTGAATGAGTGAATGAGTGAGTGAATGAGAGGGTGAGTGATTGATTGAGTGACTAGGTTAGTGAATGAGTGAATGAGTGAGTGAATGCGAGGGTGAGTGATTGAGTGACTAGGTTAGTGAATGAGTGAATGAGTGAGTGAATGCGAGGGTGAGTGATTGATTCAGTGACTAGGTTAGTGAATGAGTGAATGAGTGAGTGAATGCGAGGGTGAGTGATTGATTCAGTGACTAGGTTAGTGAATGAGTGAATGAGTGAGTGAATGAGAGGGTGAGTGATTGATTCAGTGACTAGGTTAGTGAATGAGTGAATGAGTGAGTGAATGCGAGGGTGAGTGATTGATTGAGTGACTAGGTTAGTGAATGAGTGAATGAGTGAGTGAATGCGAGGGTGAGTGATTGAGTGACTAGGTTAGTGAATGAGTGAATGAGTGAGTGAATGCGAGGGTGAGTGATTGATTCAGTGACTAGGTTAGTGAATGAGTGAGTAAAGAGGCGTTACATAAATATGCGATTACAATTACACAATGACATTAGAAGCAGACTGCATAACAGCTGAAGCCACACAGGCAGGCAGACAGTAGCAGAGAGACAGAGAGACAGACAACAGACAGACAAACACAAACGGGAAACAGCACCTAAAAGACAATCCTAGACCAGACAATGATTACCAGAGAGACAGACACACAGACAGACAGACAGGCAGGCAGACGGATATATACGAACAGACAGACAGATGGACAGGCAGACAGAGGCAGACGGACAAACAGACTTACAGGCAGACGAACAGTAGACATACAGACGGATGGGTAAAATACGACGATGCAGACAGACTGAGACAGACAGCCGCAGGGCAGAATTCAGCAAATCAAGCTCTCACACGGCTGCTGGCATATCTATCAGGTTTCCCAGATGCACTAAGATGAGAGATGACAAGTCATGGAAAGAAGCAACAGATCTGAAAAGACTGAAGGTAAATGTTCAGCCATACATACATGTACTAATCTAATCTAATGACTTCTGTAGCACCATTATCAAAGGTCGTAATCTGGTGGAGAAGCCAGGTTGAATTTGAATAGGTCTGAGAATCCAAAAGTGGTTGGGTAAAAGTTGAAAGAAATGAGTCATAAGTGTAGACCTGAATGACATCAGAGGACTGACTGATTGAATGAAGCTGAGCAGAAAATTCCACAGCAACAGAGAATGCTCGAGAACATAGCACTGGGTTAATGTAATTGTAATTAGTAACTTCTATCGTGCCGGTATCTTATGCACAAGGCATCTATCGATGGCACTCCAGAATGAAGTCGTACTTGAATCAGAATCCAGAAGATCAGTCCATAAGACAGAGAGGCTGCCTACGTGAGGCACAACTAGAGTCATGGTGTCCGTTGATTAGGTTTTACCAGCAATAGCAATGAAAAATATATCTATTGGCAGTAAATGCGCAAATATTTTTAACGTCTTATTGAAACTGTCATTCATAAAATGATCCTATGTCTTCATCTGCAGACCTCTGAGGCATTGTGCGATTGCTTCAATATTCATGTGCCGAGCTACCACAAATAAAACTTTGCTATATAGAGCTTTGCTCTGAGCCTTTTCAGAGACATTCGCTGTGTCAGCCCTTAACACATGACCTTAATTTCGTCTTTTGATAGAAATATTTGAAATATCTTGTATAGATTGCTTTTCACCCATGTAGTGTGTTGCCCTGTTTCCACGAATTGCCCTGCTGATTGGCAAGGCTGACGACAGATATTTGCATAGAAACCTACGTTTGATTTATGCACTGTGCTCTATTACAGTTATACTATTGAAGTTTTCAGACTATTACTTTTACTCTTATTTTAGTTTCACTTTTATTTTAGGAAGCTTACTTACTAATTTCACTTAGGAAGCAACCACTAACTGATTGCTGTTTACGGTGTTAGCTGTATTAACTGACCTCTTCCAGTCTGTTCATGATTCTTAGTGTTTCTTGTTGTCCAGCTTTTAAGTACACTTCTGAGCTGTTTAAGGAGGTCATTTTCTAATAACAGTTGTAATGTCTTGTATTGTATCATATTACAGTGATAGTATTAGAGGTTTTCAGATTAGCTGACACTATAAAATCACTTTTGAGAGATTCTTACATATGTGTTCTATAAAAGCCCAGATATATACATACATACATAGTTACCTACATATATAAAAAGCACTATATTAAATATTTTGTGTTTTAGGAGTTATTTGCAAAGTCGAAAGAGTATTCGGACATTCCTGATGTCCTCAGTCGTACTCCCAGGAAGAAAAAACCGAAAGGGAAGAAAGCAGATGATGAAGATGATGAAGAAGATGAAGATGATGATGACGAAGACGAGGATGAAGACATCGGCAACAGAAAACGAAAGTCGGAAGAGGAACCAACAGATGTTCCGACGAAGAAAGGAAAGAAAGAGGTATTCCCTAAGATCTAGCATAGCACTATCAACCTAATCTATGCATAGAGAGAGAGAGAGAGAGAGAGAGAGAGGGAGGGAGGGAGGGAGGGAGGGAGAGGGTCTTTGTATTTTCTACAAACAATACTTTTAGTTTTTTCTCAAAACCTTCTTCTTCTCTAGGGTTCTCGCACTGGGAGCGCTACTGAACGGCCACTGCTGTGAGCGGCGCTATATAAATTAATAAATACAATATTATTATTAAGCAAGTATATTCTTTATTAAGCCAATTGCATATCCGCACTGTGGTGTACTTGCATTACGTTTTTCTAACACGAAGCTGTCAATATGAGTTGGTACAGCATTCTAACTATAAACGTCTTGCGCTGTAGATTATCTACAAGAGGTAGACAACGGTCGTGAGATTGCGGTATTTAAACATAAACAGACGAAGCGAGGAAACTGGCAACCAACTAAAACGGCGCCATCCCATCCATCAAGTCAATAATAGTATTTAAAGAGATCGAAGAAATTATGTCCCCATATTTTATTGTATATTGTATTATATTTGAACACTTGTTATAGCGCCCCTACCAGATTGCCCATTCAGAGGCGCTCCCGACTACAGCATGGACGCTGAATCGGAGTTTCACGCCGAAGCGCATGAGCAATTGCGAGTGAAGAACTTGCCCAGGGTCCCTACGCGGCGGCTTTGAGGTGGATTCGAACCCACAACCCTCCAGCTGCAAGGCACCGAACATACCCCTATACCACCGCGCCCCAGTATATTGTGTTGTGTTGTATTGTATTGTATTGTATTGTATTGTATTGTACTCCACGTTTATATTGCGACCGAGCCACCCGCAGTAAAGATCCGAGAAATTAATCTCTGATAAACCGACCGACCGAATCGAACCCGGGCCGCCGGCGTGCCGAGCGGGCTACCAACCCACTCGGCCACTCAGGATCTCTATTAGCAGAACTTGTCCCTTTTTTATTTAATTTGATGATATTTGATTTTTTTTATTTATTTAGTGTTTACTTTGAATGACTGTAATATCTATTTTCTACTGGTGTTCAATAAAAGTCATCTCACTCGGCGATAAATAAATTGTTGCCATTAGGCTGCAGAGGTGAACAACAGATGTCTCAGAGTTTTAATGTCATCTTGTTGCGACTGACATAACTTCCGACCAAAACTGGACACCATTTTCTTTTATCTTTTCTATCGTCATTGTCTTCAACGTGTAGCCGGTCCTCTTCTGAATGTGTAAAGAATAATTGAGTTATTCAGTGTCAGCCTTAGGCACAGGTAAAGCAGGCTACCTGTGGTGCCAAAATCTAGGGACCCCCAGTATGTGTTGTGTTTTAACAATTTTATGTTTTTCACTGTTTTAGCCATTTTTTCAATTACAATGAATTCATCTGAATTCAAAGCTTTCTCTTATGGAACAAATTAAAAATAATTATTGATTTCATTGCACCTTTTCAAGTGGGGTGGACCGTAGAGTGGGGGGGCAGAGGACGCCAGATGTATGCTTTGCATGGAGCACCATATGGGATAGGGCCGGCCCTGGAGTTATACTGCAGAAACGATTACGACATAGCTCATGATGAATTGAGAGTCTATTCTACATGAGACAACTGCTGTAGTATCTACTTAGTGTTAGATATGATTCTACAATGTCTGTTTGAGTCAATTCTCGCCAAGAATCTCGAGTCCAAGCGCAAGAATTGCTCAAACTCAACTTCAGAACTCCGCTTGCAGTCTCTGTTCTCTGTTCCCTTTCTTATAGTTCATCTCTCTCTCTCTCTCTCTCTCTCTCTCTCTCTCTCTCTCTCTCTCTCTCTCTCTCTCTCTCTCTCTCTCTCCCCCACTATATCTCCTCCCTCCTGTGTCTGTTTCTCTGTCGCTGTCTGTCTCTCTGTCTTTGTCTGTTTCTCAGTCTCTGTCTGTCTGTCTATCTCTCTCTCTTTCATACTCTTTCTTTCTCTCTGGGCACATCTATCTCAAATCCTCCCTGGTCTCTTCCTCCAATTCTTCAGTCTGGTGATCTATAGGCTATGGGTGCTACCTCATTCTGCCAGATAGCCTATGCTAAGCGTTGTTATATATTTCCATGTCATTAAATGTTATCTGGTGATGACCTCATGCTGGGATTCAGCCTATTCCATTTGTTGATACTCGCTCATCTTGGATGCTTGATTACCTGCTTCCATATGTCTCCATATCTGTCTAAGTGTGTGTTATTTCTGTGTGTTCCTATGGTCCTCTGTCAGTGTGTCTCTACGTGTCCTTGTCAGACTTGTCTGTTAATTGTTTTATGAGACCAGTCAGTTGCGCCCAAGGGGTTACTGATTCTGTATAGGACACCGGGTAGATAGAACTTGTGAAGGCAACAAACTGAATACTAACGCGTGGGAGATTTATAATGTGAAAGAGAAGCGGCGTTCTGCCTTGTATCGCAATGTAATGTAATGTAACAGACTTGTATGACAGACTTAAGTGCGTCTCAGAGGTGCTGTGTATGCAGTCAGATGGCAAAAGGTGCAATCTAATATGCAGGTCCAGAACTCCGATGAGACTGCGAGTTGTTGGTGACTGGCTGGCATTAATGGCTTAGCCAATTCTTAGACTGCAATGATTGACTCTACTCTGTTACTTCGCTGAGGCCTATGGAAACGTCATCTTAGTCTGCTATTTTGTTAAATGCATTGTGCTCGGGCATGCACGTTACATTAGCTATCAATCAGCTGACGTAATATTTGGCTGGGCTCTATACTTGTGACTGATAAAAAATACAGAAATAAAAACCACAAATTAACTCGTCAGGAAGAGGATCTGTGAATCCTCAGCATGGGTATAAGCAATGCTTAGCTCAAACTCGTTCTCTATACGACACAGTGCTGCCGTGAATTGGCATGTCCTGCCAGAACTTCAAATAAATCTTGTGTCAGCGTAAAGCAGCCACAATGTTAAATCAAACGATCATGATATATGCAAAAGACCTGTGCTTGGGAATTACATTACCCATCAATGCATGGCATGCGAGATCCTGTTTGCTTGTTCATCTTTCGAGACTCTGGGGCATTTCATTCCTGGATCCTTTGTGTTTGTCCCTCCGGACTCTGGCTCATGGGTAAAAATCGGTCACCTTATTCCCTATTCTTAGAATCTGCCAGTATCTCGGTTAATTTGTCTGACTGGTCGACTTTCTGCATAGTGGCCTACAGTACCCCCAATATATAACTTGTTTGCACTGCTTATATAGTGGCAATATGTCTCTTTCATAGACGCGTATCTTGTGTTTTATTGAAATCAGTGAATTTCTTTTTTAAAGGATCCACGTCCAGTCTGTAAATACGGGGCTTCATGCTACCAGAAGAATCTCGAACATCGAAAGGCATTTTACCACCCAGGAGGAAATGAAGTGACGTCAGATGAACCAGGAAAATCATCTTCAGATGAACCAGGAAACTCATCTTCAAATGAACCAGGAAAATCATCCAAGGTTTGTTTCATCAGTTTTCAGACTATGCTTATAGAGTAGTACAACGATTAATTAATAGAGAAGTTTGTACAGCTAGAAAAACTTGTTGCAAATGGTTTCTAAGTTCTAATCTAAGTTGTTGTCATTTTTGTTTTCAACGTTGTATGCTTATTAATATTTTTCTTTGAATGACTGTTATATCGATTATTTGGTGGTCAGTAAACCTTCAGTAAACTTGTATGGTATCACTGTATTTATGTTTTATGATAAAACTTTGATATGATCTTCATGTTCTATAAATATTCAAACATGAATTTCTTGATTTTGTACTCTGTTTTAGTTTCTGCCAGACATATTCCATGGCTTGAAATTTTACATACACAGCTCAACGACTGACCACAACAAGCTACGTCGCTACATCATTGCGTATCTTTTGATATTTAGATTCATAACCTGTGAACATCCGACAATTACCTAAAGTGAATTTATTTCAGAAACAGATACGAATTCTATTAAATACATGAGACTGCTAATATTGTGACTGCACATCATGTATTCTGTAATCTATATTCTCATTGTAATGAACTTGTATTAATTTTGGTTTTCTGTTCACTTTAGTTTTCATTCAGGTTGTATGGTTTGTCTAACACTTATTTTTTTATGCATACTGTGTTCTCGTTATGCATTTAAAGCTTTCATGTTTTTAGTTTGATTCCAGTTTGGACGGGAGATGGTAACACACTGGCATGAAGATCAGAAGGACTTGGGGTCAATACCTGCTAGCCCTATAAAGGTTGATTCAGCCTTCAACTCACTAGGGGCGACTGTGAAATGAGTGAATATAGCACCTTTTAAGTTTACTGTTCTTTATTGTACTCTTTTTATGCATCATTCATTGTCAAGTGTATGTACATATGTATGGTATACCCGAGACATTTTTGTAGACTTTTAAACCCTCATATGTGCCATATATGAAAGATTATTCAAATTGGTCAAAGCAGTTGCAGTGTAAAATTGACAGAAAGTGTTTGCTGAGCTTGGTTAAAAGCGAAACAGTACATACTTGCAAAGCAATATTGTTTCAAAGCATAATAAAAGTAAATAGGTATTCAAGAGTTTTTACCGACCTGTGCAGTTTGAACGATGTTTGTCCATGCTGGATGCTTCTGTAAATCTGATCCTTAACGGACACTTAGTTATGATGGCGATGTGGTTGAGTCGTTTGACCAGAGCCACGCAACTCACATCGTGACAGATGCACAGAGCGTAAGTTTAACATTAATTCTATGTTTACATGATATCTTGAATTTTTTCTAATTCTTTTCAAATATCAGTACTAAAAATATTAGTACAGAATATTAGGGGTGATGGTCAAAATACAATGACTTACTCTACCGTTACTATTCCACTCTCAGTTATAACTATACTATACTATACTATCAGCCGTTTATTGAATCAACAACAGCACAATTAATTAACAATCAGTCATTTAAAAAAAAATGTTAATCTGCTGATGCCGTCAACATTTATAATTATGGTAAGCAGAATTTTTTTGAATCTCTTAACAGATTTTTAGGATTGTAGTTACCTTGGGTAAATGAAACAGTAAGAATAATAACATTTTGAGGGCATTTCCGCCAGCACAGTATACACGAGAAGGTGGGTCATGGATAGGAAGCTGCAGATAATTTACTGGCTCCCAATCCAATTTTAAAAGTCCTGAATGATTATGTCTACCTCGAGTTAATAAATAATAATAATATACGAATAAATATCTCCATTGTAATCAGTTCGTGAATAGTATGTACTGTAATATGTTCTTCAGGCTCCAGAAACAATATGTAAACCAAGAAATTCTATATTTCCCACTAGAAATGACTATTCATACTTGAATTTCTCTGCAGCTATTTTAAATCAGGAGATTGAGCGATCTTACATATCAAGGGGAAAATATAATATTAGTACAAATATGTACTTTTTTGCTATGACTTGGGGAAACTTGCAAGTACAAATTCATACATTTGTCTGGTTTTTGTGTTTGTAGAAGGTGGATGAGTCTGATCGATGTGTGTCTGCAGATTGGATCTGGTCCTGCATTAAAGCCAAAAAGATTTTGCCTGTCTCTAAATAACACAGGCATACCATCCGTTAACTGAATTAACAGATGTAGTTTTAGTGCCAGAAGAATACTTATGTAAATTCAGGGTCGTAGAGATTAGTTTCTTTGTTTGTAGGAGGTGGATCAATGTGTGTCTGCAGATTGGATTAAAGCTCAGAAGATTTTGCCTGTCTCTAAATAACACAGGCGTATCATCTGTATATTGAATTGACAGATGTGGTTTCAGTATCAGCAGAGTACTTATCTAAATTTAGGGTCATATTGATTGGTTTCTGTGTTTGCAGGACATGGATTGGTCCAATCAATGTTTGTCTGTGGATAGGATCTGGTCCTGCATTAAGGCTCAACAGATTTTAACAGATGTGGTTTCAGTACCAGAAGAGTACTTGTCCAAATTCAGGGTTGTAGAGATTTATTTATTTAAGTTTGATGTGGAAAAAATGTTTTATAGTGATGTATGACAGTTGAATTCTGTGTATGAAATGCATTGCCTATTATTTTGATTTAAAATTGTCCAATTTTTCAACTAACTTGTATGCTATTGGCTTATTCTGTAAAATTTTACCATGCTTCAGGGTTAAAGAAGAAAGCTTTACCTTTGAAACCAAACTTTACATCTTAAGTCTTGGACAAGAAACTGCTATTTATACATTGTTGCCAATTACAGCCTTTCTCAGAGATCTAGATGTATGGATTCATATGCTTTTATTCAATCAATTCTCGTCATGAACAACACGCTGACGTTTTCAGGCCCCTGTTTTGAAAATTGGATATCTTGTGCATTTGAATTGCTTGACACTGCTTGACTTGTAAATGTGAAAATAAATGTATACATTTTTCCGCCATATGGTCTTGAACCTGCTCATTTGTCAATGAATTGTTTGTGTGAGGTCCTTCACTGTTGCTGCCCTTGTACTTCAGAAGACCGCTACTGCCACTTTTCTGGCATTGATCACTGCACTACTGCATCTCTAGTTCACAAAGCAGTATGATTTTCACACCAGCTTTGATTATAAGTAGTGCTGCCATGTAACACACTGGCCCAACATTCAGATATAAGATTGATTTGATGTATCTTGCCAGCTGATGCTTTGTGATATTAGATTGTGGTGCTTTGAGTAAGTAGAGAGCCTCGTACCCCACAGTGGGACCTATGCATATAAAGATGGCACTTTTTCCTTTCTCAAGGCACTTGAGCTGGCAATGGATGAATCCTAAGGTCATGAACTTCAGACCAGTGCATCATAGGACTAACCGTTTACATCCCAGTGCATGCCCCACCCCATATTTCTGACCTGACTTCTTGGGACTTGATTATGATACCGCACTGGCAACACAAGCTGGTCTCCCAGACGTGGATGTTGTGTGGTGCTCAGTGCTCTGAAGTTTTGGACATTTGCAATTGTTTACACTTCACGTATTGTTCGCCAGGTGGCAGCTTACCATCACACAAACAGCCGTCAAGCATAGCATGCGTACACGTTTTTATATAGCGACCGTATAATCATGGCCTCTACCCTGCTCATTTTTCAATGAATTGATCGGGAGACTTCCTTCACCACTGCTACCTGTTTGAATAGGGGCCACGACATTTAAGGCAGAGCTTCTCATTTGAAAATAGAAGGCGATTTGAAAATCGATCGCGCTGGATTGCGTAGGCGATCGGTGCGCGATCGACTTCGGGAGCCTGTTGTTGCTTTAAATAATTTAGGAAATTTATAGTGATGCTACGAACTTACAAATGACGTTACGCAGGAGGTGTCCACCGTGTTGTTATGACCAATCATATTGCACGAAATAGGAGCAGATCGGTCAGCAGTCATTAAGTCACGAAACTCTGCGTTCCAAACGCATTCACCGCCGCCGCAAGTAAGCAAAAATTAAAGTAATGCACATTAGGTAAATAAACTAATGGCTCCTGTTTCCTCTTGGAGTAAATCGATCTCTCTCGATTTGCGCGATCGATTTACCGATCCACCAGACCTTTGCTACGCGATCCACCAAGGAGATCGATCGATCGCCTCAAATGAGAAGCTCTGATTTAAGGTCCCCTCGTATGGACCGTGCTATAACAAGATTAAAATCTCGTAAATAAGCCAGAATCAGGAAGCGAACCGCGATCCTCACGCTCTCTAACCATGGGACGCAGCATACGCTGTTATAATCAATGTAGCTGAGCCAGTATATTTGACAAAAACTCAATGCCTATTTTTTTATAATTACGGATAATTAAGTGCTGATATTGTCAAACAGCTAATGTACGTAGCCTATAGGTATGCTTTGGTATCACGCTGCATCCTTGACTGTGCTCCATCTTACCTGCGCGACCTCTGCCGCCCATTGTCCGACGTTGTAGGCTTGTAGCGCGTCGGGCGCTTCGCTGCGCGACGACGGGGCAACTCCTAGTTCCACGGGCTCGCTTGACTGCTAGGCAGCGCCGAGCTTTCTCGGTTGTAGGCCCTCCATCTGGATTCTGGAATGACCTACCATCGGAACTGCGTTTGCTACCTTTCAGTGTGATTCTCCTTACTGATTTTATTTTAGTTATAGTTACAGTTATGGTTAATGGTTTTTTTATTTTAGTTATAGTTATAGTTAGTATTATTTTTTAGTTATAGTTATAGTTATAGTTTTAGTTAATGGATTTTTATTTTAGTTAATTTTAGTTACTACTTAGTTACAATAATTAAGGCTATAAGCAATATTGTGCGTATTAACACGCTGTTTCACAATTTGCTCAGAGCTTTGAAAGCCTTTAAAGCATGGGTGTATTCAGCTTCATGAATACACGAGTTTCCAAAGTAACTGACAAATTGCATAATAAAATATCGCACTTTTAGTTCTCATTTATGTCGAATCGTCCATATAGCACTTCCTATTTTTATCCATCTACTTTAACTTGCGGGAATCTTGCTTGCTTGCTTGATTGCTTGCATCTTGATTGATTGAGCCACAGGCTAAATAGTCAAATCTTGCGACGACTAGTTCGATCACTTACAATCATTCAATCGTCGTGAAACTTGGCAGACAGACTCGCCCTCGCACACACTTCATTCTATCAAAATTTCAGCTCCCCAAAAAGGCTAGCTTATAGAATCGGGGACTCAACTTTTCGAATCGGGGAATCCCCTTTTCCGAAACGCACCGTTGTGATTGGCCAGCGTTGTGATTGGCTGCAGTCGTAAAATGAACGCGGACTATATATTTGTAGAGGTAACTGCTTCATAAGACGCATTATAGGATACTAGATGGATATAGTAAAAACTTTGTTTTTACGGGCTGTATTTTATTTATCCATCTAGTTTAACTTGCAGGAATCTTGATTGCTTGCATCTTGCTTGATTGATTGAGCCACAGGCTAAAAAGTCAAATCTTGCGACGACTAGTTCGATCACTTACAATCATTCAATCGTCGTGAAACTTGGCAGACAGACTCGCCCTCGCACACACTTCATTCTATCAAAATTTCAGCTCCCCAAAAAAGGCTAGCTTATAGAATCGGGGACTAAACTTTTCGAATCGGGGAATCCCCTTTTCCGACACGCAGCGTTGTGATTGGCCAGCGTTGCCATTGGCTGCAACAGAAACGGGTGCGGTGCTTGATTAAACGGACGCTATGTTGTAAAATGCTATATATTTGTAGAGGTAACTGCTTAATATGACGGATTATAGGATACTAGATGGATATAGTAAAAACTTTGTTTTTACTATTGGTTCTTTTTATTATCCATCTAGTTTAACTTGCAGGAATCTTGATTGCTTGCAATCTTGATTGATTGAGCCACAGGCTAAAAAGTCAAATCTTGCGACGACTAGTTCGATCACTTACAATCATTCAATCGTCGTGAAACTTGGCAGACAGACTCGCCCTCGCACACACTTCATTCTATCAAAATTTCAGCTCCCCCAAAAAAGGCTAGCTTATAGAATCGGGGACTCAACTTTTCGAATCGGGGAATCCCCTTTTCCGACACGGAGCGTTGTGATTGGCCAGCGTTGTGATTGGCTGCAACAATAATGGGCGCGCTGCCTCGTTAAGCGTGCTATGTTGTAAAATGAACGCGGACTATTTTCAGAGTACACGTTATAGGATACTAGATGGATATAGTAAAAAACTTTGTTTTTACGGGCTGTATTTTTATCCATCTAGTTTAACTTGCAGGTTGCTTGATTGCTTGGTTGAGCCACAGGCTAAAAGTCAAATCTTGCGACGACTAGTTCGATCACTTACAATCATTCAATCGTCGTGAAACTTGGCAGATAGACTCGCCCTCGCACACACTTCATTCTATCAAAATTTCAGCTCCCCAAAAAGGCTAGCTTATAGAATCGGGGACTCAACTTTTCGAATCGGGGAATCCCCTTTTCCGAAACGCAGCGTTGCCATTGGCCAGCGTTGCCATTGGCTGCAACAGAAACGGGCGCGCTGCATCATTAAACGGACGCTATGTTGTAAAATGAACGCGGACTATATATTTGTAGAGGTAACTGCTTCGTAAGACGCATTATAGGATACTAGATGGATATAGTAAAAAACTTTGTTTTTACGGGCTGTATTTTATTATTTGTTCTATTAACGAACATAAAGATGAATTTTCGTTATTGTTATTTTCGTTATAGTTATAGTTATAGTTAATGATATTTTTAGTTATAGTTATAGTTATCGTTAACGAAATCATTTTATTTTCGTTAACGAACATTTTCGTTATCGTTATCGTTAACGAGAATCACACTGCTACCTTTGATCAATCAAACTGGGTTTTATAAATCGCTCAAGTCTTTTTTCTTTTGTCGTGGCTGGGCTGGGAGCGCTCCTGAGTAGATTTCTTTAGGGGGCGCTATATAAATCGAATGAATGAATGAATGAATGAATGAATGAATGAATAGGCCTACAACAGCTATGCGGATAAATTCAACATTCAAATAACAGGTTAATAATTAGCAGTAAAAGTTGTGCAAGTAAGCCTATCTTTATTATTAGGCTATTATTATTGTCATTTTACGAATTTTTAAAGTGCAAGTTGATAACACTAGGCCCTACATGGATCGATATAGGGCTATCTCATATCTATCTCACAGTGGGTTCGAAGGAGAGATGCTCGATCGATCATTCCATTTTCTTAGATATTTTACGAATTTTTGTATCGATGTCAGCCCTAACATTGACCTTTGACCTGGGGTCGTACGCTCTAAGCGCGATGGTCCGGCAAATCGAGCCCAGCTACGAAACATCGGCCATAGTCCCGTAGCTGCCAATAGTGACCAAACATTTCACATCTAGCAACCAATGCGCCCTTTTGGTTCCAGATAGTACATCGGTAGACGAGTCCAAAAAGCCCGGGACACAAATTTTTACGGCCCTCTAGCGGTTGTGGCAGCCATTTTTCAAAATGGCCGACCAAAATACATATGGTTCAATATCTCAGCTTCTCTTTCACTTAGAATCGTGATTTTTGTGTCTAAACATACATATTTAGGGGCAGGGATTCCAATGGCACTAATTGCAAACACCTATCTACACGAAATTGGCAGCCATTTTCCAAGATGGCCGACGGGAATTGAACTTTGTCAATATCTCAGCTTCTACTTCACTTAGAATCATGATCTTGGTGTCCAAACATACATATTTATAGACAAGGATTCCAATGGAACTAATTGCAAACACTTATGTACACGAAATTTGCGGCCATTTTCCAAAATGGCCGACCTAAATAAAACTTTGTCAATATCTCAGCTTCTCCTTCACTTAGAATCGTGATCTTGGTGTCTAAATATACATATTTAGGGGCAAGGATTCCAATGGAACTAATTACAAACACTTAAATATATTTACACGAAATTGACGGCCATTTTTCAAAATGGCCGACCGAAATTAAACTTTTATTCATATCTGAGCTTCTAGTTCACTTATTATCGTGATCTTGGTGTCTAAACATACATATTTATGGACAAGGATTCCAATGGAACTAATTGCAAACACTTATGAACACGAAATTTGCGGCCATTTTCCAAAATGGCCGACCGAAATTAAACTTTTATTCATATCTCAGCTTCTAGTTCACTTATGATCGTGATCTTCGTGTCTAAACATACATATTTATGGACAAGGATTCCAATGGAACTAATTGCAACACTTATCTGCACGAAATTGGCAGCCATTTTCCAAAATGGCCGACCGAAATGAAACTTTTGTCCATATCTCAGCGTCTAGTTCACTCATAATCGTGATCTTGGTGTCTATACATAGGCCCTACATATTTATGGACAAGGATTCAAATGGAACTAATTGCAAACACTGGCGGATACAGCAGTGATAAACACATACAATGCGGAACCTCGAGAAAACTGGAGAAAAGCAGTATGAAACATTTGTCAACGAACGTCTAGTTACCCAATCGCGACCTGTCAGTGACCCAATCAATCAAACCCCTCTCTTCAGTCGTCCACCTGTACGGGACAAGTCACAAGCACAGCAAATGTTGTCATCTGTTAAGAGTGACTGTTCACTATACTCCAGGTTGTACATGTACATCTCCTGTCAGACTCGTGAAGGAGACCTGGACGAATTCTTTGCACATGAGAATCAGGCATGCCCAGCATCACTCTTGAATAAGGGCAAATTCTGGCTAGGAATAAAGTCAGACATTGTGAGCTGTCTAGAAGAGCTGGTTGCGACCCCAAAAGATGATGCCTTCGCAGATATCCACCCAGGCCCTTCCACTGGGTGTACCTACTGTTGATGCTGTTAAACTGGATGGAGCAGTCATAGTCAACATGCTCAAGCCTGGCACTGCATCCACCTTCTCAGATTATGCCTCCCATATTTTCTTGCCCTACATGACAAGACAGCTAGAGCATGTGAATGGGGTAGATGTGGTATGAGATGGATACGTACATGGCAGCTTGAAGACGCAACACCGCAGTGTGAGGGGTAATGGAAGCCCCGGCCCATTGAATCTTCTAATGCTCTACCTAGAAACTGGCAGGAATTTCTGAGGAATGAGAAAACATGTCAGAGTTCTTTCCTTTCTTGAGTCTGCCAATCATAGGAAAACTTGAAATAGAAACAGAAAGACAGATCATGACCACACATCACAAGGACGTGCTCTGTACTCGATCAGCCAAGGGAAAACAACTGAACTTGCTCCATGTACTCAGGAGGAAGCTGATACTAGGATTATCCTGCATGTCTCCAATGCTGCCAAACAAAGCTATAACACGATGATACGCACAGTTGACTCTGACGTGTTGGAGTTGGCCATAGCAGCAGTTCAGCAGCTCAGCCTTGACGAACTGTGGGTTGGTTTTGACTCAGGCAAAAGTTTCAGAAACCTACCAATCCATGAGATGACACATGCTCTCGGCCCAGAGAAGTTTGTAGCCTTGCCCTTCGTATACACGCATTTAGCGGATTTGACACAGTATCATCCTTTTGCTGGCCACAGAAAAAGCACTGTGTGGGACATTTTGAAGACATTCAAGTGATTCAACGACGTCACCCTAGCCCTCTGCACCTTAGCATCAACCTGCAGCTCTGTTGATGATCAGCTCGATGTACTGGATCGCTCTGTAGTTCTTCTGTACGACCGTGCGAGCAGTGAAGAGGAAGTGAATGAGGCACGGAAGCAGCTGTTCTCACAGAAAGGCGACCAGTGGATGGCCTTCCACCGATTCAATCTTGCACTTGTGGAACACACAAAGAGAGCCGCCTACCATAAGTGAGGTGCTCCATCAAAACCAGGCACATGTCGCATTTTTGTGAAAATGAGTTTCTTCCATTTTATTTTGCAACATGAAGTTCTGTTTCTAACAATGCAACAATTATTAAGATATCTTCAGTAGAACCTGAGATATGCTAATTTAAAGCGTTACATCATGAGAATACCGATATTGAGAAAATCGCGATCATTGTAAACGCTGTATAGATTGTTTAGGGTAATTGGGCTATAGGGGTCTTGGAATTTCTGCTCTGATTGCTTTTTTAAACAAAATTATGACATTAATATCTTCTAAAAATAGACATTCAGACGTTTCTATGCATGTAATACAAGCTACGTCCGTTCGCTAGATGGCAAGTGTAGAAGGCGATATTTTTGGCATTAAAACTGTTGTTTTTATTTCTTTCTTTCGGGATCTTCTACAATAAAGTAAAGTTTGGACACAGATGTTCATAGCTCTTCCAAACTACCATGTCCTGGTGAATGGGGGGGGTGGCTGCAAACGATCGAAGGAGGCTAGGAAGTGAAATGAGCCATACTTCCCGAAGCGTCTCATGCCTGTCGTTAACTGTTCAGATGTGACTGCGAGGAGGGCTGTAGGGGACAGTGACAATGCGTGAAAGCTGCGCTACACTCTACAGTGTACTGATCTCTGTCTGTGTATAAGCCTATGTGCCCATGAATGACGTGGACGATGTTATGTAACTCTGTGGGGAATACTTTCTCTGGACACTGGTTCTGAAATGTGGACTGAAATATTGTTCAATATACATTAAGGAGAACAGTAATAACATACTGAATTGCTTATATAATACCAGAATTTGTTTTATTTCCACATGAACATAAACAGAACACTAAGTTCTAGAAATGGTATGATCAAATAAAATAGCTTGAATTATACTATCCTTATAGTTGACGCGCCATGAGCCTATCACAGTTGATTTTCAAACAAGCAGAGATCCCACCTTCCCCTAAATGATGTCCCTGGCTGCAAATCTCGTGTAGATAAGTGTTTGCAATTCGTTCTATTGTAATCCGTGCCCCTAATTATGTATGTTTAGACACCACGATCACGATTATGAGTGAGCTAGACGCTGAGATATGGACAAAAGTTTCATTTCGGTCGGCCATTTAGGAAAATGGCTGCTAATTTCGTGCAGATAAGTGTTTGCAATTAGTTCCATTGGAATCCTTGTCCACAAATATGTATATTTAGACACGAAGATCACGATCATAAGTGAACTAGAAGCTGAGATATGAATAAAAGTTTAATTTCGGTCGGCCATTTTGGAAAATGGCCGCAAATTTCGTGTACATAAGTGTTTGCAATTAGTTCCATTGGAATCCTTGTCTATAAATATGTATGTTTGGACACCAAGATCATGATTCTAAGTGAAGTAGAAGCTGAGATATTGACAAAGTTCAATTCCCGTCGGCCATCTTGGAAAATGGCTGCCAATTTCGTGTAGATAAGTGTTTGCAATTAGTGCCATTGGAATCTCTGCCCCTAAATATGTATGTTTAGACACCAAAATCACGATTCTAAGTGAGAGAGAAGCTGAGATATTGAACCATATGTATTTTGGTCGGCCATTTTGAAAAATGGCTGCCACAACCGCTAGAGGGCCGTAAAAATTTGTGTCCCGGGCTTTTTGGACTCGTCTACCGATGTACTATCTGGAACCAAAAGGGCGCATTGGTTGCCAGATGTGAAATATTTTTCAGCTACGGGACCCCACTAACACCGCGAGGTGAATTAGGCCCCTAATGAGTTGGCGCTACAGTCTATACAAGTCGATAATATTTAGGCCTATTATAATAGTCTATATGAACTGGGTATAACCATCTCTGTCTCGTTCGCACTGTGATGTACCCTCGATCCCGTCCCTATAATCCTATATATTTGCTACAGACGGCGCTCCGTAACTTCGCCACTACCCTACATGTGGTAGTGCCAGTCCCAAGCCTAGAGAAAGGAGGAGGGCGACGCTATAATCATCTTTATTATTACACAGTGGCGTTAAACAACAACTAACCATCGATCCTTAAAAGACGAACCCCTTGGTCTGATCGAACAGCATTTGACTTCGGAATTTTCATTTTCAAAACTTTAAATTAATGTCTGAATATGACAGAACGATAGCCTAATAGCCTATATGCTAATAGCCTATAGGCTAATATAAGCCAAGACATATAAAAAAGAGATTTGTCCGTTGACATTAATGTCTTTGGAGATCGACTGATAACCGAAATGACAGATTCACCGGAAATTAAAATCTGGAGGGGTGCAGTAAAAGTGAGTCGTAATAATTTTATTTCTTGTCTGTTTGATTATAACAGAAACACTGATTTATTAAAATAAATTGCTTCTCGCCTGCAGTTGCCCACTTGTCGTCGAAAGCTATCATAATATTAGATGTGTAAATCTTCCAGCTTCTTTGTTATGTGGCTTAAGACCTGACGTAGATGGCAATAACAAGTCGTGAAGGTAGAATGCAATGTCTCTATAGCAGCAGTAATGAAGGCATGTTGAATGATGTATAACAGCGTGTGTGTGTATGTGTATATGTGTGTGTGGCACTGTGTGTGCATTTGTGTAGGCCTATGCCAGTCAGGCTTGCTTGATTCTTTACACAGCCCACATCTTTATAACATCTATAATTATCATCTACATCTACAAGCCTATAATTATGAGCATCAACCCGTAACCAAGATTTATCCAGTGATGGGACGCCCAGCTGCTCTTATGCTGGACCTCTCGGACGTAGGACCTACAGCAAGCATTGAAGGTGTGACGACCTGCATGAGTGCCGAAAGCCTGGATGCATTAATTTTGTAATGACTAGGGTCTGGGAAGCGCCGTAAACTCCCACAGCACCCAAAGCATTTTTATGAACATTAATTATGAAATGTAACACATTATGGCTACTCTGATTTGTGTGTGTTAAGCAGCTTAACCTAGCTGCTTATAATTATAGGCCCTATTGGTAGGCCTACAAGTAAAAAAGCTGTGACAACGGTGGCTGTTTCCTCCATGTATATACCGTAGAAAAGAGAAAGCATATTTTCAATTACTAATGACATCTTCTGGACCATGCATGCATCAATCGTTGGCGCTGAGCAATTGTGTGTGACAGACTGAAGCTCAGGATCCCTATACATGTAGTAGGCCTATAACTGTCTGAAGCTCTCCGTGCTCTTCATAATTGTAGGCCTACACACTTAGGCCTACAAGAGGCGAGTGCTCTAACCAATCGGATACCGTGTCCCACATCTGTCGACAGCTGAGACAGTTTTTGCGATAGGAAATAAAATCTGCAGAGCCTATCAGAAGCCCTCTATATTATTGTTTGATCCTTTGTGGTGACGACGAGAAAGCTCACAACAATGATGCTTCGCGAGATCTTCTTACCTATCCCTATGGGATGCAAGGTTGAGGCAAATCTGCTGTAGGCCTGCATGGAACTGAACTGGGATTACTACAAGTTCCAAGGCAAGCTCGTTAAATCAACGATTTAAACTGACGAAAAGTTGACGAGCTTACATCCACAACGTCAATTTTATCATCAGTATTGATATCTATATAGGCCGAATCGTTTCATTTCATAACAAATTAATTTGTTCATTATTCCGAGCGACAAATCCCAACACGACCTAACGAAGAATTGCAATTTGTTTCAATCAGCAACACCTTCCCAGAGTTTTAAGTAGGATATATCCTAAATCTGATACAGGCCCCTACTTGAAACTCGGAGGTCGGGTATGACCGTATGACAGCCTAGAACTGTTGGCAAGCTTGGATGGCTTGCGGCTGATGGTTTTTAGGTGTTGTAGCTTGGGCCTGTGATTGCTGATGCTGAGACTTGATCACATGAAAGCGACTGAGTGAGTTTGTTGAGGATTTTGGCTTGGCGTAGGCTTACATGTGCTGGTCTGTGCGGCTGCTGCTGCTGCTGACTAACGTCTGGACAACTCTTGGACAGTGCCATACCGGTCATCAGACAGCCATGTAGCTGAGGTTGTATGTAAGTGTATATATATATATTGTATTGCATTGTATCTATCAATTTATATAGCGCCTCTCGCAGTGCACACCAATCAGAGGCGCTCCCAGTGCGAAAGACCCAGGGAATAGAAAGAGGTCTTCAGACAACGAAAAGAGGCACTTTGCCCACCAGTTAATAATTATTAACTGGTGGGCAAAGTGCCTCTTTTTTATAACAAACAGGAACGCGTCAAAGGAGGAAGCAAGTTCCATAGTGCAGGGCCAATGAAGGCAAAGGCTCGCGTTTTAGCCATAGCAGTTCTCGCTCGTGACTGTACGCGTGCGATTGCTTTGTAAACCAAAATGCGGTTAGCAATTGGTCTAATAAAGGATACACTTACTTAGGGTAGAGTGGGGCAAAACGCCTCCGCGGGGCAAAAGTCCCCAACCCTGCCCTGTCCTCCCTGTGCCATGTAGTGACCTGTTTTAAGGTATGGGGTTTCTTAGTTGTACCCTATTGAGATAATCGTCAGTCATTTATCTTTCGTTGATTTGCTTATTTTTGTTTTGAGAAAATTTCCTTGTAAGAGTTGGCCGCCAATTCTGTATCATTAATGGTGTCAAAATGCTAGACATAGCCAATAATACTAATATAGGTTTAACCCTAGGGCTACCAAGCTTTTTTTGTAACACGGACTACCAAAGGGGGTGGTTACCACCCCCATGGATTTCGTGTTTGGTTTTACATATCATAACTTGTAATATAGCATTGGATTCAGCATTCATTTCTGCACAGAATGGTATATTTAGTTGTACATTATGTGAATGCACCTCGAAATTACATCACTTTTGACAACGGGACCCATTAATTAGCAATATTGTATATTATTGCGTACATTTTGTGCTTTTTGGATAAACAAATATAAGATTATGTGTGTTTTGAAACTAATCTATGTATAAAAGATACACAAAATCATCCCTACACATGTTTATATAGTATAAATGTACATCCATACATATATATCCATACATATATATCGGTTTACGTTATAACGCTGTATTCAGCCATTTTCACACAGATTACGCGTATTATTATTTATTTTGATCACTTCCGGTATTCAAAAGACAAAGATGTAGGTATGCAAATGAAGCCCTTCATTCCCTCTAAAGAATGGTATCTTTGTTTCTCTTCCAGGAAGACAAATGAATACGCTACAGACAAAAAACTAAGGGGAGTCCTTCCATTCAGCCATTTTTCACGCATGTTACGCGTATTATAATTTATTTTGAGCACTTCCGGTTGTCTCAGGTCAACTCAGTGACCACAGAAATGTAGCCCCACATTCCCTCTATAGAATGGTATAATTTGTGTCTCTTAATATTAAATGACGGATAAGATATAGTCGAAAATCTAGGGGGTGGTATCCACCCCCCCTGGTACCTCGGGTATATTGGGTATAACTTTTGAACGGTGTGAGATATCATCTCACATTTTACCTCAAAACGTGTGCAAATGAACCCCTACAGCTACCTAAAAGGTCAAATTTTTATTCCATACGCAAAAAGTTTGAGATGAAAAAAACCTAGAGGGGGTGGCAACCACCCCCCCTTGGTAGCCCGAGGGTTAAAGTATGCCATATATCGAATTACGGTGCACAATAAATGGGGCTTTAACATATCAATTTTTTATGATATGGGCAATCTCACAAGGTAGCACCAAGCGGGGCAAAACGCCCACCTATGGAAAATCTTGACATGGGGCAAAACGCCCCCCTCACCTCCGAATCACCTGGAGCAAAGCGTATTTTTTTATTTAATTATTTTTTATGACATCTTTTAAAAAATTCTAGAGATCTTTACTTCTTATAGTTATTGTTGCATCAATGCAGTGATTGCAGATGATTATGTGCATCGACTTTTCAGGTAGCGGGAGGTCAGATCACGGTGGCGTTTTGCCCCAGGTGAGGGGCAAAACGCCTCCTTTGAAGCATTCTGTATTTTATTATTTATAATGTAATCTTTTGGGGAATTTTATCGGACATAATTTTACTTTACTTGGGACATTCAGTACAAGATCTTACAATAATTTCATGCTTAAAATGTTGTTACTCACGTTGTAATTTAGCAAAACCCGTTAAAGGGGGCGTTTTGCCCCACTCTACCCTATATGTATTTGTCCATTTATATAGCTACTTACAAGAACCTCACGAAGAATCAGGGTGCAGACCGAAACCCACGAGTAGTTAAAAACCGCGTGATTGCGTGCATGCACACGATATGCTGCCTATTTAATATATAGGCCTAATATAGATGAGGATTAATTAAATGTCATTGTACATTCTTAAGTAATTGTGCGGAGCATTATACGAAGAAATTAACGGCAGTTGATACACTGACAACCTATAATTCTATATGCAACATTGCACGCAGGAACGTTTTCATATGCAATGAGACTATTATAGGAGGCATATAATATAATGTAGACATAGGGCCTAAGTATTTAAACACGTATATATTACGCAATAAATGTATGGATACATGGATGGACAGTGGACACATACGTATGTATGTATATATGTATGTATGTATTATGTATTATGTATGCATGTATGTAAATAGACCTATGTATGTATGTATGTATGTATGTATGTATGTATGTATGTATGTATGTATGTATGTATGTATGTATGTATGCATGCATGTATGTTTGCATGTATGTATGTATGTATGTATGTATGTATGTATGTATGTATGTATGTATGTATGTATGTATGCATGAATGTTTGTATGTATGTATGTATGTATGTATGTATGTATGTATGTATGTATGTATGTATGTATGTATGCATGAATGTTTGTATGTATGTATGTATGTATGCATGTATGTATGTATGTATGTATGTTTGTATGTATTTGTGTGTATGTATGTTTGTTTGTATGTATGCATGTATGTATGTATGTATGTATGTATGTATGTATGTATGTATGTATGTATGTATGTATGTATGTACATGTACGTACCACTTAAGCTTCGTTTTTTACTTGTAAGCCATCTGACAGGGTTCTACAAGTCCCTCAAGTCTTTTTTCTTTAGTCGTGGCTGGGCCGGGAGCGCTCCTGAGTAGTTTCTTGAAGGGGCGCTATATAAATGCTCTGAATGAATGAATGAATCTACGTATGCATGCATGCATGTTTGTATTTGTTGCTATAGACAAACAATGGCTTGTGAATTTTCATGACAAGAAGATATATCCGGGAAACTAATATGGAACACAAAATATGGTGACGTCTAAGCGATTGCCACAAAGTGATCTGATAAAACTTTGTAGTCCTGATGACTTAAAGGTTTTGGCACAGTTGGACGCATACGCACGGCCTTTCCATTGTCTCTACGTCTTGATGTAGGCCTAACTTGTTAACTGTAACTCCTGAATCTGCGAGTTTCTCCTATAGTGAGTGAGAATAGAAAACAGAAAGGAAAGGATGCGTCCTCTCCATTGCTCAGAACGGATCGACGCCACTGCTAAAGGATCTAAGATTATACAAAGACCTATCTATGTTTGTACCTATATCTTTTGTATGAGTATAGGCCTGTGCTTCGATTCCCCCGTTGCTGTATGCGCATTATATGGCGATTGGTCCATTATGTCGTTAACGTTGCATGTCCACGGCTCATTATTGCAGGTCTATAGGATCGCATGCAACCCGCTGTATCAATCATCAACCTCTAAGGTCATTATGTCTTGTGTTTAGCTCACGGACAACAGAAGCAGAGGCTAAGGGCGTGGTTTACGATAATTTCATACTATTATTTATAATTATTATTTAACAATTATGCATCATAATCTCATGCCGACATAACTGTATAGTCACGGAAAGCTGAGTGGCAACGTGTGCACATGATCTACGGTCTTAAGACACACAAGTACATATGCTATCGTAGGTCTCTATGGTCTGTGTGTTTTGTTATAAGCACAGATGTATAGCACAGCTCTGTCTACCAATTGCAGTGTGAGAATTGCAGAAAAAGACTGGGAGAGGTCAGACCCACGTGGAGTTGAATAATTGCAGTGTGATTCTCGTTAACGATAACGATAACGAAAATGTTCGTTAACGAAAATAAAATGATTTCGTTAACGATAACTATAACTATAACTAAAAATATCATTAACTATAACTATAACTATAACGAAAATAACACTAACGAAAATTCATCTTTATTTCGTTAATACAAAAAATAAAAATAGGAAGTGCTATATAGACGATTCGACATAAATGAGAACGGAAAAATGCGATATTTTTATTATGCACTTTGTCAGTTACTTTGGAAACTCGTGTATTCATGAAGCTGAATGCACCCATGCTTCAAAGGCTTTCAAAGCTCTGAGCAAATTGTGAAACAGCGTGTTAATACGCACAATTTTGCACATAGCCTTAATTATTGTAACTAAGTAGTAACTAAAATTAACTAAAATAAAAATCCATTAACTATAACTATAACTATAACTAAAAAATAATACTAACTATAACTATAACTATAACTAAAATAAAAAACCATTAGCTATAACTGTAACTATAACTAAAATAAAATCTGTAAGGAGAATCACACTGAATAATTGTCTGTATTTTGCAAACTATTGTCACAACTGATGGGGTTGGAAACGACCCCTTGGGGTGTGCAATGAAGACTTAACTGTGGAGATCCTAAGAAAGACTAGGGGTTGAATTCTCCCTCAAAAAGTTCTCACCCTGGCCCACTGTTTGTATCGGATAGACCAGTTCTATACGGAGTATTGGATAGCCAGGATAGGACCTAGGTTGGTATACTATGGCGTCTATTATCATTCTGATGCGAATGCCTAACGAATAATTATGTTTCACCTTCCGAGTTCGTACAAGAGTGTCAGAGGGCAGAAAAAGTTGACGCGAGCGACGATGTTTACGACAGGAACGATTGACCAGTATTCTAATCTTCTCAAGACGATCGTCTAGTGAACACTGCATGGTCGTGTCATTCTGATATTGCTTGAGGGTCGGATAGATGTCCTGCCCAACATCCACTGGATCAGTCTGCCTGCATGCAAGCTCCCTGTTCCTGACTGACTTACCTATATATGCAAAATCATTTGGAGCTCCATGGTTAAGGTGGACCTCTGATTGGCTTGCCACTTTAAGTCGTCTATCTTGGTATCCGTTGAATTGAGCGCGCACATTTCGCCGACCTTCATTTCAGCGACCTCAATTCGCCGCCGCAAAACACAGCGCCTACACAATTCGCCGCCCCGAAACACAGCGCCTACACAATTCGCCGCCATCAAACACAGCGACTACACAATTCGCCGCCATTCATTTCAGCGACTCTTATGATAACAATGTCAAAGTAATACCGGGCGTAATAGTCCGCACAACTAAGGGACGCGGTACGAATTACAAGTACTTTCACTTAAGTAATGTTGGTAGGATTTTGACCCAGGAGGAATTTTTCAGCTAATGATTGACCTACATTTATAAAGAAATCATTGATTTTATTTGCAATTAAGTTACGTAGTGGATCCGTTCACGCCCCGGGCGTTAGCGGAGCCCCAGTACTACATTCACGCTCAAATTAGGCGTCGTGAGGGTCGTTTAGGGTCAGATTAGGCATCGTGAGGGTCGGTTTGGGTCAGGGTTAGGGTTAGTGTCGTCTTCAGAAAACACGGTGAACAACCTTCCACCGCAATCGGCAATGTTTATCGGTCGGTGCTTTTCATGTACACACAATCATGTGACATACAATGACCAATTGCGAGGCGGGCGTGATTCTAGTCCCAGGTTGACATTGTTATCATAAGAGTCGCTGAAATGAATGGCGGCGAATTGTGTAGTCGCTGTGTTTGATGGCGGCGAATTGTGTAGGCGCTGTGTTTCGCGGCGGCGAATTGTGTAGGCGCTGTGTTTCGCCGCGGCGAATTGAGGTCGCTGAAATGAAGGTCGGCGAAATGTGCGCGCTCAAATCAACGTAAACCGTCTATCTTGGATCCCACGATTGACAATAATATTACGAGACACCGAAATGTGTGGCCAATAAAACTCTGTCTGCTGATTCTAGAACGCAGCCGTTGGGACTAATCCATTAACTAGGAAAGCTTTGTTTTGTCTGAGTGGGTTGATTCTCTTGAGGGCTATCTTCTACACTCACCGACGCTCTTTAGAAGTCGGTGGCGATGTGGACAGGTGATGAAGGTAGTAACTCGATCTTCATCTGGAGATTGTCAGCACATCTCATTCGAATACCCTATTCAGTTCACTCACTTCGAAGACGCCTTCAGATCTCTTTATTTGTCTACGTTCTATAATTACTTTACTTACCAAACTGAGCAGTGTGATTATGTATTCTTGTTCAGTTGTGCAACGTATACTTTTCTAGCAGAGACTGAACCTTGTTGTTGTAGCGGAATTGATTTGATATTGCGCTGGTGTATATGTTCTATTACTCTCTTTTCAGAGTTAAGTTTTATATTTCTCGTTTGTTAGCCTAATTTTGCTGCATGTGGGTGTGCAATGACTTGTATACTAGCGCTGTTGCACACGTCTAAAGCACAATGTAGTGATTACAATTATCTGGATATTGTCCATATTTGGTTCGGGTTTGGTGCGTCATCGGCTGAAGTCTTGTTCATTAGACACCGGCTAATTATAGGCTACTAATTAGCTTACAGTTACAGCTGCAATCACTTTAGAAATGGACCCGTTCTTACTTCATCACGAAACATTTTTCGGATACCCATATTCACAGATTGCATGCTAGATCAGCCGCTTAGCCACTGAGAGCTTTGCGGAAAACTTGACAGAGACATAAAATTTTACCATGGCTGAGGCATAGGACCTATTGTTTGGCGAAAATCACTCATCCAGATTTTATTAACGATTTGCTGGTCCTCTATGTCTTGATTAAAGTGTCAACCGCTTTTAGTCTTTCATTTGTTGCGGCCGGTCTTTTGCTCTCCTTTCTTCCACTTTCACACATTTCGCGCGACTTCTTGGCTTTCTATATACTTTTTACCTTTCCGCCTGTGTTTCCCTTACCAGAATTACCATAGCCGCGAAGTGCATCCAACGTTACGCGTTTATATTATTACACAGAAAGTGGGTGGTGCGTCGGATATATTATCAATCACATGGACAGTGCCTCAGCTCCCACATACCGCCCAACATGGGAGGTTACATGTTATGTCTTTTTACCTTCTAGGCTGCGAGTTGACCGACGGCTGCGCGTCTTATGTGTTATCGATCGCAGACCAAAGATGCTGACTGGATGAAGGAGGTCCCGCCCAATAATTACAGACGGAAAATATAGTCAGGATTACCATGAGTGGAAAGCGAATCGCGCTTCTCAAGAGATGTGACACTGAGTTGAGATTTAGAGCTGAAACTTCTTAAACGAAGAAGAAACTTCGGAAGTGAAGCATTAATTGGCTTTGGTCTCCGGCATGCTGTCTTGCGGATAGTTTGGAGCAGACTGCAGTGGCAGAGGGTAAGAATTCGTTAGAGAACTGCCGAATATAATTATGCGATTCATATCATATACTTCTGTACAGGTGAAACCATTTATTATGGATCTCCTTTATTTCATATAAAGAAAAATTTAATAACAAAACCAGAAATCCAAAAAGAGTTTTAAACCCGAGATCTATAATTATATACTGGAAACATTACGTTATTACATGCAGTCTTATAGTTCATATTGTATCTCTGCCAAGGAACCAATATAATGCAGTCTGATCGGTGCTCATACTGTATCTCTCCACAGGAACACCAATAATATTCTGTTAACTAAAGCAGTGCTTCCCAAACTTTTCAGTGTCACGGACCGGCAGGAATTAACTCTCAGTGTCACGGACCGGCAGAAATTTTCCCACTGCAGGAGGACCGGTGCCAAATTTATGAATTATTTCTCTTTTTCGTTGTTTATCACCTAAATTCTTCAAAATGTATTAAAATTGATTTAAATGCACGTTTTCCCAATTATCTGACTCTATTGCCCTGTAAATGCTAGCCTAATAAGTCTTTTTTGTTATTGCTTTTAAAAATATTATAGCCATTTCTTGATTCCTAGACAATTTGACCATTTTCTTGACTCACTTTGCGGACCGGCAACAGTTACTGAGGGCTCACGGACCGACACCGGTCCGCGGACCACCACTTTGGGAAGCACTGAACTAAAGCACTATACGCAATCCGTGACTATGCGCAGATAGACTATAATTATATCTCTGATTCTTAAAAATCATATTTTAATATAAATGTTAAAAATTGTAGTAGCTAAATATCTTATGAGCAAGAAATCCATACTGCCTAACGTTGCTGTGAAGACAGAACTGCCACTATATAGCGTGATTAGCCTAATAAGGCATGGGTTACAGGTATAGGTCTGCGATCTGGGGTTCACGGTCAATTAAGCCCTTTGCTATAGTCTCATTCTGTTTATAGACTAAGCTTATATATACTACGATCGTTAGGCCAGTAAAATTCACACTAAGACTTATGTATAACTTAAATGGCACTAAATGATAGGCTATTAATGACATTCTTCGCGTCTTCCACCTCTTTTCTCTAATACTAATTGTCTTCGCTCTTATCGTCATCTTCAACATCTTGGTAGTCTAAATTTGTTGCCGCCTAGTTTGTGCTTAACTTTCCATACAAAGGAAATACATACTAACATAATTAGGCCTATTTATGGCATTCCGCAACAGTTTACCTTGAAAATGTTCCTTTGTCATAGGAGTCCTATCTTGACGTGATAAACGCACCAGAGAAATCATCATCACAGCCGAGACGTAGAGGTCGTTTCAGCCTTAATAGATTTCTAAATTCCGGCATTTGCATCACATTGGCTGAATTTACGTAAAATGGAGAGGGAGGCAGAAGTGAGGCCCCTTGTCAGTTGCTACCCTGACTCGTCTGCAGGATCCAGACTTCAACCGGGGCAACTCAGACTCTTTTGCCCGATTCCATCGTCGCATCCACTGGACTTCCTCGGCCACCGTCGGCTCTACTCGACGGCAAGCCTCCCCTCCGCCTACAACTCTCGTCTCGGCTTCAGTTCCGCTGACCAGACAACGACGACAGGTCAAGGTCGCGGCCGTCACTACGAAGCATCATCAGCATCGTCATCTACCGCAGGATCAATAGAGGGTCGTTGCCAGAACCTACCCCATGACACTCCGAAGGTAAAGGGCAATCTGGTGCGCAAGAGGAAGGCCGCTGTGGAAGACGATGCAATGGACTACGGTCTTCTTCAGACTAGGCATGGATCCGCAGAGAATGAAGAGAAGGATTTCACGAGGGCCATCGGAAGTTCGGCTCGTGTCAGAACCCACTACCCGGACGATCTTAAAGACGAGACCTACTGGAAAAGGCGAAGAAAGAATAACGAGGCGGCTAAGAGGTCGAGAGACGCCAGAAGGGCAAGGGAGGGCGAAATGGCGATGAGGGCATCGATGCTAGAGGACGAGAACTTGAGGCTACGCGCCCAAGTGGCCCTTCTGACGAATGAGTCACACCGACTCTACTGCCGCCTCTACAGTGGATTCGGCCTCCTGTGAACCAACATGGCGATGAAATGCTAATGAGTTACGAAGACCAGCTCATTCGTAACTCGTTTCAATCTTTCCTACTTTCTGTGGACTACATGTATATAAAATTGAGGAGAGCACTGGACTTGACATAATTATGACTAGGGTCAGTAGAAATTCGCGAAGTCACGGAAGCCGTCAATTCTGTGATATTCGGCATTTGCCGTGAATTTCTCCAAATGCCGTGAATTGCCGTGATTTTGGGCAAATTTTTTTAAATTAATTAAACGTGATTTAATACAGGACGTTTACATACGACATTCGGAACTGATATGTTTCACCCCATGCAGCGTCAAAGTTTTACAGACGAGAACTTTGCGCTACATGTAATGATCACGGCCAACTACGTTCCATTCGCAGCTCTCTTTCACTGCATGCCATTAGACCTATTACTGTGATCCACGCCTTGATCTGCACTCGGGTCGACTTTTGGAACGCTACAAGCGGCTACATACATTGGACTCTCCGCCTCTAATACTCACAAACTCCAGTCTATTCTTAATGCAGCTCCTCGGCTTATAGGCGCCATTCCAAAGTTTGCCCATATCTCAGGCTATATTCGGGATACCCTTCACTGGCTCCCTATCCAACAGCGGGTAAACTTCAAAATCCTTTCCCTGAAAATGCGTAACTGCCTTGTTGGGGTGGCCCCATCCTACCTGAGGTCTTTTTGCACCTTTGTCTCCTCCTTACCTGCGAGGGCCTCTTTGCGATCTTCGACCCGTGGCCATATGGTTGTCCCTCGCATGCGCTCTGCTACGGCCCACTCTAGGTGCTTTGCCCATGTTGGCCCATCAGCTTGGAACTATCTTCCCCAGTCTCTTCGCCTTGAGTTACTAGCCCTCTCTCCTTCCCAGTTTCGTAGACGTCTTAAGACTTTCTTGTTTCCTGATGCAGGCACTGGTGCAGGTCGAGAGCGCTGCTGATTTTTGAGCGGCGCTATATAAATGTTCGATTACAATTGTAAGTGTAATAATATATATATATATATATATATGGCTATGCTATTGATATGATTAGGCATAGGCTAGATCTATCTTAGTAAATCCAAACGTGATTTGATCCAGGACGTTTATACTGACATTTTTGTGGCATTGTACATAGCGAGAGCCGCGCGGACAGCGTCGTTTCTTCGTTATTTGCGTAGTTGTTTGATCGATCTTAGTAAATAAAACCGAGATTTCATGCCGAGAATTTGCCGTGATTTTCACCCATTTTTTCTTACAAAATCCTACCTTGATTTGTGAACTTTTTTGCAATGAATTTCTACTGACCCTATGTATACAAATGACCGAGGACAATGGACATATTTTATTCGTACCCATCGCCGTCAAATGTCTGGCGTCAGGAACTGATGATGATGATGATGATGATGATAACTGACGATCACAAATATTTGAAGAGAAGCATAATGAACTATAATTACGCCGAAGATTTTTAATTAACTAAACGTTGACGGTGATGATCTAATTGTAGCTATAATGTAGGACCTAGGCTACCACATGTCCTATAGCTGTGTTGTACTTCAATAATTATATATTTTCGACAGCTCACATGCATGCAGGCCTATAGAGCTTAACTGAGCTTATCTATTCATAACTTTACCAGATTCTGGAAATGTCCTGCCTATAGCCTAATTCATCACAACTTGACTCATTTCAACTCCCAACTCCCCTTATTAAATCCTGATTCTTATTCAAATGTTGTCCTAGGTAGCTACATTGCTCATTATAGTTAATATCTCTCCGTTTGCACAGGTCGTTTTACCTCAGCTGTTAAAACTGCTTGTGATAGGCGTAGGCCTATACCTCTGTTAAAATAGTCCGATATAAATATGAACTGTCTGGCTAATTAGAGATCTGTTTGCAATCATAATAAATTTTATAAACGACTTGAACGCCTATTTCTAGTAATTATAGTTGTTTTCAATTGCTTATCGTAAAAATTAATCAGTCAACTGAGATTGCTCCCACTGGCACAATTAGCAGCATATCATTCAGGAAAAGCGTCTATAGGCCTACCTACATGTTGGTGTCATGATATTATGTCATCGATTAATGTTCAAAGTATGACGCTCTTCTAAACTGAAATTTTTCGTTCGGCCTACAATTCAAAATTTAAATGTGTACTGTATTGTATATATATATATATATATATATATATATATATATATATATATATATATATATATATATATTCGTTTAATGAGAAAACAATCTGACAAAAACGCAGAAATGTTTACATAAGAGATTGAATAGAAAATAAAACACAGAAGTAATAATAAGGTATAGTAATAATAATGTAATTAATAAAGTAGCGGCAGCCATAAACAGGCGCCCAGTCCTCATGTAGGACTAGCAAACAACCTGGAAGGCGCCATCCGTCTGGTTGATGATGGTAAGTGTTCGAGGTAATGGTGTGTTCATGGGTCACCGGTTTATGCTGCAAAGGTGTCGTATTCGAGGTATAACGGTAGATATTAGACTCCTGTCATGATATTTGAAAGTACAAATGGTGGTTGATGTTATTGTTATAAGTAGTGTCCAATTCCAATTTTTCATCTATATAATTATTTGTAAAGCGCCTATCACATTGCTCATCAATCAGAGAGACGCTATTGTGAAGAGATTGCATCACTCTCATCGGGCGCCAAAAATACCTAGCTACGCCACTATTTGCAATAATGCATTAAATAACCTGCAGAGTATAATAATTCTTGTTCGCATTTTTTGTATTGTCATACAATCTGTTGCCGTTATGCTTTTGCTTACGCTAATTAGCCTTTCAAGAAGAGAGTTTTCCTAATCAAACCATAATAATTATAGGCCTAGCCTGATCGCAATCATGAACTCCACAATTTCTTCGGCTTCAGAAAACTAAGACGTAATAACTTGCTCGTATAGGCTACAGGCGCTCAATAAAAAAATAATAAATATCGTAACCTACTTTGTTAAACGGCAATTGTAAAATTATGACGTTATCGAAATCTCACTGAGTATAATACGTTGCGTATTAGTAGTTACCATAACAATATTGAGAATGTGGATAGTTCTGCTTTACTGCGGCTTCATACTTCTTAGATTGAGTTTAGCACTGAAATATAGATTTATCAGCGGAAGCCATATATTCGACTAAACACAAGAAGCACAACGGGCGAAGGTACATTTTGCTTCTATTTCTTCAAATTTAATTTTAGTTGTTTATTGTATTTATCGTGTACAATGGCATTTATCACATAACTATGTGCTCTCCTACCAGTTGGGTCACAGCAAGTTTTAATCGACTAAGCTGCTCTTCGGGGCATCGACCATCGGGCTTCTGAGCCCGACAATATTTTGAGATGGGGGCCAAACCTTGGATGGGCCTCGACAATATTTGAGATGCCAAAGATCGTAGTCTAGAGATATGACGTCCCTCCAGTAGCGGCGCCAGGATTTCAGGTTGGGGGGCTAAAACCCCAATTCCTTCCCTTTCTCCCCTCCTCTCTGGTATTGGCAGTGATTTCCCACTTTTGTTTGGGGGCTGAGCCGCCGATAGGGGGGCTTCAGCCCACCCTAGCCCCATGCTGGCGCCGCCACTGCGTCCCTCTAGGCCTCTACTAGTCCGAAATGAAAGAACCAGCGACATTGTAGCCAGGTCCTTTGTCGCATCGGGGAGGGGAATGTTTGTTTTATCTCAGATTTGAAATGGACCATATAGCCCGTGAAGCTCCATGCATGACTTATGTACTGATGTTGACATCTACGAAACACCGAAAACTTTATGCGAAAATGGCCTTAGCTAGGCAAATATTTTCAGCTCAAGAGGGCTTCAAACTCTGACCTCAAGATCGACCTGGACAAAAAATCCATAAACTCTAGGCCTACTAGAGCCTCGTCCTAAGACTCCCAGTTTAGGCTTCGGTCGGTGCAGGCCATATATGCTGGCCCCATAGTCATCAAGGAGATCCACGTCTCCGTTTCAATCCAGCGCACACGTGGGCCAAAGATGTTGGACGTTGGGCCAATGTTAGCCAACGTTGGCCCAACGTGGGCGTGCTGACTAGGTAAGGGGTCGTCCATTAATTATGTCAAAAAATGGGGGGTTGGAAAAGTTTGACAGTTGTTGACAAGGGGGGAGGGGTTCGGTACAAGTTGACGTCAAGAAATTTTTCGTCAATAAATCAACACGTGACCCTTCCAAATGGTAGCGAAAACATTAAGAAATGCTAAAAATGTATAAAGTGCTTAATGTTTAATACTACTAAAAAGCTGGTAGTAAACTAAACTCATATATTTTGAAATTCGAGATTGCATTTTTTAGTGTAAATTTTTTAAAAATGATTCTACATGTATTGAGCCATTTTGTTTCTTTTTTGTAGGGGGGTGGTTCTGGGATTGTTGACATAATTTTTAGGGGGTCCGTCAATGTTTGACAGTTGTTGACAAGGGGGAGGGGTCAAAAACTGCCTAAAATGTGTTGACATAATTAATGGACGACCCCTAATTGCTTGGCTTCCTTGTCCGTAATAACATTCGATTCACGCAGCCCATATCTAGGCTATAGGACGCAGCTAGTAGGCCTATATTCATACCAGCATATTATGGAGGACAATAATTCTCCTATCGACAATATCGTCCTCGTAGGCCTATGTCCCATTAGATAGGATCATAATATAATGGGATAGGCTATAATCAGTGGCTTTCAGCCGGGGCTCCGCTGAACCTAAATGCTTCGCGAGCGTCGGCCAGAGGTTCGTTCCGCCGCAGTTCAAAATAAAATACCAACTGAAGGAAGAGCAATGAGCAGAATTATTCACAGCTTCAGTCATTGCTGCTAGACACGATACTCGAAGTTCAAAATTATCCCAAAAATGATAATAGCTATAATCTCTCGTTATATCTACAACGCTCAAAAATACGGAGTTGCGGGAACCAGCTTATTCACAGGCACTCAGTCAAAATTAAATCGATAGGCGGGAAAGGTCAAAATCAGTTCCCGGTCAAAATCTAGAGAAATCAGGCAGGCAGACAGTCAGACGGCTACGGTGGATGGTGTTCGGAGGCCTAACTGAAGCGGCGAGGAAGGTATACGGGAAAGAGGGAAAGAGGAGGAATCGGGATAGGATTTCTGAAAGAGATGTGAGGTATTGTTGATTTCTTGTACTTCAGCTTGCTTACATCAGAATTATTCACAGCTTCAGTCATTCAGTGGTTAAAGTGGTTTGTGTGAGCAGAGGGAACTCCGAAGAAGAGTTTTGTTGGAGCGCATAAATGTTACCAGGGTTCCATAGCATGGTGAGCAGTGGGAACGCAAGCAAAGAATTTCAAGAGCAGTGGGAACGCTGTTCCCACGCGTTACCACCCACTTTAAACACATGCTTTCGCCAATAAAGTTTGAAGAGAGGATCGAGTAGCCTACAACAAAATGAGCAGGTCGAGGCCATACGCGGTCGCTATATAAATAAAATACAGCCCGTAAAAACAAAGTTTTTTACTATATCCATCTAGTATCCTATAATGCGTCTTATGAAGCAGTTACCTCTACAAATATATAGTCCGCGTTCATTTTACGACTGCGGCCAATCACAACGCTGGCCAATGACAACGCTGCGTATCGGAAAAGGGGATTCCCCGATTCGAAAAGTTGAGTCCCCGATTCTATAAGCTAGCCTTTTTGGGGAGCTGAAATTTTGATAGAATGAAGTGTGTGCGAGGGCGAGTCTATCTGCCAAGTTTCACGACGATTGAATGATTGTAAGTGATCGAACTAGTCGTCGCAAGATTTGACTTTTTAGCCTGTGGCTCAATCAAGCAAGATTCCCGCAAGTTAAACTAGATGGATAAATAAAATACAGCCCGTAAAAACAAAGTTTTTTACTATATGCATCTACTATCCTATAATGCGTCTTATGAAGCAGTTACCTCTACAAATATATAGTCCGCGTTCATTTTACGACTGCGGCCAATCACAACGCTGGCCAATCACAACGCTGCGTATCGGAAAAGGGGATTCCCGATTCGAAAAGTTTAGTCCCCGATTCTATAAGCTAGCCTTTTTTGGGGAGCTGAAATTTTGATAGAATGAAGTGTGTGCGAGGGCGAGTCTATATGCCAAGTTTCACGACGATTGAATGATTGTAAGTGATCGAACTAGTCGTCGCAAGATTTGACTTTTTAGCCTGTGGCTCAATCAATCAATCAGGCAAGCAAGATTCCTGCAAGTTAAAGTAGATGGATAAAAAACAACCAATAGTAAAAACAAAGTTTTTTACTATATCCATCTAGTATCCTATAATCCGTCATATTAAGCAGTTACCTCTACAAATATATAGTCCGCGTTCATTTTACAACATAGCGTCCGTTTAATCAAGCACCGCACCCGTTTCTGTTGCAGCCAATGGCAACGCTGGCCAATCACAACGCTGTGTGTCGGAAAAGGGGATTCCCCGATTCGAAAAGTTGAGTCCCCGATTCTATAAGCTAGCCTTTTTTGGGGAGCTGAAATTTTGATAGAATGAAGTGTGTGCGAGGGCGAGTCTGTCTGCCAAGTTTCACGACGATTGAATGATTGTAAGTGATCGAACTAGTCGTCGCAAGATTTGACTTTTTAGCCTGTGGCTCAAGCAAGCAATCAATCAATCAAGATTGCAAGATTCCCGCAAGTTAAACTAGATGGATAAAAAAGAGTGAATTGCCATTTAGCGCGGGGAGTACATGTAGGCCTAACATTGGATAGATTGACCCTGGATCTCCTTGCACACAGTCAATTGCTTATCTCTTCAAAGGGTTCCAGTACTGTATAGTAACAAATTCTGTGACAGAAGTCCGGTCATGTGTTGTCACCAATAATTATTGCCACTACGAGAAGCTGCTCAGGTTTGCCAGATGATTCCCATTGGGCCATTTCCCAGCAATTCCGCATATATAGGCCTATACATCTTTCGCAAAACCGCCAAAAACTACCCGGATGTTAACTTACTGAAGAAAAACCAATTAGACCTACAACACGACAATTACAATTATAACATCCATTTTCAATTACAATAATGCAATTGCATGTAGGGGCCGTCCATAAATGACGTCACGCAATTTTGGCCGATTTTGAACCCCCCCTCGTCGCAGCACTTCGTCACAAAAAGTAGCACCCCTTGAAAAATGACCGTCACAAGGCTCTGACCCCCCCTCCCTAAAACCAAATTTCCATGGCGAAGCAAAATGCTCTTTCGTGGAACAAATAGGGAGAGCATGCATATTTTAAAATCTAACGGTGACTAAATATTGAAATAATTAGAAAATTATTAATAATGGTGCCCGTATACATTAAAATAATAAAAAAATAATGAAAATTTAATACTCACAAGTAGTGCTGTTATTGTTAAAATTAAATTGTTGTTAATTGTTAAATTTAATTACATAGACCTGGTGTGACGTCACACCTCTCAGACCCCCACCATTATGTCACACTTCGTCACAAATTTACGACCCCCCTCACCCCCTAGGTGCGTGACGTCATTTATGGACGGTCCCTAGGCCTAATTGGTGGTTTCACAACTCAGTAATAATACAATAATTATGGCATGACCAAATTGTAATTAATTACAATTGAATTACAATGTACACTGTGTCCACGATAAAGTAGAACACTAGACTTTGTAAAATATCTTGGTCAATAATTGTACCTATATAGGTACTAAATTTGGTGCACGTGAACTTCAGTCTATTCTATCTATACTCTGCAAATTTTATTAAAATTGATGCAACGGTTACGAGGATATAGCCTTATGAAATTGGGTGGTTCAGGAACCAAGTTACCAACACGTAAAATGCATCGACAGATGCGTGCGCTGGTGATCATCCTGACTCAGCACCAGTTCTTCGACAGCACTGATATTTGTTTGCGTTCGTAACGCCCGATCTCGTGGTTTCCTTGCAACTGATCCGGTTGTGGCAATCTTTTTTAACAGCTTGCTGACACCAGCTAGGGACCAATTTTTCATTGGAAATTCTGTAATGAGTCTCCTTGCGCCATACCCCTTCGTCTCTCTCAACTCCTTGATTAAAATCTTGTCCTCTGCACTGAAAACCATATCTTTACAACCAACTACTGTTACGTAAAACAGGTCTCGTAGTGTAGGACTAACTGTTTCCGAAAATGACGCTTATAAACAACAGCCTATCCGTGCGGTAGCCAGAAAATGACGTCATTCTATGCGTTTTACGTGTTGGTAACTTGGTTCCTGAACCACCCAATTTCATAAGGGTATATCCTCGTAACCGTTGCATCAATTATAATAAAATTTGCAGGGTATAGATAGAATAGACTGAAGTTCATGTGCACCAAATTTAGTACCTATAATAGTACAATTGACCAAGATATTTAACAAAGTCTAGTGTTCTACTTTATCGTGGACACAGTGTATATTACAATATTGAACCGCTAGGCCTATATATTGTAATTCAATTGAATTGCAATAGGCCTATAGGCCTATATTGCAATATATATTGACCCTTTTGAATTTCAACAGTGCCATTTGAAAGCTAAGCGCAGTCTCGCAGGACACCAGCTTAATCACGAAATCACGAGCACTGCGTCGAGTCAGAGGGGTTGTCCAGAAGGTATACACACAAACCATATAATTAGGCCTATCTCTTCGTCAGTTAGGCTATTTACAATCCAACCATTCCCCCGAACCCACTCCTCTTTCGCCTGGGCCCTAAAGGTCCTTCTCCGCCATCGCATCTCCTCATCCTTACTATTTGGAAATCGCTCATTTCTTAGCAGGCCATGGCGCTGCTCTGCACATCTGGAAACTTCGCGGGAATCACGACAATGAAACTCGTCAAAGCGCTGCATGCACCCTTGCAATCTCTGTGAAAGTCTTATTCAAAACTGTAAGCACTTCTAGCTCTTCCCCCAAATCGTCTCCTTCCCCTCATCTCGCGCTGCTCCAATTCTAAGCACCATCCGCTGACAGTAGCTGTGGCAGTTTAAGCCCCAATATTAGGTATACGATTTGCTCTTTCATCATCAACACTAATGCATTATTTCATTCGATGGCAATGCATGAAAGCATTGCTTCGAGGTTTTGACCTGGAATTCCCGTTATAGTTGACTGTAATAACTAGCCTAACTATGCCTACTCAACACAGCTAATCACCAGTAGGCCTAATACCCAGTGGCGTAACGAGGGGAGCAGGGAAGGCGGCCGCCCCCTGGCGCAGGACAGGGGGGCGCAAAATTAGGCTTTAGAAATTAAAAAAAAAGAAATCAGGCAAGAATAGCTAAACAAGTAGAAAAAGTAACTATTATGCACGAGTTTGGCAGGGGCGCGGGCGCCAGAGGTGCGCAAAATGAGGCTTGTGACGAAAAAGCAAAAAAAAAAAAAGGTCATCAGAATTTTTGGTGGAAGTAAGAAAAAAAATTGTCAGGAAATTCTTGCCCCCGGGCGCACGAACCCCTAGTTACGCCACTGCTAATACCCGAGTCGGCCTACTAGGGCATATTGATTCATCGATTCTTTTAGGAATAGAGTAGGCTACTCGTATCTGATCGAGTATTCCTATACTGGCCGCTGCGGCGCTGCTGTGGATGTCGTTTATCATTGGGACTTGGGAGCATAGATCGTTGATGTAAACCAATGATTTCAAGAAAGGAACTACTATAGATGCTTCATTCTTGAAGTAGGCCGACTGTAGCCTGCGTAGTGCGTAACTAGGTTTGGTGCAAGTATTAATTATGTGATTAGATGGCATCAATTTCCCCGCCCACTTTAGCAAGACAAGCTCGTATGTTTGTTTACGTTTAGGCGATTTGGGGCCTAATAACATTATAACCGCTATAGTTTATTCACAACAAGGGTAGAAAGAATTTAGCTATAGGCCTATAGGGCCTACCTCAATGGTGGAAATATCAGAAAGTACCGATCGAAGTACCATCAACCTGAATGTCAGGTAGCATGCTGCGAATTTGCGCATCCATTAATTGTGGAAATGTCAGATCAAAAACTTCTGGGTTAGCAGTCATTAGGTTTCGAGGGAAGCATTAATTATTTATGGATAATAAACTGGTAAATGCGATTCCAGTATAATAGACCAGAATCCATCACGCACCCTAGTTACGCAATTTCTTTGATAGTGACCTATCTTGTTGTCATGTTAAATCTTTGGTTTAAGCCATAGATGTAGCATTGAGGAAATGACGTCGTTGGTTCAATCAATAAGTTTCTTGTTTTTTGTTGGTCAGAAAAATTTCCGGTTTTCCTTCTTTGGTGGTACTTTAAAATTAAAAATTAACCCCAACATTTGTGATTTATTTCCTAACTTAAACGAAACGGTGAGGTTTTACTCAGGCCTTCATAGCGCCAGACAGTTATTATCGAACTTTAAATGTGATTTTGTTGTTGATATTGTGGCGTAGGGTTCTCCTTAACCATACACTCATGGCAGTTTCTGGAAACAATAACACATCTGTGCATTGTTTAATACAAAGTAATGAAACATGCGTAAATGCGAACAATGCTAGTATCGCACATGCTGAATAATCGAAACAAAGACCGACAAATGTGAGCTCTGTAATTGAATGGAACACGATAAATGAGGAGGTTCTGAAAAGGGTTTGGGGCGAAAGGTGTATGATGGCTACAATAAAGGTCAACAAAGAAAATGGGTTGGTCATGTCCAGAGAGAGGACTTAGTCTTGAGAATTCATTGAAGGCAGAATGGAGGGGAGGGAGACAAGTGTCAATTAACCAGACATATGCTGCTGGGATTAGATGATGAAGATAGATACAGCATGCTTGACACTTTAACGAAGAGAATGTACTAAAAGTGACTGGGAAACCAATGCAGCTCACCTTTGAAGTGTTAAAGTAGGAGCTTGGCATCTTTCATACAAAGGTGCCGAGTGGTGTCGTCGGATGTTTGAACCTGCGTAAGGGCAGAGAACCTGGAGAAGAGGCCTTGAAGTTCTATATTGTCCAAAATAGCATGATTTGCCAAATGTGAGTCATCTTAACATCATTAATTTTTTAATAGTTTATTGCACATGATGTAGTGAATTACTTGTGTGGTTATATGAAGGCTAAAGGTAATTGTTGCTGCTCCAGAAAATTGCCAGAATATTGTTCCAGAAACTGATGGATCCTAATTTGGAAAACCTATAGTATCGTGGGCTGAAGGATTATACAATATCTTTGGGCATGCTGCACGGACGCTGGATGGTAACAGGTTTTCTTATGACAAGACTAACCCTAACCCTGACCCTAGCCGACACTCACGATGCCAGCGAACTTATGCACTATATGCTTCAGCCCCCGATACTATAGGCTTGCCCCTAATTTTGTTTTAATTACACCCTTCTCTTTGTTGAAGTGAACTGTTGTATTGTATTGTATTTTCGTTTATTTCGTTTATATTGTTCCAAAAACTGATGGATCCTAATTTTGCAAACCTATAGTATCGTGGGCTGAAGGATTATACAGTATCTTTGGACGTAGTATCCAAAATAGCGAACGATTTAAATTATATAAGTTCATGTATACCTAGGAACAGTATATCAAAACAGCAAGCTTTTTGTTTAATAAATTGTTCAGCTGGATTTCTGTTCAGACTGTGTGAATCGTCACACAGCTGAACAGTATGTTTTATTCGTATATGGTACATTTTGTGTTGCAAAGAAACATTACCATCAATTTAGTCTTGTTCTTTTTCAGAGGTTGTCATAAGTGACGTCTTTGTTGAAGAAAGATGAATTTCCTGTTACCAAGCATCCTAGTGTAGCAGCTGTGATGATTGTTCCATGAATATCTGTCACGTTTAGTGTAATGCTATTATAATAGCTGTATAGATTATTTCCTTTAAGTTTGCTGACCGACACAGTATTTCTTAACTATCAATTGCTATGACTATGAGCGTTGCTATGCGTTTCATCTTCTGCTAATAGCATCCTTGTCCTGTGATCATAACTTATAAGAAGATTTGTGATATCAGAATTTGACCTCGAGTGTATAACAGAGTATGAGTTCTGCTGGTGATCTTTCCATGGCACTGCATTGTGTTGACCTATATGCATGAGGGAGAGTGTACATCTCTCATTTCTAATTCTTCTCAATACATGCAATTTAAAGTGATATTTTGGAGTCTGCGTGAATCTTTTCACTTCACAGTTTGCTCTCAGCAAATAAAGAGTAATGCATGACTGAATAAAACCAATATACAGAACAAACTTGGAATTGTTCACTGTTGAAAGCCAGGCCAATTGATGTCAGGTTTACTGTCCGTGATATTGTATTCTTGTATTCTACAGATAACTTTTGCGATGTATCATCTTTGTGTTGTTATTCTGTTGTAAGTTGCCACAACATATCGTCAGCAGGATTTTCCTTTCCAGCTTTTTGTATGATTCTAAAGTTGTATGGCTCCAACCTAATGCTTCATCTTTGCATTCTGGCAGCTAATTTGGATCAGAGATGCCTGTATATGACTGCAAGCTGTTTTTTGGTCTGCTGTCATGTGGAAAAAGAACTGCCATATAAATATCTGTGTAGACACACCGACCCAGGCATGTGCAAACGCTTTGTGCTCTGTCTGGCAATAATGAGTCTCAAAGTCTGTCTGAGATCAGCTAACATGCTTGCTTGAATGTCACTGAGACTGACGAGGCTCTGAGCAGCTGTGGTGTACGACTGCTCATTCGGATTGTAATAAGAATAATTGCATTCTCTCCAAATGCTTTTTGTTTCTGGGTCTCCATTGGAATGATTCACGTGCTTTGGTAGGCCTTCTATTTTGAAGTGTCTCACTAACTGAAGAATCCTATATTTGTAGACAATGTTGTGATGTAATGGCTGACTGGATCAACCACCATGAAGATCTAGCTTCGAAATATTTTTTCTCCATTTAGGTCACTGTTGATGTCTTGCAGAGTTGGAGTGGGTTTTGTATGTTACCACCATGATGTGGATAATGAAGAACACAATTACGGCATCCATCTTTGCTTCTCTCGGTTTTTTACATGTGTTGATGTGTGAGTTGTCTGATTGGTTGACTAGTGGAGCTACTTTGTGGCTGTTGGATTCTCATTTTCACTGAAACTCATTTAAATGACTCACCTGTTGTTCAGACATCTACACTGTGCAGGGGTGGATACAGAACCATCAGTGCCTTATCTGAGTCTGCAGGAGCGCTTCTCTGCAGCTTTGTTGAAGAGCGGCATATTTGAATTTCATGTAATTTTATCCATGCATCTTTGTTCTTAAGGTTACAATACTTGGCTAGTGAATGAAGCCTTGCTTGGCAAGGTCCATTTTCATCGTGGTGTCGTCGAAATTTTGTCTTGCTAAATTAAACTGATATATTGTGAATGTGATGTTTTACTTTGGACTAAAAAGTATTTGTTGAGCACACAGTTCATCAATACATATACATTATTCTTGTACGAGTCCGTGTGGTCTGACGTTGTCTCATGTCCAATTCTTCAATTGGTTGTGAAAATAGATCCCCAACTCTACACTTCGTTTGACAGTTTATGTTGTTTGAGCCCTTTAGAATAACAGTGGACCAAGTCCATAGGATTAAATAAGGACTTGGTCCACTGTTATTCTAATGGGCTCGTTTCATCTGTACAGTGTACAGCTGTTGTCCACTGCCTTTTTGGAGGTGTTTTCTTGGATGGTAGCCAGTAAATTAGCTTCTCCTCAACCCTACGATGAATAACTGCTGTTATGTCAAGTGATGCGTTGCTTGGTTGGACATTACTACATAATGGTGATATGAGCCAGTAAGAGTGAGGCCTGGGAGCATGGTTATATAGGCTGAATACTGTGAATAGTTCAAATAGGGAGGAAGTGGCCTTTAATACAATATTATATACCTATGTTATTTAGCACACGATGACAAAATGGCTACATAGAAAGTTGACCAAAATCAGGATTTTTCAATCTCTGCTTGTCATGATCAATGCATTAAGGTCATTAAATTTAGTAAGCACACCTATATTGTTGTAGTTTTGTGACTATGACCTGCAGGGAGAGTTTTGACATGCAGTAGTTTTGCACCCGTGGCACACAAACTGTTAAGACTGATTTTGTGAGTGAGATTTCCAGTCTGAGGCTGTGGACTTCAAGTCTAAATGCTACATTTTTGTGGCATCTGAGAAATGGAAGTTAGGTCTTTCTTTGTGCAGAAGACATTCCTTCTGGAAAGTTCAAATGAGCCAACAGGAATTGGTGTGAGCATAGGAGGAACTTTCTGTCAAGAACCTGTATTCTGACTTAAGCAGGTAGACATTATATAGCGCAACATTTGTGTAATATAATTTGGTTTGCCTATATCATCACTTTGTTGTTTTGCTGCAAGATGCCCAAATCGTGTGCTGACAGTTGACATTGTGACAAACCCTAGAAGTAGCTTGTCACTGACAATGCTATATAAACAGGCATAATTACAATTATGCCTGTTTAATTATAATTACGATTTATTATGAAATTTATGCCCTTTATTGAAAATGGTTGTTTATGGTTGTTTATGTAAAATGTTAGCAAATATAATATCCTCGCTTGAATTCATTTAATCGGAAGCATTGTCTTCCTCTCCTGGTCAGATAAAATAGTCAGAACACTACCACTGCAAGAAAGTCCTCTTCTGAAAATGCTTGATTCCAAAAAAACAAACCATATGTCTAAGAAACCACTTAAATGTGAATGTTGGAGCTGAGGATATGTTCATGTATTTTGATGAGCTTTGTGTTTGCTTTTGCAGAATCTTCAAAACTTTGCCTGCATCATTCAAGTCAGAAGCCAATTTATTTTATTTGCAAAGAATCCACAGTAGTACCGAAGTGTGTTTGCAATATTTTCTTAAGTTTTTCTAGAGAAAGGTGGAAATAGTTCTTGTTTACAAACAATTGAATCAACTCAAGAGGCACTTCAATATCAACTTGCAATAAACGTGCCAAAACAATGAATATCTCTGATATGAAACTGAAGGTATGTGATATCTTATATATGTTAAAATTTACCAATGTCTCTTTGGTTTTACATGCATGTTGCATCTACAATTCTACATCTATGCATACATTTTCCGTTGTGGTAAGTTATACTTTCTAAAGGTAAATATTATCTCTTGATTGCTCTAGATTTCACCAGTAGGTTTTTGCAAATTTTCCTGTTTATATTTTTTGCATTTAGACCATTGCAGGTGACGTGGAATTTGTTTGAAGTGGAAGGCATTATACCGGTACCTGTTTGACAGTAAGCTATCAATGAAGCAACAGTCTGGAACAGCCTACCATTTCACACACGATCCTGTGCCAAGGCAGCCTAGTCAACGGTCATTATACTCAACGGCCCATGGAGATCTGTTGGTCCCGCGCTTTCATACAATGATGTGGGCACTTCGTGCTTTCTCATGCGTTGGACCATCCTCCTACAACAGTCTACCAGTTGTTTTGCATCTTACCTGTGCCCTCGTTCTCCATCAGTTTGCACCAATCAACTCGTTTCTTTACCCAGTGCCCCAAATTGTGATGTTACACAAGGTTGTTTACTAGTATTCCAATGACGTCACTACCACTTGTATGCCGATGATGCCCAGCTATTTCTTTCATTTGACAACTCTACATGTGTAATCCTGTGCTTCAACTTCTTGGTTCTGTTTTGACATTGTTCAGTCTTGCATGGCTACTAATAAACTTCTTCTGAATCCTGTAAGAACCAAATTCCCAACAACTCTGCAAATTTGATTGTTTAGTAGAGTGGCTTACTTGTTAACTGTTCTGAATGCACACATAGTGTGGGTATGGTGTTTGACTCTACCATGTCATTCTATAACCATGTTTGGATTTTCTGCAAAATCAGCTCAATGTCAGTTGTGAGATATTCATAGAATCAGATCTCATTTGCCTCAACATGTGTTGATCCTACTAGCTAGTGCATTTGTTTCTAGCAGCGTTGACTACTGTAACTCACTTCTCATTTGTATCACAAAAAGACATTTGAACAAACTACACATGGTTCAAAACTCTCGCCAGAACCAAAACAGATAATATTACCCTTAAATATCAGCTTATTATTATGCCAGTGTTGTAGTTATTAGCCCAATGCCCATTTACCATTGTTGGCTGAAGTCTGCTGAAAATAAATGTGTCTCAACTGTGTCCAATTACAGGACCAACTAAGCTACAAATCATTCAGTGGCAGAGTACTGTAGATGAGGGCAGTAACCCTTTGACCTTACTTACAGTCAGTCTAATAATTATATGAAAATTGTTACTTAAGTTGCAGAACAATAATGATTCGGGCTATACATCGATACGTCGACGTACAGAACTAGTGAATCTTGCTCCTCAGACGGGATTTCTGAGAAAGTCTCCAAATGGTGATGTGCCTTCACTAACCAATTCATCAAGTAATAACAGCAACCCAGCCAAGTATGGCCGACGAGAAACGGGATTTGTTGAAAAGCTACTGGTAGGACATATTACAATAATATTAAGGTGTTGATTTATTCTGTGATGGATGTGTGTCATGTCCTCATGGCAAGCATGCATTTTCTTGGAATTTTAGTTTAATTTACTGAATTTGTACACAAATAAATTAAAAATTATGGCACTTAAGATTTCAGTCTACGGTTGAAAGTTAGTTTTAATACCTGTGCATTCTTCTATTTGAAATTGGTAGTGCTTCAGCCATTTTCCTAAACATCGGAGAATCATTACAATCTGCTTCATTATAACTTAAATTCTGGTATAAGATGGGCAGGAACATATTTCTCAAAATTAGTTCAGCAATAGAAAGTAAGCACGACCTTATCTTGATGTAGTTCTTGATATTGTATTGTATTTAAGCAGTTGTAAAGCACCTCTAGAAGGGTGAACCGTTCAGAAGCGCTCCCAGTGGGCAAGGCCCAGTGAAAAGAAGCAGGTTTTGAGAAAAGCGAAGGAAGAAGAAAGAGTGCTAGATAGAATTGTAGAGCGAACAGAAGGCTAAAGGGCATTCCAAAGAAAGGGACCAATTGCAGCAAAGGAACGAGACTGAGCCATAGCAGTTCTACTACGGGGAACCAGAAGGTCAAGTCTATTGGAGGAACGAAGTGAACGGTGGGAGGAGGGATATGGCTCCCAACGACAGAATTATAACAAGTTTCTGGTGTGGCAGACATACTTCTCTTGAGATAAATATTGTCCATTTTCCAAGAGACTAAACAATTTTAAAATATGAATTCTGAGATGCTGGCAAATAATCTAACTTTGTTGTTTGGCATCATTGTGTTGGCCATTTGTAGCACTGCAAGCCTACCTGGTAGTTTATGTTTGATTAAATGTATTCAGGAGTCATTGTGTAGACACTGTTAGTTGCACTGCATTATAGACATACATGTACATTGTCTTGTGTTTGTTATTGTTCTGTAGCATTCCTATGGCTTTGTTCAGTGCCACAATCGACAGGCCAGGCTGTTCTTTCATTTCAGTCAGTTTAAAGGAGATTCCGATTCTCTGAAACATGGAGGTTTGGACTGCATATTTTAGTCTGTGGTTTGCAGCATTACATTCTTGTAATGACTTCTTAAAATAGGTTTATTTGGACACTAGAGCCGTTCAGAACATTGATGTGGTGTGGTTAGGTAGCCAAAATTCATTCTGCCCATATGAAGTGTTTAGGCTAGAAACCACCTGTGGTAGCGGACCGCTACTCAGGGGTGTGGCACATTCTTGTTTAAGAGGCTTTTACTGTTTTTCTGCCAGTGGGTTATATGTGCAATTGTGCATCTCGCTAAAGTGTTGTCTAGTCATACACATCTGTTAGTTTCAGAAAACATTTTATTTGACTGTATGGTCACATTGAATTTCTGAAATTTATCAGCTTCTAAAGTTCAGAATTAGCTGTCTGTGCCAGAATAGAATCTATCAGCTGCTGCTTTAATGTTCACATCTGTAAAGCATGCTGTATAAGTCTTTGAACTGCATTTTGTTGTATATTGCATTCTATTTCATTAGGGGTTTACATTTGTCAGTATGCATAATTGAAAGATGGGTGGTGCAGTAGGAGTTTGCACCTGAAAGATGACTGTTAAGTTAATAATTGTTGCAAATATTTATAAAATACATTTAAATTTATTTCTTTATGTTGTGGCCTTGAGTGAAACTCTATTCTTTCCTTTGCAAGTAATAGAATGGATGATAGAGAACTTTCCTTTGGGCTGTGGAAACCTTAAACCCCTAAATGAGCAGATGGTGAAAAATTGTTCTTGTTTCATACAGAAGCTGATCCTGTCTGCAATAGATGCTAGAGGCTGGAAAGCAATTTGAGACAATAATTCTGGCCCATGTATACATCTTACGTTCACTGCAGCTGTACTGATCATGATTCTTTTTAGACATTTTGGAGTTTGAGGAGGCTTGTGATCATTTTACGAATAAACCAGTAGCAGTTTCTTTAACACGCCAGCCCAGCCTCAAGAAGTCAGGCGAGATCATGAGTGAAAACCCAGTGATTGGAACCGTGTTGACAGAAGCCAAGCCATCACGACCCATCTGTGTAAGCTGAACAGAAGTTGCTTCACTTCTTTTGGAACTTGATTGTTCACTAATCTGTTAAATTTTTCTTGATGTGCTGCTATTGTAGCTTCTTTTATTCTAGCAAATTGCCATTTACAGACAGGAGTGCCATTTTCATGGCTCTGCAACTAAGTAGTTAGACATGCATATATGTAGATGTTAATATAATTTAAGAATGGCACAATTAGCAAGCGGTCTGTTAATACTCGATCGTAGTGGCCTTGGCTCCCAATCTCCTCGCGGAAACAGGTCTCCAGTCTCCTCTGTACATTAACTTCCATTTTGATTGGTTGTGTTTTGCATGAAGTGACGGAGGAAAGAATCCTCAAACAGATGAGTTCTGATTTCAGTGTAAATTTTGCAGTTTGGATTTTAAGTTGATACTGCAGATCACCCTGTAACTTGAGTCTGCATTTATTTGTAAAGTAATGGGACGGACATAGTCAACTGGCTCTCTGTAAAGAAGAAGGAGGAGAAAATAAGGTTAATCGCTTTCCTTCTGGGGCATGTTTAGTTGGTTGGATTTGCATCTGAAAACGTCAGAGAGTTATGTGTTCCATTTCTAAATGAAACATTTGCAAACGGCTTTAAAATGAACTTTTATAGATCAGTTAGTCATGTGTGCAGTGGTTTTGTAAGGTGCTTGAAAATGCACAATGTTAAGTGAGGTATGCATGCATACATACGTGCGTGCATGCATATGTATATAATGTATGTATTTATGTATGTATCAGGAGTCATTCAGGACACTTAATATAGCACATTTTACATATATACATACATACTTACAATCCTACAGACATAGAATGGGTTGTTATGTAATTACAAGTGTGAAAATGTTTTGGTTTTGTAGGGTGATGGTGAGATGACTGGTTCACAGGATGGCAGTGTATCCTATGAGCAGAGTGGCGAGATGTTTTTTCTTGCTTATGCCGTTGAAGATGTTGAAGGAGGCCAGCGCCTGCAGGGTGGTGACCAAGTCGAATTTTTCATCTCAACAGATGAGAGGTTTGTATCAAAAACCAAACTGAAGGTTTGTACGATGGAAAGGAACTGAATTTATGCAAATCATTGTCTTAATTAAGCAGTTTTATGCTTTGTCCGTGGTGCTGTTATGAACATGTGAGTTATACAGATAATTAAACATTTTTGTAGCGTGCTAGCAAGTTGGTTTGTGTTTGGATAATTTGCCGTTGTTTACTCCAGCTGTGCAGATTTAAATAGAAAAAGGAATAAATTGGTTGACTAATTAGTTGATTAAGAATTGATGTATGTGTTTGTGCATCTAGACATTTACACTGTACCTTTATGGAAACTCTAATTTGTACTGCTTTTAATTTTGCAGAAATAGCAATCTTCGGGCACGCAAGATTCGCAAGGCCGGTGTTTCCCTTTCAAGTCAGGTGTATCAGGGTGTTGTGTGCTCCCTGAAAGAGAACTTTGGCTTCATTGAGCGATCAGATGTAGTGAGGGAGATCTTCTTCCACTACAGTGAATACAAGGGAGACATTGGGAACCTGAATTTGGGCGATGACGTAGAATTCGGCATTCAAACAAGAAATGTAAGTGCCATCCGCAGCTACTTTCAAGACCATACTTATTAGTATTGGGCACTTAACTAATTATAAAAGTATGCAAGAATTACTTATTTTTGGTGTGTGAATTTACTGGTGTCTTGTAATTATCTATGCATTGTTTTGCTTGGTGGCTTACTTCTGTTGACAATGACTTTTAAAAATGATCAGGCTAGTGTAGGCATAGCTGATGGTAATTGAAAAGTGCAATATTAAATGGCTAGGTAGCTAACTAATTAACTTGCTACCTACAAGGGTATTTTTGGAGACAACTTTCTTAACCAAGTTGCATCTTCAAAATGGTTGCTAAGTAAAAGTAAGTAAGGCATACATATGTGTTGGATTTATTTATTTATTTATCTTATTGGCTTTAATTGTAGTGTTTTTCTGGATTTCTAGAGTAAGGAGGTAGCCGTCAGTGTTAAGTCGTTGCCCGTTGGAACTGTGGTGTTTGAGGATATCTCACCGGATCCTCAGAGAGGCAGAATCATAAAACTGCCAAAACAGGGCCATGGTCGGCGACAGAGTGAAATCATGTCTGGTCGAATTGTCTATGAGTCAGGCAAATGGTAAGTGGCAAATGTTTCTTATGTGAGGCCTTGATTTATTTACCTCCTGGATGACTCGGTATGGTTGTTGGACGGCTATTGACATGTCTTCCAGAAATGTAAGTTTTTTTACGGTGTTAACTAATGCTGCTGGTTATAGAATGGTTCACTTATGATGTCTTGATACTGCAGATATGCAGAGGCACAGTGAAGTCAAGAATCATCAAACCTGGTTTGTACTCAAATGGATGATCACCTACAGCAAAGCCTTCTAGCCAACTGAAGCCTCCATTCATTTGTGGCCATTATATGAGCACCATCTGTTAGATATATGAGAGTTTCCATAAAATGTGCTATATAAATGTTAAGATATGTACATGGATACCAGTGCACATTGAGAGGAGGTTATAAGGTGTCCTGTTGTTGGGTTGATGTGATTTTTTGTGTTTCAGACCTTGGGATCTTGAATCTGAGCTGTCACAAAGGCTTTTAAGCTAGCATGATCCTTTTACCATGTTGATAGTGTGCGTCGTAATGCGATATGATGTAACATCATGAGGCGCTTTATCCGTCTAAGCCATGTTACACTTTGCAGTCTGTTACCAGTTCAAATGTCTACCTTTTGTATATGTGCTGAAATGCAACTATAGGTCTTGTTTTCTAGAACTTATAGTTTGTAATAAGTCATTCCTTGCTGACAATGACATTGGATTTTACAGCCCTTGAACTGGTTAAATTGACCTTGAATTTTTAAATTAATTAGAAATAACAGTTCATTAGTCTGTTGTGTAGTGATCACTTTGAAGAGAATTATATATTGAAGGTGGGTGACATAGTCAACTGATGTATAAAGAAAAAGTCAACTGATGTGTGAAGAAAGAGTCAACTGATTTATAAAGAAGGCCTCTGAGTAGTCTAATCTTATCCAATCACAGCTCTGCAAAAAGACTTTCTCTATGAATAATCACCTTTTTATTGCACCTTTGTTTTGTTACAGCTCTACAGAAATTGTGTTTGGGGATGATGTTGTTTATGACTATACATTGATGGAGGGGGATCTGGTGGAATTCCTCATAGCAAGTGATCGGAGGGACAGGTTGCAGCATGCTATCAACATTGAATTATTGGAGGACACGTTTCATGCAAATCACGAAAGAAGAGAGAAGGTAAATTTAATTGTTTGTGGTACTCTGCAGTACTCTTTATCGTGCCATCCAAAAGAGTGTGATAGAGTTGAAAGCAAGGCACTGCTCACATTGGTAATCTGCGTTGTTTGCCACTTGTCTGAGGGGTGCGTTGCATTTTAATCAGAACACACTACATCGTCTGGGTGCAAGGGTTTGCCACCAGAGTTGGTGCGGAGACAGCAGCTATAAGCTGTAAGGTTAGCCAAGAAATGTGTCTCACTTGACAGAGTTTATGGTGACTGGGATGGCCTGTGACTAACTCTAGTGATGGTTGCTCATAGTTAGCAAACAGCCATTGTACGACATCTACGTGATGATATGTGATGCTGGCCGGCATTGACAACGCAGATCTTCAAAAGGTATGCAAAGAGGTTCTTCCACCCTTTCTTCTGTCAATTGATGTCTGCTCAAATTGTACCAAAGAAGCTGATCTGAGTTTAGAGTTCAATAGCTGCTGTCTTGTCAATTACATATTTTTGATCAGTTGTGGATTTGGTACGGACAGTTTTGTGAGGTCAGGTTCACATGTTTCCTGTCAAACCAAGAGATGTTAGGAAGATAATCACCATCTCTGTCTCTCTGTCACAGCCAGGCCTTTCTTCTTAGACTTAGTTGAGCTGATTTTCTGTGACAGATATGGTAAGATATGTGAAGATAATAGTGGCTCATATCGATTGAATATTGATTTTGTGCATTTATCCATAGAGTTCCACAAACATCCAGCTTCTTCATTTTCAGCAGTGCTAGTGAGCTGAATTAGTTGTCCATATAAACATGTTGTCCGGTGTTGTACAAAGGCTGTCACACACTATAGAATGACCTTCTCTGTCATGCCAACATCAATCTCTGCCTTCCAGATTTCACATATAACCAGTCCTCACATTTGACAAAGCCTATGCAAGCAAGCTCCAAATATGTGGCTTTTTGGTACAGGCTTCCATGCAACCTGCAACATGAGTTTTTCCACCTCTGTATGCGTCCATTTCGCCAGTGGGTGAAAGTCATTACTCGTTCTATTCTGATGATGGTCTTATATTACGTAAAGTAAGTATATTGCCAGGTTGGGTGCACCTTTGAAGAGTCGTAGTGGTGCAACATAACTGTGTACTTACAAGTAAAATATTTCTATATGGCTGTACATTAGTGTGTTGTTTTTCAAACTTGAAACGATGACTTTTGTTTTTCTACAGGGATTTATAACAACTTTGAAGGAAGCGTTTGGCTTTATCCGCTGCACAGATCGGGAGGCACGAATGTTCTTTCATTTCAGTGAACTTCTGAACCCAAAACGACCACCACTAACTCAAGACGAAGTGGAGTTTACAGTTATACAGGTATCATCACTTCTATCAAGAACTTCATTCATTCAGTTGCATTTTCTACTTCAAGGATATGTTTGTGTGTATGCATCTTGTTATTTGAATTGAATTTGAATTTGTTTATTGCACAGAACGGGTTTTAGGAGGTTACAATCACGAAACAGCAAGTACAGTGCAACAGGAGCCAAGGAAAGCTAATGGCTTGTACAATGCCTTTCAAGAACGTCTTATAAGCTTCAAAGTCTGGCTATCTAATATACCTAAATAATTATAATAATAATAAGATGATTTATATAGCGCCGTAGCACAGCCGAGGCCGAAGAAAAGTGCGCTGTACGTGAGTTCAAAAGTCAATCACAGTCATATGATACTCTAAAAAGATGGGTCTGGAACTGTGATTTGAATGTCTCCTTAGATGGCGCATTCTTCCCATGGGCAGGAAGTCTGTTCCACACAGTCCACGTGTGACTTTTTACCAAATAATATGAATGAATTTTTTTTCAAGAATTATTATGATAATCATTTTACTTTCCAGGCTGTGCATTACAGTGTTTTTACGATGAACTTCAGTGATTGTGACTTAAAGATATGTAGTTATGTTTTAAATGTAAGAAATCTGTAGAAAAAGTTTGCCATATTATCACCAGGCAGACAATCTAACGCGAAAATCATTTATAATTAGAATGTTTATATTTTATCTAATGCGTGTAAACCAAAGTGCAGATAGGCAGTTGGTTTAATAAAGAATATACTTATAAATAATATTCACTGTTGGCAGATAACAAAAGAAATTGATTAAAACTGTATCAATGAGAGTACTAAAAGCGATTAGGAAACCAATGCAGCTCATCGTTAAAATTTTAAATTCTATTTGTTGAAAGTGAAATTTGCCTGATGAATTCAGTTCTGGATTTACCATGTAGCTTCAGGTGAGGCAGGTAAATATAGACAGTGTCATCTAGTGTTTTAAACTGGACTTTCCAGGGTAAAACTTTTTCATATAAAGGTAGTATATTCTGGGTACATCTGACACAAATGTTCATTCACATTCAAACAGAAATATATGTGCATTGAGATTCCTATGAATCTTCTGCAAATGACCATGTGAATTTGGTCAGTGCCAGAAGTTTCCTGTTAGTACTAGGAAGCTCGTACTGAGTATATAATCACTAGGTCAGTACTGATGATTATTTTTGCAGGATCCAACGAACGAAACACGTCAGATTGCGATTCGCATTCGTTACCTGTCCAAGGGAACAATTGCCATCGACAAATGTGCAGCTGATAAGTTTACAGGAATTGTAGAGAAAGAGTCGGGCACACAGAGAAATTATGGTATTGATATTGCATAATAACATATTGTTTCTTGATCATTTTCTGGCATTGTCAAGGACCTGCTGTGGTTAAAAACCTGTGAGAGTTCATATCAATTGCTTAGATCATATATATGTTTTCTGTGAGTGGTAATTCACATCAACGCTTTTTCTGTGCGCATGAGTGTTTTAATTACCGAGACATGACATGAGATCACAAAAATAGTTAGTGGTGAGATATGACTATATATACTATATAAGTCTGTTTATTATGTACACTTACCATCTATTCAGAAAAGCTGTTCTGGAGTTGTTATATCCTTTCAACCGTGTTGAATAGCGGAACTTTTCAACAGAACAGTTAACAAGAGATCGTCGTTGATGTGGTAGCAGATAGGTTGGAATATTTGCCTTGCAGCACAGAATTTGTGGTTTGAACCTCTGCTGAGACATGTACTGTGTATAGAGTCCTTGAGCAACCCTTCACGTACAGCGCATGTGAATAAGCTGGTTCCCCTCGCTTGGCTTTCGAGTGGCGCTTTAGAAGTTTGGAGATTACGATTACGAGTTGCATAAGACCATCGATTGGTGTTGCATCTTTTGATGGTGGTGTTTAATATATATGGACATACATATAATAATTTAAACCATAGCACTGTGTTGCACTGGCTGCCTGTGGCCCAACAGATCTCATATCGGATTGCTGCTTCATTTCACGCTGCATCCTTGGCTGTGCACCATCTTATCTGCGTGACCTCTGCCCCCCAGTGTCTGATGTTGTAGCACAATGGCATCATTGACCAACTTTTGCAACATGTAACATAGTTACATAATTATCCTACGTTGCCATGCCACAATAATTCCATTTTATATAAGTGAGAATGTGTATTATATGCTTTGTTTTATACATTTCATTTAGGTCAGGACATGAACCCTGGAATAGTGATGTACGATTTTAACAATATGAAGCAAACAATACCCTACAGCAGTTCTGCTGTTGATGGCAACCTTCCAAAACTTGGAGATAAGGTAAATTACCTATGACTTTCGTGACCTCATTTTGTAAAGCCATGGCACTGTTATGTAAGGCATAGGGTTTTAGTATGTTTCATGCATATAGTATCCAGATTGAAAACTTAGGTTAATCATTTACTCATTCATCAAGACCTTTGAATAAATTATTGTTGCTGGTGCGTTAGCAGGTTTTATGCAGGAAATGGGATTTGATGTTCTTTGGGGGCATTGCTCAATTACTTAAACCCTGAATAGATTCAGTGATCAGTTGAGCAAATGCCATGTACAGTGCAGACCCTCGGATAACGGGCTGTTCTGCTTAACACGCTGTGGTGGTATGTCCTCCAAAGATACTAACTTAATATGCCATATCAGTTGACGTGTCATACAGTTGGCTGGATGGATGGTCTGACAGACTGAGGGTCGGCTGGACGAATGGTATGGCTTGATAGTCTGTTGGACAGTCGAATGGGCAGTCTGATGGATGGACTGACTATTGGCTGGATGGTCCATTTTAAACGCGGTCTGGTTTATGCACTGTTGCTGAAGGCTTGTCTCTCAATGACAGCTTGTTAACGGGTCTGCACAGTAATATGCAGCTTTAAGCATTTCATGATGGAGGGAACTTAAGCTAGCCTTTAGTGCACAACTGCTTAAGTTGTACAGGTGGCTTCTGTTGGACATGGTAAAAATATTTTGCTTGAGTGTATATTGAGCCCAAAACAGCTCAGTCACGTTGTATTCAATAGCCATTTTTAACTTGTGAGCATTAACATCAGATCCATACACTCTTGCAACTTCAAAATACACAGAGTTGATACAAAGGTCAGTAGGTTTAGCAACACATAGGGTTTTTATGGCAACACATAGGGTTTTGATGGCCTGTTTTCACTGTTAACATGTGGTGACTATGCTAGTTCGATTAATTTTATACAGGTGAGCTGTAAAGAAACTAGCACTGCCATGATCAATTTGTTTATTTTAAAGGCAGACCATGGGACAAACACATCATAGCTAATAGGAAACTGATTAGTGCATATTGATCAGATAACTTTTAATGTTGATATCGACTTGACTAAGGGTTAAGGTTAAGATAATTGTCAAATTGATAGGAAGAACTCCTTAAAGAGAGCCTCGAATGTCTTTCTTTGTTAGGTCGAGTTCCAGATTTCAGAATGTTCAAAAACAATGACACGAACGGCTGTGAATGTGCGAGTCATCGGCCGCTCAAATGGGAACAAAGAGTGTGGTTACGTCGTGACAATGAAGGAAAGCTTTGGCTTCATTGAAACCATTGATCATGAAAAAGAAATCTTCTTTCACTACAGGTAGCTAAAACATATCTTAAATTCATACACAATCAATTTTTTAATAAAATTACAAAAATGTGACCTGATGTTGTTTGTTGGCTAACGCGAGACCTCGTGAAGCGTGTTGCAATTGAGGGCCTGTATTTACTGAAAAGAAAATAAGTAATGGTACGAAAACACATCCAAAGAAATAGTAAAATGAAAGAACACTCTTGACAGTTTTAACATAATGGTGTTATTAAATAAATGACTGGTTTAATCACTGATGTTTATCAGCTTTTCAGGAATGTAAACTGATCTGCTGTGTAGTTTTTAAGCAAGTATGTGTGATACATTTCACCAGTGATGTCATTTACAGCAGTGATACTCAAACTGTGGTCTGCCATGCTGTTTTAATAACAAACCTTCTCCTGTTTGTTCTTTAAATATCAATATCGACATGTATCAATTACTTGAGTAACTTGTTGAAGAGTGTTCATTGTTGCACATTTTACATTGAGTAGTATAGCTAGAAAAATATTGGTACAGTTTCTCAAATAAAACATGTAGCCTCAAAATATACTTCTAAGTTTGTTCTAAGTAGCTAATGAGGAAGAAGACGTGTTTTGTTAGAATGATGTATCTGTATTAACTGTTACCTAACATGTATGTGCACCACAGTGCGTCTTTGGTTACGTAAAGAATATACTTACTTACTTACTTATTTATAATTACGGTTTTATTCTCTTAAATCAGTCAGTACTGCAGGCATGCTCGTAGATTTGAATTCTGCCCTGAATTTAAATCCTATAGTACATCACAGTCTTAAATAAAAACTGACTTAGTTTCTAATCAGATTGGTTTTATTTCATTTGTGCTGTGTTGTCTTTTTCGTGCAATATGTGTTTTTTTTCTTACTTGTAGTGCATATGATGGAGATATGGCTGACTTTGAACTTGGCGATGAAGTTGAGTTCACTGTTTCCCAGAAGAATGGTAAAATTAGTGCTGAAAACTTGCGCCGTATCATCCGAGCTCGTTTTCCAGCTGAGGTGAGAGCAATGAGTGGATGAATTCACTTTTTTCTTAGCTCAGTTCTAATCTTATGAGTGGGTTTGGTTTATTCAGCTGTGAGTTCCACGCTATTAGGGTCACCAATTAACATCAGGCAGAGATGGCAATTGAATTATAAAATATGTAGTACCATTATTGTTATATATTGATGTTGCATAATGAGAACGCTAACAAAAGAAAATAAAAAGCTTTTAAAGTTACTAAGACCAACCACTTTAGATTTCATGAGAACTTTAAGCAAAATTGAAGAATGGTACCAGTACGTGTACAAGTAAAATGGATTCATTTAAATATCTCTAAGTAATATATATATATGTGTGTGTGTGTGTTTTTATGAAGTTGTTATAGCATTATTATTACTGTACGTGACCTTGGAGCTACGCTCGACCAAGAGCTTAGTTTTTCGCAACATGTTAACTTGCTTACGCAAAGCTGTTACTACCAGCTCCGCCAGCTGCGTGTTGTGCTCCGCTCTCTCTCATGATGCTGCCGTTGTTCTTGTCCATGCCTTTGTTACCAGCAGAGTCGATAACTGTAGTTCGATTCTCGCTGGTCTCCCTTCTGGCCTAATAAGCCGTCTTGACCGGGTCCTCCGCTCTGCTGCCCGACTGATTGGTCGTATTCCAAAATACGCTTCAGTCTCTGCTTACATGCGCGATGTTCTGCACTGGCTTCCTGCCTCGCAGCACATCTCTTACAGGATAGCAGCCTTAGTTTGGCGGTGCCTTGCTGGCTGTGCTCCATCATACCTATCTGACCTCTGTCGTCCTGTCTCTGACCTAGCCCCCCGTCGGGCTCTGCGTTCCTCGGCCAAAGGAGAGCTCCTTGTCCCCCCGGGCCCGTTTATGTCTCAAGCAGCGCCGAGCCTTTTCGGTTGTTGGACCCTCAACCTGGAATGGGCTCCCACTTGAGCTGCGCTTGATGCCTCGCAGCAATTTGCCTGCTTACTGCCGCCTTCTCAAGTCTTCTCTGTTTAGCCGTGGCTGGGCTGGGAGCGCCTCTGAGTAGGTTCCTTGAAGGGGCGCTATATAAATGCTCGGAATGAATGAATGAATGAGTATTATTATTCATCTCAAAATAAGCAAGTATGTGTGATACATCTCACCAATGACATCATTGAAAAAGAAAAGGAAAGTAACAGTAGCTGCCTGTAAAGGCCATCTCTGCGTGGACTGCTGTTTGGAAATGATATTCAAAATCTATTGGAAGAATTGAGCCTTTCTTGTATTGCAACATTGTCGGGCTATGTGATTCACGTTAATGACTTCCGCATGCTAATTTAGTAGAACTGGGAGGCACGATGCTGCCACCCAATGGAATTTTTGGGGTGTGAACAGATTGTGTGTAAATAAACTTGTACAGCAATTGCCTCTGAATTTTGTAGGATGTCCAACCAGATGTACTAGAAGGAAGAATCTTTAAGACACTCAGCGTAGCAAGTTCGGACCAGTCGGAGTATTCTGGTGCGATTCAGGTGGAGAAAGATGGCGATGTAATGGATGTGACTTATCCGTATGGGATTATGAGCCTAGTGGACAAGAGGGACATGCCTCAGAAGGGCGAGTTGGTCCGTTTTCAGGTGGGAGTGATCAGAGACTCTGGTAAGAAGCGTGCAGTTAAAGTGGCACCCGTCCGAAGATACGTGCAGTCGAGAGTCGAGTCTCTATCAGCCGAGGTAAGAAATGTACTTACAGCTGAAGTCAATTAGGTCTAGATGAAACTATTTACTTACTGAAATTTAGAGTTAAAAATATGTATAATGCTGCAAAAATTCTCAAAAATGCAGGTGACAAATCTCTAACAGTTAACTATGAACAAGCCATGGGAATTTTCAGATGCAGAGTAATTATTACATAAATTATCAATTGCATGTTAACTTCGTGATGTACATAACAGCTGGGTTATTGTAAAATATGAATTTAGTAGAAATTGTTTGTCTTGAACATTCCTTTGAGACTAATGCCTGCATCATTTAGTCTACTTAATTACTGTAAATTTTCTTTCATTGAAATTATTATTTGGGGGACAGGCCTTACGATACAGCGTGTTAACTGGGCTGCCATAAAAAGGAATGATGAAATCGCCGAAAAGAGGGCAGAGCGAGTGCTTTCCCATTCTCGTCGACGAACTGTTGACAAGATCCCTATGCACGCCAGCAGATGGCGACAGCGACATCGATCAGGCTGCCGACTGTTTTCCATGCTCGTTGAACTGTGGATTGTTCTCCACGCTTGCCAGAGCGGTGACTGCAACCAGCCCCATACTACTGTGAAATAGGATCTCTAGAGCTTGGTGCCCCATTTCAAAAGACAAGGGTTCGAATCCAGTACCTGCAGAAGACTGGGTTGCTTCCTCCTTCAGGTCCAACGACAGTAGGGCGATAGCCTACATGTAACAGAGCATCTACCATTGACTTAATTAACAGTACTTCTGGTTGTAAAAGTCAATATTTGCGCTACACTGCAGTTCTCGTACGGCATATTAATCGATGCAGTGTGTTAAGTTGACAGCTTTGGGGGACGTAACACCATTTTGCGTTTAGTGGAACAGCAGCACATTATCTGGGAACGAGTTAACGATGCACACTATGTCTCAAAGTATATGCTTTGCCAGTATAACATGATGTACAGCCTTGATGTAAGATTATGTAAAGCCCTAGGCTTTCACAATTTCTTACTGCTATAGGGATCATTGTGGTTTCTGTTTTGTGAATATTTATGTTTATTTCGGAGCAATACACTGAATAGTGTGTTTTAAGTACCTGACAAAGGCACTGTATTTACGATGCAGTAAAATGGCTTTTGTATTTGTTTAGTCTGGAACCTTGAATTATGATAAGGACGATGGCAGGCTTCCATTCCAGCTGGCCGATGTCCAAGACAGCTCAGAGCTGTATGTGGGTGATGACGTCGAGTTCGTCGTAGTGCAGAACCTACATGGCAGCCGTGCTGCGTTCAATGTCCGCAAGACTTGGTAAGTCCGAGTTGAAATGAACATTCCTGCTAAGAGAATGTTTACACAAGCTATAAAGAAATTGCTCTGTAGATGATGATATTTTTTACGACTTAAGGTAGCCTGCTGAGTTTCCAATTATTTCGAAAGGCGACATTGACGCCTGATTTAGGGAAATATCAGAAAATTAATATTTCTAGCCACAATAGTATTATACTGTTTCCAAACATTATTCGAAATTGTGGAAGTGCCTGGATTAAATACCAATTATATGGTTACAGCTGTTGTGACATCATCGCCTGCCGATGTAAGTAGGGTGGCAGTGGGAGAGAAGGGCACAAATTTCTGTTACAACTGCAACTAGGTGTTGGGAATGCAGTTATTTCAATCAAGGAGTCCAAATTTATTTATTAACGCTTGAATGACGAGAGTGTACTAAAAGTGACTGGGAAACCAATGTAACTCTTTGTTAGTTAATTTCACCTGCTCTTAAAGTGTACTGCCCTCTGCAGGACTTAAAGCCAGCTGCAGCTAGCAACTGTTGCCCCATCCATATTCGGGCAGCTAGGACAAGTAATACAGACTGCTACACAGCAAGTTCCTGTACTACCTGTTAATGAGTGTCGCTTGTTAAATAGGTATTATTGGGAGCCATGGCATGACTACACATTAAGCAGAATCGCATGTAAATAGGTCTTGCAGAAGTGGGCCTTCACTGTAACAGTCAAAACTAGGACTTCTACTTTCAAAACAACATTGCACCTTGAGGTGTACTTAAAACATGCTATATAGAGTGGCTTGATAACATGCATACAGCGAATGACACACTTTACTTTTCACTTCAAGCACTGGGACTTAGGAGGCACCAGCAAGAGTTCCACAGATCTCGGATATATGGTCTGTTGAGATTGTGAATCAATCTCTTGTCATTCAACATAGGTACTGAATTTCATGGTAAAGGTAAACTTGAATTGTGTAAACTAGCATGTCTGTTTTAATACATTATCCCATCCCTATTTACCTGCATTTTCTTATTAGTGTCATCTCGGAGTACTTGACATTTGTTGCATATTTCCCTAATTCAGAATGATTATTTATTTGATAATTTGCCTGTTTCACAGCGAAAAGCCGAGACCAGAGCGACTGATTGCACGCATGAAAAGCGTCTCCGAGGAAGGGCGTAAGGTGATGGTGATTCGTCAGCCAAGAGGCCCAGATGGAACGCGAGGCTTCAAGATACCACCACGCAGCGGCAGCACGGGAAAGCCACCGAACTCAGTTTAATCTATCTGTGATATATTTTTTCCTTGCTGCAGAGAGACGCATTCCATCTGGGAAAATCTGAACAGCCGAGACCGGCGAAAAACTGTATTCCAATTAAATTGTTGCCAATGTTCATTAAAATTCACGTGCTCGTGTTTTCCATACTCGTACTGTAACATGGCAATTTTTTACTTTTGCACTGGATTTGATTCTCCTGTCTGTCTTACATTGGGCAGTATTGCTGGAAGTTTTATTTATCTACCGTCATCCTATTTTTGAATTGAGGATTAATATAATCACTACAGTTGAAAGAATACATAGCAATCCATTATGTTTACAGTATATTAATAATCGTAACCTTCCAGCAGCTAACTGTCATCTCTAAAAGGTGCTCACTGATAATTTGTTACAGACTTGAGTTTTTTAAATGTTGATGTGAAACTTTCAAAATTTGAACAATTTGACAGTAGTCCGAGTAGCTTTCCTACATAGGACTCTACCTCTTCGTCTGATTTCTGAGTCCTAACCTATCTTGGAATGATGAACTTCCGGTTTTACCGCATGGTCTGCTCTCTGGAGCGTTGTGTAACTATGTAAACTATCTCCATGGTATTGTTTGTTATTTTGTAGAACAGTGGTGTCAAACACACAGGCTGCCAACTGATTTTTTTGGCCCCCACCATGTTTAATAAAATATTTTAAATGATTTTCACTCATTAATTTTGTTTATTGACAAAGTTTAACTCTGCATGCTGGATCAAGTTTTTGAGTACCGTACTTAACGTATTGCATGATTAAATTGTTAGCTGACAAAACATGACACATTAATGAAAGAATGAGATTTCGAGATAGAACTGCAATCCAAGGCAAAACTAGCAACTTTCTGTATCGTTCATCAATCAAAAAAGACCGAATAACAAACGTTATAAAAGTACTATTAATTCATATCGAACATTTGTATAGCACCCCTTCAAGAAAACTACGCGGAGGTTGCTCCCTATGAGAGTGACCATTCAGCCAAAGGTAAAGCAATACTCTGGTCAAAGTGTTCAATACACTGGCAGTCGTTACCTTTCTTCATCATTGTATAGAAATCTGCTTTTATGTCAACACATTGTTACATTTCACTCTATAGAACAGTAACACTGTTACAGAAATATTATGTTAGAAACCATACTATCATGTGAGAGTGTCGAGTCAAGCATGATACAAAGTTTCCAAACAGTAGAAGATGGGGAAAGTAAAGCGGAAACTGAGTGAGAGTGCAGTGCACTGTAGCAGCTAGTCCAACCAATGAGCTCGGATTTATCCGGATTAAGATCCATAGACTGACGCCACAGCATGATGTCATCTATGCAAGTTCAGTCTCTTGGCAGAATTTATTACCTCATTTAGTAGAGATTTTAGTAGACGTACATAGAGCTGGGTGGGCAGGATGAGAGAGTATACAGACAGATGACGAAGGAACTCCGAGCATTCAATGAAGAAAGTAGGTGTTGTTCTCCAAGAGCCAGGTCTGTAAAGGTCAATGACAAGTAGCTGTTGGTAGTACTAGTATTAAGTGACAAGAAGGGAGAGATGTTCGAAAGTGCTGGCACAAAGATGATGTTGGATGGGTGATGGGAGGTTTCTGCTTTCAGCAAGTTGCTCCAATTTGGTCTCCATATTTTATAATGGAAAAGTATTGGTCCAACTGAGCTGCACAGTGCTAGTAGCTCATCCACTGAGTAATGAAAGCGTAGTCACCAACGGGCAATAGTAACGTAGTAGACAGAATGAAACGTGATAAAATGTTACCACCATCTATCATGAAAATCACAAGTTGTAATGCAATTTGTCTCTTCAATCCAGTAGATTATAAAGGGAATAAACAGTTTCAACAGCATTAAACAAACTGCGACTTCATCATGTAATGAGCATGTAAGGATACAAAATGCTAGTAGCTGTTAATGAGAACCTGGAAAACCAAGCAGCAGAAATGTGACCTCAAATAAGTCATTGTACTCCTGAAAGCAGATGGAAGTTTCATCCACCAATAAAGCTAGAGTCGCAAGAGGCAAAAAAATTTCAACAGGACTGGTGCTGAAAAATAAATGCTCTCCACAGATAGGAGGCTAGCTGGTTATAAATGGTGTCTAAATAGGTCAATGTTCTTGATCTTATATTCAGCCACAACAAAAGCATTTATCAGAAAGTGCGTTGGAATTTGAAATTTCAGTTACAATCTTAGAACCTTCTCATATGTCTCTTGAACTTTTCATAATGAAAATCGTCTGTCGCCTTTTCAGTTGTTTGAGATGATGTGGGATTATCTGCAAATAGAAAATATACCAGTTGGTCATATTTAAATATTTCTCAAATGAGCATGTTGATTATTTTATTATTACCAGTACACAGTGGTTTTGTCTGCCTTTCCAAAGTTGATTTCAACCACAGAATTGTCAGTCCATCAGATATAATACAATTGGTATAAATCTCATGCACTGCCCCAGAGCATAAGGTCAGCAATAACACTATTTAAACGGTTTCCACTTTGAAATGCCACCAGCTCATTGTGTTGATATCCTGGCTACAAAAGTTAAAGCAGATTGACCTGCTGTGTTTAGGCAAATGGTTATTAAACACATTAACCATTAATTAAATCAGATGGGGAAAAAGTACTGAAACAATAGATGTTGCTTGTATTACCCTGCAGTGTTCGGGGTCTGTCAGCATCCCCAACCCTCAGAGGTGTCGGTTTCGGTGTTGGAGCGACCCGCTTGGCAGGAGCGCTCGTGTCTTCTATGTTATCTGCTCACAATAACACAGTATATTAGTATTATTATTGTAAAAATGTTTAACATGTGCAGCCATACAGAAATGCATATCTGAGGTGCAGTTAGTCAGGTGAAGAGCAGTTAGATATACGGATGACAGAAAACCAATAAGAAATAGTTTTAATGCATCTCTTGAAGGAAGAGGAAGTTCAAACACTGGAGAAACATTGGTACATGTAGTTGGCATTATTACTTGCAAGAGTAACATGGAATGCATGAGAGCCCATGACAGTGCTGCATCATGGCTCAACCAAAAGACCCACAATCGAATATCATATAGATTGAGCAGAGGGATGTAACGAGATGCTAGTGGTTGAAGGTAGGCAGAAGTGCTTGTAAGGATTTCATAGGTTAGACAAACCAGTTTAAATATTTATAAATTTATGGAAGGCTTCACAATTACAAGATTTACAACATCAGAGTTCAACTTCAGAGTTCTGAGATTATGCATGATGTGGCATAAAAGTCTAGCTTTATTTGCATAGCATTTCTGAGCAGAGAAACAATGTTAACATACATATAGCAATCATGTACATTTTTACATTTGTTGTTTAAACACAAAATTACATCGTTCATTAAGGCAATTTCTTTAAGTTGAATAAGTAGAAATCGAATCACATGAACATATTTAAATTTACAAAATGTAACTAAATTACATACATCATTGATTAGATACACAAGCAAATTAACTTCTGTTCCATGAAGCTTAATTTATACTAAATCATTACTAATTCATACTGTAATTAAAATTATATTCCATTGAAAAATAAACAACAAAGATTCCTATCATACATCTGTTGTGCTGAACGAAGTTGACAGCAACGTTAGTCGGCACAAACTCCGAGACGCCTTCCTTTCTCTTCTTCCGTTCATTGATCAACCTCTGCTTTGCTTCCTCTGTTGCTTCAATGTTCTTTATCTTAACTCTGAAATACAAAATAACTTATCTAAGTAATCCAACATCTATCTAGGACCACTTCTTCGACAATCAGCAGTACATAAACAAAACACCAAACCAAATCATAATCTACAATTGTGCAATGAATGCCAAAGTAGAATTTCTTGTCTATGGTTACTAAATAACCAAACCAATTAACTATTTAGAAATAATAATAACAATAAAACAATTATGAATACAATAACTTAAAATGTGTAATTTGTCTGTTATCAGTGTCAGGTCATATATTTAGCATCATTCTTGAAACAGACCAGAAACTTGTTACAATGCAGTCTCTGTTTAATAAGGATGTTCTATAAACGAATTTATATTCTATAGGTGAATCGTATACAATCCTAAGGTAAATCCTCTTTAGGTGAGTCATCAAACATAGCTCTTATAGGACTTTTCAAGTGATGGATACAGAACATGGCCTAATTTTAAAGAGCTTTCTGTAAGCCCTTTGCAACGTTTCACTTCTCAATGAAAAACTTCTACCTCAGTAGTTGTCATAGATAGATAAGTGTCTATCCTGAGTGGCCGAGTGGGTTGGTGCCCGCTCGCCGCGCCGGCGCCCCGGGTTCGCTTCCCGGTCGGGTCGGTTTATCAGAGATTAATTTCTCGGATCCTTACTGCGGGTGGCTCGGTCGCATTATAAACGTGGAGTACAATACAACACACAACACAACACAATATACTGGGGCGCGGTGGTTTGGGCGTATGTTCGGTGCCTTGCAGCTGGAGGGTTGCGGGTTCGAATCCACCTCAAAGCCGTCAGCGTAGGGACCCTGGGCAAGTCCTTCACTCGCAATTGCTCATGCGCTTCGGCGTGAAACTCCGACTACAGCAGTAGTCGGGAGCGCCTCTGAATGGGAAATCTGGTAGAGGCGCTATAACAAGTGTTCAAATACAATGCAATACAATACAAAAAAGTGTCAGTGTTTAACTAGCACATCATACGATGTTCAGCAACAATCCACTTTTTAATGGCCTGGGCCCAAAATGAAATACTGCAAACTCCAACAAGTCTATCTTGCTAAATTAATGTTATTAATAAGGCAGACTTTTCTGGGGACTCACTCGATTCCCAAATCGACCTCAGGAATTCCAGACAGCATCTGATTCGACAACATCTCCTCCGTCTTCTTTCGAGCAGTCAGCGATTTTATATGGTCAGGAAGTTCGTAGAGCGCATCCATTGTGTCCTTTGGCCTAGTCACCAAAACAGATAATATAGATTCTTTGAAACTGACCTACCCTATAACAATATAAATTAATTTTCACATAAATAATTCTATGAACAGAAAATTATCACTAAGGTTTCATGTAGGGATTTCACTCTTCAAATAATTTGTTTATCTACTTCAGTGTCTCGCAAACTTTTTTAACTCCCGGCACACTCGGGAGAGCAAATTTTTATCGCGGCACACCAATTAAAATTTATTAAAAATTACAAACTAACAACAATATCAGTTTGTCAAATTTTAAGCTTGTCATTTTCGTCCAGCAATTGTCAGATTTTCAAGCTTACTCGGCACCATTGCCTCGTTTGAAAGCATTGTTGTGCAAATCAAACAATACGGAAGCGAGCTGTTTGTTTTCTGATGAAATTAAACCACATCCAATATAATCTTCATTTTATTTCCGTTTTGATAAACTCGATGGTTTGGTAATCTGTAAATTTTTCCCTTTACTCAGTCTATTGTCGTCCTTTCCATCATTTTTTCAGTTCTTGCAAAAATTCTTCCTAAAAATGTATCAATTTTTCGGCTAATGAAAAAACTCAAGTTTGAGGCTTTTTTATTAGAACTAATAATGAACTATAAAATCATGTGGATATAATAATATATCCATAGAATTTTATAGTTCATTATTAGTTCTATATTTTAGTATTAATGAAAAAAATAGAAGAACATACCTTAACCAGTAATAAGGACGTCGAGAAGGGGGGTGAACACAGTGATCTCTATCGATAGTTAACTATTAATAGAGATCATTGTGTTCACCCCTCTTCTCGACGTTAATTTCTACTTACTTACTGACTAAGTCACACTGTGTCTGCGCTGACGTAACATCGTAAACGGAGTGAAGAGTGCTTGACAGTGCGATGTTTTATGAACCCAATATGACTACGAATTGGGGCCTTGAATTCGCCGTCAATTTTGCAATTTTTTAAAGTATGCCGTTATTTTTCACTTGGTGACCGTGATTTTCGTCTAGCGGCTCTAGCCCTAATGAAAACACTAAAAAGTCGAAAATTGTATTCATGAAATAATTTCTTATAAAGTCAATTAAGGACACAGGCGAATTTTAGGTTTCTCTCGCGGCACACCTGAAATCTCGCACGGCACACTAGTGTGCCGCGGCACACAGTTTGCGATACACTGATCTACTTAATTCCTTCTATAACCACAATAGTGCATTTAATTAAAATGGCACCTTGAACAATTTAACGATGAGCTGCATTGGTTTCCCAGTCGCTTTTATTACACTTTCGTCGTTAAAGTGTTAAGTTAATAACTAGGATAGATGCAGCACCTGCTAAGTGAAAAGAGCTATGTCTACTGAATGCTATGCATTAGAATTCAAGTGGCAACATAGGCAAGATAAGGAGGAATCAGGATACGATTTGTGAAAGAGCGGTGTTTTCAGTTTTGAGTAAGACCTGAAAATAATTCCTTAAAATTAAATTTTTAACAAAAAGCTCAACAAAATGCAAAAGCAAATACGCAATAAGAGCTTACTTTTCACCAACTAATTCTTCTGTTTTCAGTCCTTTTCGTTTAGCCAGTTCTTCTTCAACATACTTCAACCTTAAACACAAACCAAGTTCATCATTAAGTGAAGTTTAGCTAAAATCATAGTTCATTGGGTCACAGCAAGTTGTATGAAGTTTAAAATTAGCTTGCTTCCAAACATACTATGTGCAAGGCTGTGACAGACTGGCTAATATTTCAGTACATAAAAAGCAAATGAACTTAACAATACCCCAATCTGCCTGAACAAGCATTACAGTAGGGATAAGCATGTGCAGAACTTTAACTAAAATGAGCAACAAATGTACAAAATGTTTTGTAAAAACAGACAATATCAATCTGTAACATGTCTTAAGTTTTAGTCATAAACTCAAATCATTTGAAAGAATTAACAGTTTCCAAAATTGTCAAATATGCCATGGAGGTTCGGGTATATGTGCCAAATCGCTGGGGAGCTTAGGATTCTGAGGGTTAACCATGCCAAATGGACTACGTCCAAACAACAAATCGTGACTGCAGTTTTAACATGACAGTAAAATAAAAAAGGGAACATTTTTCCAACAAGGCAGGTTGAAATTTCGTGACCAGGCCGCCCACAAACCCGGCCCACCAATCACAGAAGGCCAGGCTGGGCCACCCACTCCGGCCCGATGTTCATCTCTACATTACAGATATTAATTCTAACAGATGTGTCATATTAGCATCGTTGTTAAATTAGGTCTAAAATGGCTGAGCAAACCAACTAGTTTACTGCATTCTGCTTAAATTGGTTATATGTCAAAACTATCAAAGCAAAACAGTTTTTACATGTCTGCATCTTCATCCCTTCGATTTGTTTCAACTGCAAAACTTGTCCCAATTTGTTCAATGTCATCTGCCTGTGATATTCTAAGCAGAGAGAAAAAAACACAACATTAAATAAAACTACTCTACTTAGATTTGTTCAAATATGGCCAATGGAGAATAGAAGAAAATGCATCAGTATAGACTCAGGACCAGAGTAAGGCACTATTACACAGAAATTAACTCATCACAGAAACACTATAATACAGAGTAATTTCAAAGACTACTGAAAAACAAGTATCATACAATAGGTCTTCTATGATGTGAGATTAGTTTGAGAAGGACAGGACTGGCTATCCTTACGTATCTGCCAAGTAACATGTGAGATCAATGTCGGGCCTTTGTCGGCTGAAGAAACTGACCTACGAAATCAATTACCCATAACTACTACTACACCAGTGCTATATTATAGGTTGATGTGCCACCAATACTAAAACCATTTGCAATTTTAAATAAATGATATGCTAGCAACACTCCTCTGTAAATACTGGGAAAGAATATTACATGAACATTTACAGCAAAGCTAGTTAGGGCTGTGCATGGTAGGCCAAAGTATTCATGCCTCTTTCGACATAAGAGTTGCAAATGCACAGTCCAAAGCTGAAGAATCGCTGAGCTGATGACAAATGCTCACCACAGCAATTCAACAACTGCACAATCACTGTGTCCTTCGTGCACAACACATCATCAATTACACAACATCTACCAAGAAGTGAACCCAAGACACTGTGCACTTATTTCATAACAGTCATCAACTTACTCTCGTTTTAGTGCCTTAATGTCAACATAGCCTCCAGTATTCAACTTCAATGGATCTGTCTAAAGCAAACAATGACTACTATTAATATCATCATCATTACCATCATGATTACAATCATGATCATCATAATCACACTGGTCATAATCAATCACCAATATTGAAAGCATTTGAAAATAAACATAATAATGAAACTGGGACAAAACATATCCTACATAAACCATAGTGGAAGTTAGAAACTATAATAGGCTACATTAAGTTATCAGTTTAAGACTGTCTGGTTTGTCAAAAACAAATATGTTAAATATGAAAGTTAGTTAGCTGGTATAATAAGAACTCAAAACTTTTAAGTCTTTGCCATATGAACAATGTTATGCTGCTATAGGCCTAGTAGTTGAAGTGTACATGTGTATTCATGATCAGTACAAATTACCAGCATTCAGATTGTTACATAACTGAATACATATTTATATGTATACATGCATGTGTACGCCTACATATATAAAATGATTAATTATCTTACAATTTTCTGTTTGCTTGGTTTTGTCTTGATTGAAGCCAAGTCTTCAATGCTGACCCCATGCGGTCGTTTTCTTAATGACTGCAGTAGCTTCATTTCTTCGATTGTTGACCTCCTTATATATGGAACAAAAACACACACTGCTACCTAAATTCAACTGAAACACTAATACTAATACATGTGCAGATGTGCCATCAAGCCGACACAAGACCTTTTTCTGCTGTCCTGCGTAACCCGGGGCATGTTCTGCATGGGTTACTGCCACCAATAAGAAAGAAGTCTACGCCCTTAGACCGAGGGTACATAACCGGGTAATCCCGTAGTTTAGGTTGGTAAATTATTTGAATATCTTCAATACCGAACTTCATGTTGGTAAGTAAGCAATCTACCTATGTCCATGATAACTATCGTCAATCCCGCTTCCATTTCATCGAAAATTTGTTTTAATCAATCCAGCTTCCATTTCATGAAAAAAATTAGCCAACTTCTATATAACCCAAAAAATATTTTTCATCAATGAAACTTTTATTTAAGCATTGAACTATTCTCATGGGTCCAGCTTCTACTTGCGGAAACAATTATTTTAATCATTCCAGCTTCATTATTGCTTCAAAAACATAGTTTCATCAATCCAGCTTCTATTTACGGTAAAAATTATTTCGATCAATCCAACTTCTATTTAAAGACACAAATGGTTTCATCAATCCCACTTCGAGTTAGTGAAACAATTTTTTTCCTTAATCCAGCTTCCATTTTAATTTGACGATATAAAATAATTTACCAACCTAAACTACGGGATTACCCATAACCGACTATTGCCTTGATGTATATCGATATACTGCCTATTAAAATGTTTATTTGTTAATTATATTCTTTCGGGTCGGACTTAGAAAATCAATTTCGGGGATCCGGCCGAAATGCCTTTCGGGGATTCGGGTTTGGGGGATTCGGTCCGCACCCGGGATATCCATGGCTGAAGGAGAGTGCTTAAGGTTACTGGCGTCGTGAGAGTCGGTTAGGATCAGGTTAGGCGTCGTGAGGGTCGGTTAGGGTCAGCGTTATGGTTAGTGTCGTCATTAGAAAACCTGGTACCATCCGGCGTCCACGCAGCATGCCCAAAGACACCGTATAATCCTTCAGCCCACGATACTATTAGTTTTCCGGTTTAGCGCTATACAACAAGACTTACTGATTCCGTTCCTTTACGCAATAATGCGCTATAGAAATTTTTCATCAATTGACAAGTGACAACTCACTCTACGGGCTGTTCCTCTGAATGTTCCTCTTCGTCGCTGTCTCTATCGTGAACATCTCGTTGTCGAAAACGTCTTCGAGGTTTCTTTATTTGTATTTCAGACATATTTGAAGCTTAGAAAACAAAGATTTTATCGCAACGAATAGAAAGGTAAATTTCAACTATTAAAAAATTGGTATTATATATCTATGGTGTAGCACACACATAGAGTTGAAAGCATCGACGTATATTGAGCTCAATATACGTCGATGGTTGAAAGCTATTTGGGTAAATATTATACGGCGCTATTATTGATATTATGTAACTTTGACCTGCAGCTGTTGACTTACCAAGAAATTTTAAGTTCAGCGATTGGTCTAGTCATGCGCGTTTAGCACTTTACAAATTCGAGACACATTTTGTTTCCATCAAAAGATAATTTAAACCTGAAGTTATACCAGAACCTTAAAGGGCTAAGTGCTTATCTATAGTAGGCTATAGTAGCAGAGCCAGAGGTGCAAAAAACCAAACTTGTTTCAAAATGAAAAGTTGTTTTTGTTGTTGAGATTTTCCTATTTCGGGGCGCCCTCTAGCGAACGCGCGCACTGTCGGGAAGATTCATCGGTCAGGGTCCCAAGATAAAGTCCTGAGTTCAAATCCAAGGAAGGTCTTTCTAAACTAAAACCACCAGAGTCTCTCAACTTCACCAAGGATGGGGCCGCGGCTATGTCCCCTGCTTCTCGATCTGAGGCGGTATTATAAATAATAGCGGGGTCCTCATCTCCACCGACAGTTTGATTCTTCTTTAGGTGAGATCTTAATTCATCTAGTTTGTTCTCGAAATGATCATTTCTTTGCACCTCTTTCCGGAATTGTTCATTACTATCTGTTTGATATTTTATGAACCTATCCAATGACTCCTCAACTTGCTGTTGCCGGTTAGTAAAACTACTCAAGAAACTCTCCTGACGCTGTAGAAGTTGATTTAAAACATCTTCAAAATTAATTGGATTAGGCGTTGATCTGTTAACATTCTCTATGGAATTTCCACGGATTAAAGTTTCCTGTGATTCACCCTTATCTTGTTCTTCTATTTCAGATTCGTCTTGAGAGGTATTCTGAGCATTGGAATCGCCTAACGAGTCTTCAGACATGTTTGAAAATATTTATTGTGTCAATAAAATTCAACTAAAGAAGTTGTCAGATCGTTGTAACTAAATTACAATTACAGACTCTTGTCTTATCTTCCAAACGCCACGTATAAGTTGTAATTATCGACGAGTGTTCTCTAAATTATCGAGATCAATGAAGTCTATCAACTTAGTTTGATTTATTTTTGTAGTCTAATTTATCGCACGAGCAGTCTAATTTATACTATGTACGATCAACCCTTAACGTCTAACTGGAGATCAATTGCACAAATTAGCAAAGGTTTACTTCCCTCTTTTAATTAGATATCTCCCCTGGAAAATTTCCACTGCGCCAAGAACTGTTGAGGTCATCACCGATCCAGACACTCGGAGACAAAAATATCAAGTTTTCGATAGAAGACGAATTAATTTCACGATAATAACTTCCCGGCCCAATCACCAAATGATTGACCACAAATGGACAAACAATTCGAAGAGACACTTCGAATTTTCCACGATTAAATCCACAATTTCTCTCTTGAAATTAGCAAATCAACCAACACCATCGACAACTTTCGGTCTTCTCCCTCTCAAAAGAGTCGGGTGATATCCACTAACCAATCAGCGGAGGCCATTTTGTCACGAGGTGACTCCAAGAACTAAAATTGGTTCATTACCTCATGGAAATCGATAATTTTAGACTATATTTAGAAATCGGGCGCGTATCAACCTTAAGCAGGATTACCAAGCTCATTAATAGGTAAGTACGCGTAACTCGTGGCCGATCCAGGATCGCCACACCCTCCCCATCTCACTCAATTTTCGGTTTACCCCGAAAATTTCAAATGGAAGTCTGCATTTGATCTCCAGTATTAACATTTAACTAAGCAATAAACGTTCACTTTAGCAACCACAAGAATCATCTACAGTTATAGCAATTAGGTTACAGGATACGATACCATTGAAAGAATGGATTTCTTTACACACTTCCAATATTTAGACATTTCCAACACAAATTACGCAAACACTCCTATGAGTTAAATAACCAAAGACGAAAAAAAAACAATGCTTTACATAATCTTACAAGTTCGATCTGTAACATTAATCAACCACTGGGACACCTCTTCTTCCTATCCAAAGTATACGGATGCTCAACCTAGGAAGGGCCAGAACCAAATCGCACCTCGAATGATGAACAGAGTGGCCACGACTATTTCCACCTCCCCCGGAAACTCAGATGAAAGATCACGGGCGGCTGTTAATCCCTGAAGGAATTCCTCCTCAGTGACGGCAAGATCCGACTCAAGGAATTTCGGCACGATTTCCATGGTAAGTGCCCATATGTCAAATCCTCGAAGGTCTGTCGAAATCCAAGGCCTCAACGAAGCACCCAGACCTAAGCTAATTGCCATCTGATTGGGGACTCCCGGGGTTCCCATGGCCCATCTGTCCATAGCCGCCAACACTGATGAAGAACGAGATGTGGACTGGATTGTGGCTAAGATGGTCCGGAAGGCACCTGGATAAGCACGCACCGGAGGGGACTGTCTAGCAATCTCCGAGACATCTTCGGAACTGATCTCCACACGACCCAATTCAGAGATGAAGTGGAGCGCCAACCAAGCCAACCCTCGTATCCGAAGTTTGGAGGGAATCCCATCAACATCGTTACCGCTCGAGACCGAACGCTCCTGAGGCACAGACGAAGGGCTCCTGCTAAAATCATCGCGGGTGGATGAAGGCGTTGAATCTCTTCGAGGTCCTACAGCTGGATCCACCTTGATATCCTCCCCGTCCGACACCATGCGGCAGCTGCGTTGAGGTGAAGGGGGAGGCCCAGTAGACTCGCGCGACGATAGAATGATGGGTTCCTGCATTCGTTCACTCTCCGCTCGGATCCAGTCCTGGAGATTCTCTTGACAATCGGACATAATGATTACCTTCACCTCCTCTCAAAGTGTCAATTGCAGAGATGAAATGAACCCTATAAACAGATATAACTAACATTCAACCTTATAATAATCCGCTCTCCAATTTCGTTGGAGTAAAAAGTTATCGGTACCGCAGAGGCTTTCTGATAAGGCGTTGGGGCCTTTTATCAGAGAATGTTTCTCGATGCGCCGTACCGGGGTCAGCAATGGGTGTAGAGGGCCCATTATCTCCCAACTCATCTAATTCGTTCCGGGGTTCCTCACAGTCCCAATCCGGTAGGGGTTCGAACTCCTCTGGAGGTGGCCTTTCCTCCGAACCCCGTGGCATCTCCCCTTCGCACAACTTAAGCTTATCTATATAAACCAGCATGGGCTGTGAACGGGCAGACTTCCGGATCTTGTACAGTACTGAATTGACCTGTTCCACTACCTCGTAAGGGCCGGTGTAAAACTTAGCCCACTTATCCTTAAGGCCAGTGCGTCTCCTCGGATAAAAATACCATACTCGGGAACCTATAGGAAACGAGGTCGGTTTTACCCGCAGATCATATCTGAACGCTCGGCTGGTGGCTTGGCGCTGCATGAATTTTCTGGCTACCCGAAAGTTATCCTGCATCTTAATCATTTGAGAGGCCACAAAATCATCAGTAGTAGACAACAAATTTGCAACAGAGATATCGCCTAAAACCAGATCGATCGGAAGGCAAAGCTCCCTCGAAAGAAAAAGATGATTCGGAGTAAATCCGGTGCTTTCGCTTTCACTGGCTCTGTAGGCAGCCAAGACGTATGGTAGATGCAGATCCCAATCTTTCTGGTTCTGGGCAACACAAGGCATGGCACATAGGCGTGGGGATGGGCAACCACGTTGGCAAGCATGGTCGGATTTTATGTCGAACCTTTCGGATGTACGGCTCTTTTGTCTGCCAGGTTGATACACAGAATCTGGGTGTTTCATTTTTCCTCACCATCACGACATTACTAGCCCAAGCAGATGACGAAGGCTCAATTATCCGTTGGTGTAACATGCTTTCAACCTGTTCATCAATGACCGGCAATAATGTGAGCGGTTGACGGCGCAATGCTTGTCGGACTGGGGATTCATTTCCAGTTTCTATCTCATGTTGTATCACGTCTGTAAAACCAAGATCCCATTCATTCATCGAAAACGCCTTCTGATTATTCAGAATAATCTCCCGTAATTTGTCCTGTACTCCAGCTGGAACATCATCGGCAATGTCTGACCATAACGGTGAAAGAACAGAGTTAATTTCCTCTGGTGTCGGTTTTCCTTGAGCTTCTACGACGTTTGCGCAAGCAGCTGCGACTTCAGATGTTTCCTCCACCACCGTTACTTCTTCGGCCATGCATTGAACACCTTTCTTCAGTCTAATTTCTTTATGGGTAGGATTCATCACACGAACAGGTAAGTCAACGATTCTTTCAGGCAACAAAGTGCCGGAAATTACCAGTCCAGAACTCAACACTTGGGGCTGTGTGGCCCATTGAACATCAGTTGAACGCAGATGAGAAACCACGGCATAGGTGTTAATGTCCAATTCACTCAAGGGAGGTACTTTCACGTCTTGAGCTACCACTATTCTTCTGCAATTTCCTTGTCGTTTTCTTGTGCATATGGGAAAATTACGATTCTGTATCTTAACCCAGCGTTCTCCAAAATTCCAGAGAACATTCTGTCTCTCCAGCCATTCCAGTCCCAAGATTAATTCCGAAATTTGTTCAGTAATTAAACAAGAGACCTCGAAAAGATAGCCGTCTATTTCACAGTTAAGGTTAGCTTCGCCCAACACACGTATAGCCGTACCATTCGCGGCACGAAGAGTCTGACTAGAAGAACGGATGTCTTTCTTAAGAACCAGAGAAGCAGGAGCAAGAGTAAGTTCTGAACCTGTGTCAAGTAAAGCGAAGGTGGATTTACCATTCACCTTGAGTGCCAGGTAAGCGTTATTGCTTCCCATCACGTGTCGAAGAGTACTCGGTTCTTGATCATTTAAACCTTCAGCAACAAACGGTTGTTCCCTCTGTTTCGATGGACAGACCCTGGCAAAGTGTCCAGGTTGACCACACTCGAAGCAAAGTTGAGATTGTCGTGGCAGGTTCTGTCGCTGATTTCGAAATCGGCCGTTGTTCCCATTCCGGTTCCACTGATTCCTCCATTGAAATGGTTGACCAGGTGGCACAAAGCCTTGATTCGGCGGAGGTCGCATGGTGAAGCTACTTCCATTATTCAAGCGATTCTCTAATTGTTCTAGCCGTTGTTTCTGCGGCTCTAACTCTTCCTTCAGCTCTTCTTTCAGAAGTTTTCGCACCGACTCAAGAGATAGTTCAGCTTCTTTTACTGCTTTAATTCTTCCAGGACGACGATCTGAATGTTCGGTTTCCTCTCTTTCTGCTTTCCTGTACCCTTCTAACCTCAAAGCCAGTTTGTAAGCAGAATCTAACGTTTCTGGTTCCCGTTCACGCAGTTTCAACGCTAATTCCTTATCTCGTAGAGCGTCAAGAAATGAACGAATGGCTATCGTTTCACTATGAGTCGACGTAGGCCCAGGATAGGCAAGAATCATAAGCCTCCTTATGTCTTGTGCCAGCGATCCTAGATCTTCACCGTCCTTCTGGCGACGAGTATTCAATTGAGTTTGATACAACGACGCTTGATCAGAACTTCCATAGCGTAAGCGAAGCTTATTTACTAAGTCAGACCATGTAGTAACCGTATTCGAGTCAAACTCCCAAAGAAGTTGCGATGCAGGCTCAGACAAAGCACAGGTAAGCTGGTTTAATTTCTCCTCATCTGACCATCCATTGTTCTTGGAACAAACTTCAAATTTCCGAAGAAAGGCGTCGACAGAAGTTTTTCCATTGTATGTACCCATCTTAATGTATTGACGAGGCCTTTCTGCATGTACACTAGACGGATAGATATTGGTTTTCCCTTCAGATGTAGGTGGACCCTTGCGATTAACTGTTTCAGTAGCGATTGTCTCAGCTTTATGTTTTGCAGGGACAAATTCGGTAACTACTGAACTCGAGGCATTAGAGGTCATCTCATTCTGTCTATTTTCTTTAGCATCTGAGAGTTTATCGTTTGCTTTGGTTATGTACTTATCGTTTAATTCATTTGTTTCGGCTATTCGACGTGGATACAACCAAGGTTCAGCATGCGAGAACTCATTGGTGTTCCGAGGTAATCTATTTGTTTCGGCTATTTCGGAATTGATAGTCGAAGAAATGAAATAGTTACCTGGGGTAGACATCACTGATATGGGTTCCTTCACCCTTTCATGGACAACTGAAGACGAGCGTGGCTGACTCAGTTCTGAAGCTCTTGCAAACATGGATGGAGTAGAGTATATCACTGAAGTATTTTCGGATTTATTTCGATTCAATTCAAAGGAATGAAGAGTATTCGGAAGATAGACATCAGCAGATTGACCCAACGGCAGTCCAGCAGATTCATCATGTTTCAGAGAAAATTGTGAAGAATCATTCTTTGTAGAAAAGTTTTCATTTCTTGTAGGAAAACTGAATTTGCTTGCCAAAGTGACTGCCCAACCAGAAGCTTCATTGGTGACGTGACTGGGATCCACAGTTCTACCTTCCAGTGCAAAAACTGGATGATGTCTGGGACGTTCTGATTGGTCCGGCCAATTTCGAGTAACTCCTGCAACTGAAAACTCCAGATTAGAACATGATCGTACATTAGATGGATCTAACATTCTAGAATTAGAAGTTAGTTTAGATTCTAATCTATCTTGTTTCCTAGGTGCATTTCTAAATGTCACCTCCTCGTCTGAAGAATAGTCCCCTTGATTCAAGCTCAGATAATTCAGACTATGAGCACCTTCTGCTTCTTGTTCATTTCTTCTATATGTGACCCTCTTAGGTCTAACTCCTGTTCCTTCAAAATTTCTTCTTTCGTCCTCAAAAAGCCTTCTTTGTTCCTCCAAGATTCTTCTTTCTTCCTCCAAGACCTTTCTTGTTTTATCAGGGACCTCATATCCTTTATTATTCAGTACCCGATATTCTTTATTTCCGACCCCACTTCTGGTACCAATTGAAGCGTGCGTGGCGCCCTCTAGCGAACGCGCGCACTGTCGGGAAGATTCATCGGTCAGGGTCCCAAGATAAAGTCCTGAGTTCAAATCCAAGGAAGGTCTTTCTAAACTAAAACCACCAGAGTCTCTCAACTTCACCAAGGATGGGGCCGCGGCTATGTCCCCTGCTTCTCGATCTGAGGCGGTATTATAAATAATAGCGGGGTCCTCATCTCCACCGACAGTTTGATTCTTCTTTAGGTGAGATCTTAATTCATCTAGTTTGTTCTCGAAATGATCATTTCTTTGCACCTCTTTCCGGAATTGTTCATTACTATCTGTTTGATATTTTATGAACCTATCCAATGACTCCTCAACTTGCTGTTGCCGGTTAGTAAAACTACTCAAGAAACTCTCCTGACGCTGTAGAAGTTGATTTAAAACATCTTCAAAATTAATTGGATTAGGCGTTGATCTGTTAACATTCTCTATGGAATTTCCACGGATTAAAGTTTCCTGTGATTCACCCTTATCTTGTTCTTCTATTTCAGATTCGTCTTGAGAGGTATTCTGAGCATTGGAATCGCCTAACGAGTCTTCAGACATGTTTGAAAATATTTATTGTGTCAATAAAATTCAACTAAAGAAGTTGTCAGATCGTTGTAACTAAATTACAATTACAGACTCTTGTCTTATCTTCCAAACGCCACGTATAAGTTGTAATTATCGACGAGTGTTCTCTAAATTATCGAGATCAATGAAGTCTATCAACTTAGTTTGATTTATTTTTGTAGTCTAATTTATCGCACGAGCAGTCTAATTTATACTATGTACGATCAACCCTTAACGTCTAACTGGAGATCAATTGCACAAATTAGCAAAGGTTTACTTCCCTCTTTTAATTAGATATCTCCCCTGGAAAATTTCCACTGCGCCAAGAACTGTTGAGGTCATCACCGATCCAGACACTCGGAGACAAAAATATCAAGTTTTCGATAGAAGACGAATTAATTTCACGATAATAACTTCCCGGCCCAATCACCAAATGATTGACCACAAATGGACAAACAATTCGAAGAGACACTTCGAATTTTCCACGATTAAATCCACAATTTCTCTCTTGAAATTAGCAAATCAACCAACACCATCGACAACTTTCGGTCTTCTCCCTCTCAAAAGAGTCGGGTGATATCCACTAACCAATCAGCGGAGGCCATTTTGTCACGAGGTGACTCCAAGAACTAAAATTGGTTCATTACCTCATGGAAATCGATAATTTTAGACTATATTTAGAAATCGGGCGCGTATCAACCTTAAGCAGGATTACCAAGCTCATTAATAGGTAAGTACGCGTAACTCGTGGCCGATCCAGGATCGCCACACCCTCCCCATCTCACTCAATTTTCGGTTTACCCCGAAAATTTCAAATGGAAAGACCCCTCTGAGCCTTGAAGATCTGAGAGAGAGGATTTTAAATTGTATGCGAGCATGCAGAGGGAGCCAATGAAGTTCATCAAACATAAAGGAAGAGATGTGAGAGTACCTGGGAAGGCGCGCTATAAGTCTAGCAGCTGTGTTGAGGACCGACTGAAGAGGAGAGAGACGAATCTTAGGAAGACCAACAAGAAGGGAATTGCAGTAGTCAATCCGAGAAAATACAAAAGCATGAACTAAAGTTGTGAATATGGAGGAGGAGACAGAACGACGAATGACCCTGAGACGCCTTAAGTGAAAATAGGAGGAGCGTGAGAGATTAGAGATGTGATCGGTAAAGGTAAGTGAACTATCAAGGGTAACACCCAGATCACGTACACTTGACGAGAAAGAGAAGAGTGGGAACTTTTCAGAGAGGAGAGCAAAATCAAGTTTATGGAGCTGCTGAGGGGTACCAAACCAGATGAATTGAGTCTTAGAAGCATTAAGGGAGAGGCGATTAGATGACATCCAAAAGTGGAGATGATTAGAGAGAGATTGAATACTCCCGACCAAAAGCAACTGCGATGACGAAGGACCATGAACAAATGCTTGCACATCATCAGCGAAGAGATGACCAGCAGCACCACAGATCGGAAAAAGAGAGGAGATGTCAGCCGTATATAAAATAAATAAGAGAGGACCGAGAACGCATACCTTTCTTCACTTGTTACCATAGGCCCTACAACAATTGAAGAGACGCCATTTTTGGCATTTATAAATTTCTAATTATTTGTAAAAAAACCAAAAATTGCGGTTTTATGTTTTTTTTGGTTCTTTTTTAAAACAAAACAAAAAATCAAAAACAAAAACACCAAGCCTTTAACAGCCCTGAGCAGAGCGTATGCGCTAATGCGCAGGACAGCCATAAGGCCACGTAGGCCTACGAGTCGAAGATCGCAGAGGCGCTTGCAGGCAAGGAGCAGACCAAGGTGCAAAAAGGACTTAAGGTAGGATGGGACCACCCAGGGGCGGAGACTTAGGGGGAACAGCGGGGAACGCCCCCCCCAAAAAAAAACTTGAGGTGGGGGGATGGAGCTGCTTATATCCCCCCCCCAATATTTCAGAAATATTTTATGAATATTAAAAATTTCGACAGAGCTTTCCACTGTTTTATACTTTTTCGGTGTTCGCGGACGGAACAGCAAAACTAAATGTATACCCCTCGAAAGTTGCCACAGACTAAAACAAGCTTTTCAAAATTAAAGACGATTGAACGCGCTGTTGCCGTTGTGTTTCCCATGCCTGAGGCTGGTTTCGTGGTGTTTATTTTGAAATGATGTTAGGCCTACATTTGTTCATCGACCAAGCTTGAGTTTACGTTTCCCATTTCGACAATCCCTGCAGCGAGTGCACAACGACGCAAGCGGTGCACGTTGGTTATATTTAGCCTATGTTTGTTAAAATCAGTATTTAATTCAGGCACCTCTGGGGAATGTTCTCCCAAGATGTAAACCTTCCATTGAAATATAACAAAATAATAATAATTTTGAGTTGCTGTTGGCATTATAATTATATTATTTGAACTGTTATAATGTATGACTACTGCAACTCAGTCCTTTAAATATGGTCTTTCTGCATCTACCCTTCAACCTCTTACAACTGTTCTTCATTACGCTGCTAAGCTTATCAAGAACCTAAATCCTAGGGATCACGTCACACCGACCCTCCGTGAACTACACTGGCTTCCCATACAAGATCGCATCAATTTCAAAATTTGTCTTCTAATGTACCGAATCTACACAAACTCTTCTCCTGCATACCTTTCTTCACTTGTTACACTCTGTTCCTCTCTCCAATACAGACAAGGGCGGTTGATAAAGAGGGCGGTTGCTAAGGAAGGTAGTTGCTTAGGAGATTTCCTGCTATACAGGGCGGTTGCTACAGATCGAGGCTCATTGTTTTGAAGGGAGGTTGCCTGCCAAGGAGACTGGTTGCAAATGCGGCTGGTTGCTAAGAAGGAAGGTTGCTAAAGAGACTGAGGCTGGTTGCTAAAGATGCCTAGACCTACATTGAAGGTGGTTGCTAGAGAGGTTGAGGCTGACCTTGCGACTGGTTGTTAAGAAGTTTGGCTGTTAAGAAGGCTGGTTGCTAAAAAAAGACGGTTGCTAAGGAGGTTGCTAAAGAGGCCGGTTGTTAATGGGCTGGTTGGTAAAGAGGATGAGTCTGACTTTGAAACGGGAAGCTAAAGAGGTTGAGGGTGACGTCGAGGCTGTTTGCTACAAAGGTTGGTTTCTAAGAAGAAATGGTTGTTAAGGTCAATTGCTACAGAGGTTGGTTGCTAAGTAGGCTGGTTGCTAAGGAGGCTGAGGCTGATCTTGAGGAGGGTTGCCAAGGAGTCTCTCCTTGTTCAATGCATGGTATGTTCGATAAATAAGCGTCGTGCGTCCCGCTCGTGCTATAAAAGTTTATAAAATGTTGCTTAAAACTATATATATATCGTTTCTTCTTGTACCTTCCAATCCTCAACCTAAAAGACGCCCACCTTAACATCTGATCCTCTGGATCAGATGTTAAGCAATATTGAGCAATAAATTTCATTATAATTGAAACTAAGACGAGTAATAAGAAAAGTAAATTTGAATCACGATTTCAATATGTTCGTGACACTTTTACGACAGACAGCGTGCGCTTTTTGCGGATGTTCCTTGAAATTAATCCATCGATCAGTCGTCATTGAATTGCTTCGTGTTTGTAGGCTAATTTGCAAGTCGCAGGTGCAGGGTTAACACGAAGACTCATAATACTGTGCTCTCAACTGAGAAGTAAAGCAAGACCAAAATCATGTGCTATTGTATTAAATCCATAAGAATTATTGGCGTATACAGAGGAAAGATAGAACCTCTAAGTCTTCGTTTCATGCTGGCTCCTAAGACCTGTAACTACTAGACTAAATCCTCTGTTTGTCTGACTCTCCCATACAGAGGAAAGGATGGCTTTAGGTGAGAGTTCCTTTTCCGTTGCTGGCTCCAGTCTCTGGGACTATCCTCCGGCACACTGCTCGTTCTGCACAACCCATTTTGGCCTTCGGAGCTCATTATATACATCCACCTTTCTCTGGAATCGTTTCCTCCGAAGGCCGTTTTCTTACCTCACAAATTTTCCTATTGAGTTCTAGACCGAATTTACCTGTGTACTTGCTGATAGTACAGTCTCAGAAGACACTATATAAGCGTTAAAAGGAATCTAGGCACGTCTGCTTGTTAATCAAGCATTTCCTATATAGTTTGGTCCAGCACAGATTAAATACACGGGGATCTTAACAAATGTGTAGCATTTATTCAACAGGCATGCAGCGGTGGAGGAGGATCTCACCCGATAAATTCATTGCGGCCGTGTGGTCCATCTAGAGAAAGTATTACATTTACAGTATGTTGCGTAATGTAGTTATGTTTACGCAATGGGGGCCTGGATCCGTGTGGACATAATGCTACTTCAAACATCATCTTTTGTATTAATATAGGCCTAATGACGACTGTTCTGTATTGCATTGATTTCAAGCTCTTCTTGAGGACATGAGCTTTTACTTTCACAAGACTCGAGACCCATTCGTCCCATCTATCGTTAAATTCCAACTGTCTAGCATTAGTTTCGTAAATCCATTTAATATTCTTTGTTTTATTTAGTCATGCAAGTCCATATAGATAATAATAAGCTTAGCTTAATGCCTTAAAATAAATATTTCTATGATTGTTGCAATGCAAGGTATGTGCACTGACTGACCATATTGCAATATGACAATTTCGGTCCATTATTGTTGGTTTACTTCCTTCTAGGGCTGCGGATTTTAACGATTAATTAATCGATTAATCGTTAAAAATTTTAATCGATTAATTTTTTCTTGTTCGATTAATTTTCGATTAATTTTTTACTTATTTTATGACGTAAAGTCGTAAACCAACCTATTTCCGGAATAAACAATATGGCAAACAGTAATAATGTGAAACATTTGAGTGGAAAATTAAGCGATCATTTTGTATTTAAGGTAGATGCTGAGGGAAAAGTCGATTATGGCGAAGATTATTGAAGATTTTCGTAGATAGAAGGTAGTTACATGTAGGCCTACTCGTGACTACATTTCTCAGTTTGACAATTTGGACTTTAGCATGTCGAATCATTGAGAGATTTTTGCAGTGTATACAGTATAAACAGTTTTTCACGCTTTATGTAACATGGACCAAATTAATCGAATTTAATCGATTAATCGCGATTAATTTTTGGAGATTAATCGATTAAAAAAATTTTAATCAGTACCAGCCCTACTTCCTTCCCTACTTAGGCTACTACGGATATTCAACATCAGTGTGGGTCTTTGAATCTCCATTCTTGTGTCCGTTTGTCCTCTTTAATGGAATGGGTGTAGACGATGTCTGTTTGGGTGTTGGCTGGAGACACGGCTCGGCCAGTTCCTCTATCTCGCCAGTTGCTTCTTCTCCAATTTCACCCTGTTGAGTCAAGATCAAAGGCTGTAACAATGTAACTATCGGTCTAACAAATAATCACCAGTTATTATTTATTTCAGAAAATTTATATAGCGCCCCTTCAAGGATGCCTACTCAGAAGCGCTCCCAGCCCAACCCCGGTCGAACAGGACAGTCTTAAGAGAACTGAGAAATGAGGCAGAGTGACCAGCAGGTGTCAGACGAAGCATGGTAGGGAGCCCATTCCAGGTTGAAGGGCCCGCCACGGAGAAGGCGCGACGCTGCCTGAGAGCAGTCCGCGAACGAGGAACAATGAGCTCAGCCTGTGCAGCCGAGCGGAGAAAGCAACGACGCTGGACGCATGTGGTGGAGCAGCAGAGCTCCCGCAAATACGGAGGGGCTAGACCCTCAATACAGCGCCGGACCAAGACAGAGATTCGATACACAATACGCTGTGGGTAAGGAAGCCAGTGGAGCACGTCCCTCATGTATTCAGAAACCCGCCCAAACCTCAGAATGCGGCCAACAAGGCGGGCGGCAGTGCGCAGGACCCTATTCAGGGACCCGGTCCGGCAGGCGGGAAGTCCATCATAAATGGCGCTACAGTAGTCGAGCCGTGAGACTACAAAAGCATGGACCAGCGTCGACGCTGCGCTAGGAGATAGAGAGCGGGAGATTACCTTGAGCTGTCGAAGCTGATAGTAACAGCTGCGGCAGAGAAGATTTATGTGACGCGTAAATGTGAGTTCCTGGTCTAGGGTGACTCCCAGGTCACGAACTGAGGTTGAGAAGGTGAAGTTGGGGTATTTCAAGGCAAGTGAGGTTAGGTCTATTTTAGAAAGCTGCTGGGGTGTGCCAAGCCAAATAAGCTGAGTCTTAGTCGGGTTCAGCCGCAAGCGGTTTGAGGACATCCAGGACTGCAGGGTCTCCATAGCCCGGCTCATTGTTCCAACTGCCGCATCGGCCTGGGTCGCAAGACAGTGAATATAGGCTTGCAGGTCGTCTGCGTAGGACTGACCCAGAACAGATGCAGCAGCCAGAATGGACCCCAAATCAGCAGTGTAAATTATGTAAAGGAGAGGGCCAAGGACAGAGCCCTGGGGCAACCCAACTGGAGCAGGGACCCAGAGGGACCTCGTGGACCCATGGGCCACCATGAAGGAGCGGTCTTGCAAGTAGGAAGTAAGCCAGTCAAGGATGTTACCAGAGAGACCAAAGGAAATCGATAAGCGCTGCAAGAGAACGTCGTGATCGACAGTGTCAAATGCAGCGCTTACGTCAAACAGTGCAAGGAGAGTGACCTGGGATCTGTCAATGGCCCCATAAATGTCAGAGAGGAGGCGGATGAGCAAAGTTTCTGTCGAATGGCCCTTGCGGAAACCTGACTGAAAAGTAGGAAGAAGGTCATTTTTGTCAAGATAGTGCATAAGCTGTGAAGCAACAATCTTCTCAATTATCTTAGACAAAAATGTAACATTTGCTATAGGCCTATAATTCGTTGGCTCAGCATTATCAAGACCGTCAGCCTTTATCACCGGAATGAGAATGGATCTCTTCTGGGTCACAGGAAGTACTCCCTCCTGAAGGGAGCGATTACACAGTACCGTCAAGAAAGGCAAAAGGGTGTCGATGCTCTCCTGGAGGAGGAACGATGGGAGTGGGTCCAGTTTGCAGGTCTTCGGTGCCGATGTTAGTATAATCCGGCGCAGTTCCTCGCTGGTGACCGGGCTTAAGGAGGATAGGCCGTAGTTCGTAGGTGGAAAGGTCGGCGGTGGACAGCCGGCCGTGGCCTCACGGACTGAGCGAACTTTGGTCGTGAAGGCCTCCAAGAAAGCGTTGGCCGTGAAGAGCGATGTGACTGGGCAGCGCCCGGAGCGTGAGCGACCCAGGATGTCGTTGAATACCGACCAGAGCTTCCTGGGCTCCCCGGTGTGTTGGTTGATCTTGTTCTCCCAGTAGCTTCGCTCCTTGTCCTTGTACTGACGATGCATTTCTCGGACGTATCTGATCCACGCTGCGCGGTCGGCGGCTGACTTGGTTCGCCTGTAACGCCTCTCCAAGCGACGAGCGTGTCGTCGATAAGAACGACATTCGGCGTCGAACCAAGGCCTTAGGACCGAGCGACGTGTCTTTGTAGTGCGAGTCGGAAGCATGGTATTAACAATATCTGTCACAGACGACTCGTAGATGTCAAAGAGGTCGGAGGTAGAAGCGTCAGCAAGTGAGGACGGGTCTGCAAAAGCCGGGATGGCTAGAAGGGCCTCACGAAAGGCAGCTCGATCGAGTGACCTCCAGCTTCGGTACTGCCCCTCGACATGCGCCAACGTCTCGTGGAGGAACGGAACAGTAGCGACGATGAGACCATGGTCCGATACGGTCGGCGGGTGCACTGTAAGGTCCATAAGCTGGCAGTCGTCTCGTGTGATGATAACATCCAGCCAGCCACCCAGCTGATGTGTTGGTTCAGCAACCCGCTGCGCTAGGCCGAACTGTTCGATGATTAGCGCAAACTCCTCTGCCACCGGCAGCGTCGGGTCCTCGAGATGAAGGTTGAGGTCACCCGCGACTACTAGTTGGGTGTTATGCAGAGCGAACCGTTCGAACAGCGCCGCGAGTTCTCCAAAAAAGGCTGCAGAGGGTGGCTCAGAGCCCGGACGATATATGGCGATGACGGTCAGAGGGCCGTGAGACGACGCCACAGAAACTGCCAGAGCCTCGAAGGTGGTAGGAGGGTCAGGTAGTATGAGCCTCCGCGTAGGCAGTGCTGTGCGATGGTAGATGATGAGCCCACCGCCGCGTCCATCACCGTCCCGGACATCGGCCCTAGGACAGTCAACGTATGTGTAACCCGGCGGCGTGGATCGGCGCACGGCGACGTCTGATGTGGAGCAGTGCCATGACTCCGTGATGAGGAGGAGGTCGAGGTCCTCGGAGAGGATCGCGTCTGCGACTGTGACGTATTTGTTCCGGATCGAGCGGACGTTCCAGGTCGCCAGGCGCACACCGTGTAGAGGAGCAGGTGAGGACAAGTCGCCGATGGGCGTCGGTGGGAGAGGAGAGACGGGCTCCCTGGTACGACCACCCCCACGCGATAGTCCGGTAGTGCAGGCAGGCAGAGGTAGGTAGCCAGTCTGACGACGACTCGAAACAGGTCGCCATATTCCACACGAGAATAGGTTCTTCCTTATAGCACGAAGTATGCGGTAAGGCTGAATTGAGAGCGCACAGATCTGATCCGAGCTGTACGAATAAGGGGGCGTTGCCGCGTCTAGTAGACTGCCCGCCGCTAAACTAGTTTCCAGTTCTGAGTAAAGTGCGGACGTAATGTTCGCATTCGGCATCACAAGTTAGTCACAAATCAATAAGAAGTATTTACCGAGATTTTACATAGCGAGAAATAGCGGTATTTAAGACTTTAATGACATAAATCCACGACCGAGTTGAACTGGCATAAACACGCCGGAGCGCCACCTATAATATTATGTTATCCGAAGTAAACATCACTCGAAAACGCAAAAAAGGACATTGGTAAGAAACCTAACACAAGCATTTAAGAACCATTGTTTAAAATATTTTAAATATTTCTCTACTAGGCTATATTAAAGCTAATTAAGTGGATACGATATTTTATTTATTTAGTGGGGAAAACATTTCCACAAAGGAATTTGTCTGAGCCACTGACGGACGTTTCACCTTCCACCTACAAATGCATCTTGCCACTTAGCATTTTACGCAGCTTACGTCAGAAAGTTTCTCTGTCCCGACGTCGGGGTTTGAGTCGCTTCTCCATTTGATACACTTTCTAAAATTTATCATCAGTTTCTCGTCCACTTCCCCTTCAAATGAGTCATCTTCTGTAAAGAAAGAGGAAATTCCTTCAATATCACTTATTTATATAGGTAATAATAATAATAATAATAATAATAATAATAATAATAATAATAATAATAATAATAATAATAATAATAATAATAATAATAATAATAATAATAATAATAATAATAATAATATCTTTTCTTTAATTGAGCGCCTGACAAACGCACTGCGCTGTAGGCCTACATTTACATGTTATGCAATTGAAACAATCTTAACTACTAACAGAACAGACAGCCTGCAATACACGGCGCTAATAGCAGCCTACAAAGCACATCCGCCCTACGGGGCTCGAACTCGGTACCTCTCGCTCTCTACGCCAGATGTTATCCAATGCGCTATCGGGACCCCAAATATGTAAATAAATAATAAATAGCAGGGCCGTAAATCTGTTTCGACAAGTGGGGAGGGAAAATTGCCTTTTCAGAAGTGTGTATACTTCCCCCCCACACACACACGCACATACACACATACAGTCTGTGTGTCTGTCTTTCTTTCTGTCTGCCTGTCTGTCTCGCTCTCCAGTGGCCCGTAAAGTGTTTAAAAAGTTGTGTCAGCCAACCTCAACCAAGCACGTCAGACCTAATGCGGATAAAATTTTACATTATTCCGATAGGGCATAATATACGGTATAACAATATTTTTGTCATTTTTTTAGCACTGCTGATGGATCTTGATCCTCTGCCTACCTGCCTATCGATGTTGTTTATAGGCCAATGTAGGCCTATTTTGTTTTGACTGAGCGCCTGTGAATAAGCTACATATCTCTTGTACCATTGGCGCCGAAGATATCTCGAGATTGCGACTACGATTGCGATTACGAGTACAAAACTAATTTAGTTGTACTTACCAGCACACCTTCCAGCTGATGACTTGGAAAACGACAGATAGGCCTAACAGGCTAACAATGTTTAAATGATTTCAAGAGGGTCCTTTAGACATTGCAGCACTTTATTTATCAATTTCATTTATTTAAAATTATTTATAATCCTCTGTAGGTCCTACTCTCGAATACAGTGATGAGGTCTCGAGATGAACAGTTGATTTATTCTATGGTTCCCCTCCCACTCTGAAAGTTCACACTCTGAATATTATATGTATATATGTATATATATATATATATATATATATATATATATATATATCACAGCTGTCTTCATAATTTGTGGTCCTGTCTCCGATGTCCGAGCACTGTCTGCCCTTGCCTGGCTTGTAGGATGATGCGTTGCGCTTGACCGCTTGTCACAACACAAGTTCTGCCAGCTTTGGATTAAGAAGAAAATCTATCTTTCAGCAGCCACATTCACACCTGTTATAGTTTTCAAGCCGACAGAGTACGCCTAAGGTTTCCTGCAGTATCAAGGTTTCCGCAATAAATCATCCTACAAGACTTGGGAGAAATCTTGGTGACCCAAATATTTATGGCACAGCTTAGGAAAAATTGTGGGGAGGGAATTCCTTCTCGTTCCCTCCCCAGGCTAAAAAGTGGGGAGGGAATTCCCTCCTTTCCCTCCCCAGGATTTACGGCCCTGATAAATAGGTCTTCATAGATGTATGTTCAAACAAGCCTAGAACTATGCATTATTATGAACACATTTGTACCAGTAGCAGATGATCAGTCCAAGAACTTCTTCAGCTGATTTATATTCTCTGCCAATTCAAACCAATTGATTAACCGATTTCTAAATATGTATCAGTCGACCTAGCTCTTAGAGAGAGTGTTGCCTGGCATATAATTATTTCTATTATCATCTACTGTACATTTAAATAGGCCTACGGTAGGTCATCATATCTTACTGAAAAGGAAAGATGCCACAGTTCCAACGAATATCGTTACCAATATCCATAGCATGATGTACCACAGATACGAAATGGAATGGAATCGATCTAATCCTTGCAGAGGAGTCTACAGGAACAATACATGCACTGGTCAAGAAAGCTATATAAACACTAGCAATCCGTACAATTAATCAATTCTCTTTCTATATCCATCTGACGTTTGACTCCAAACCAGATCTTACCAAACCTGAAGAAAGAATGAAAAAGATACAGTGTCGAGTTAGTAGCAAGCCTTGTAATGTCAATGTTATTTTAAGAGCACATGTAGAGGTTCTTAGCATGAGAGTCCAGATCTAGTGCTTTTTAAAATTGTACAGCGATTCTAAAGTTATTTTTTGGTTAGTTTCGGAGAAGAGTAGGTCAGACGGTTTCCTTGAACTTAGTGACAATCCTCTCATTCTCTCTTTATAAGTAACAAACTGCATAGTTTGTTACTTATAGCCTATTATACTGCTCTCATTTATAATCGAGGGACATAACTAACTAGCAGATGATTAAGCAAGTGCAGAAGTTCAATGTCACATTCACTAACTGCGACGTCGATTCCTTAGTTAATAAAGTTTTTAGTTTTTCTACTGATTTTGTTATGTGACTATTATTAGTCGATTGAGCGAGTAGGCCTATCATTCGATCTGATTATTCTGTTTCAATTTGGGAACCGAATAAAATTAAATGAAGTAAATAATTCTTATTAGTTCCAGACAATGCTCACAATTCGCACAAAATGCAGCCAAAGAACGAAATGTGACAAATGTCGGTATTAGATGCAATGCCTGTTAATTAATAAACAATAGACAAAAACCAGTAAATCTTTTGCAAATGCTGAGCACACTGAGCAGACGTTAAATATATATTGCGGCCTAGTGACGTTACCCCGATTGTTAGGGTTTTCTCTAGATTCGTTATCGTTGCGTTAATTGGAAATTCATCTAGGAGATGGACGATGGAGCTTGAATTTGTGTCGTTATAGTTAGAAAAGGTGAGATTGTAAGGCGCCATGCATCTATCTGTGCTGAGCGGAGGAAGAGTGGGATGTCTTTTCTTCATCATGATAGATCCAAAGGTCAACCACAAACTGCCGATGAGGCTCGTCATTCCGCCAATTAGTGCTCCCTGAAACAAAAAGAAGTTTCTAGAGTTAATGTGAATGTGATGCGCTGTGGTCCAGTAATATAGTGTCATATGAGTTGATGTGATGCATATGCCACATTAATTTATGCACTGGGATGATACATAGAGCATTTTCACAATTTTCTGGACTTCTTTCATAGCAGGGCTTCTGCGAGTTGAAGCCGGGCGCTAAATGTCCCTCGCTAAATAAAAAATTTGGTAAATTTACATTTCATTTACAAAAGTACCGAACATCGCGACCGAAACCCTACCAGCTGTGAACTGCTGGACTTAATGAGGCATAGATAAGCTTTCCATATTTAATGGACATATTTCTGAATTCTACCCAAAAAAAGAAGTTTGTGGTTCCATTAAAGCCCAAATAATGTTAAGATGTTATAGTTTCGTATCACAATTGCAATTTAATGATTCATCTCCATGATCATATCCTCTCAGATAAAATGGTATTTGATTGTTCTACCGGTAGAAGTAGTAACATTTTAACAAAAGATTCTGCGCAGCATATCATTGTCGTCAGTTTGTTGGTAGCGTCACGAATCAAGCATGGCGGTTTACTTAGTACTTAGTCATTCCCATCCAAGCCTTACCATCGGGCAACGCACTTTCTCCATTCGTCTCTGACCACTAACAGTCTCTCAGCGTTGTCCCACGACATATCCAAGCTCTTCAAGTCGTCTCTTATGCTATCCAGTCAGTTATTCCGCGTTCTTTTCCCGTTCCTCTTCTCTAAGGATCAAGCTCATTACTTATTGGTTAAGTACTTATGTGACTGTTTTCGGGCCAAAAACTGTGCTCGACGTTTACAGAACTTACCTTAGAGTTAGCGTGTCTGCTGAGGCCGCCAAGTAGAAACATCCCAAACATAGGTCCCATTAAAGTACCATAGAGCGAAACTATGATCTATGACAAGAAAGGACAAATCCAAACTCATCTTAGCGCGCTGTTGAAAAATTGAGCATTTTACCCAATTATTCTATGACTGTAAAAGCTATAATAGCCATAGGCCTACTGAACGTCTGTTCGTGCACTATAATCGGGAATCGCATAAAATGTAAAATGCTATTCATTAACAGTGCTGAAAATGTGAAATTCATAGCTAGTATGTTACTAATCGACATAATAAATGTATTACGACCTAATGAACATATAAATTTTATCTAAGGAGGAAACAAGTCATCTTAAATCACACCTCTTTCGATCTGTTAGATTGGAGTGTGAAGTGTTAGATTCTTAATTCAGAGGCGCTTCTCAAGTAGCTGGATACAATGCATATTCCGTGTGATATAACTCGCCCTTAATCATATTTCAGAAATTGCCGTTATTGCCATGCAAATAATAAATGTACATCGCTTGTCATACTATTTTTATACATTATTGTTGGAAGGCGACCCTAATTAACACTTTCACGAGGAGTGTATTAAAAGCGACAGGAAAACCAATGCAGCTCGTCGTTAAAGTATTAGAGAAGAATCTAGTCCTTTCTTGGTCTGCATTTGTAATCCATTTCGATTCTAGAATATAACATTCAAAATTTGGGATAACTTATTATTGTATTGTATTAGAACACTTGTTATAGCGCCCCTACCAGATTGCCCATTCAGAGGCGCTCCCGACTACTGCGCACACGCTGAATCGGAGTTTCCCGCCGAAGCGCATGAGCAATTGCGAGTGAAGGACTTGCCCAGGGTCCCTGCGCGGCGACTTTGAGGTGGATTCGAACCCGCAACCCTCCAGCTGCAAGGCACCGAACATACCCCAAACCACGGCGCCCCAGTTGTATTGTAATGTGTTGTATTGTATTGTATTGTACTCCACGTTTATATTGCGACCGATCCACCCGCAGTAAAGATCCGAGAAATTAATCTCTGATAAACCGACCGACCGGGAATCGAACCCGGGGCGCCGGCGTGGCGAGCGGGCTACCAACCCACTCGACCACTCAGGATCCTTAAAATATATCATCTTTCGTATCCATGAAATTATGGGCTGAGGAAGACCAACTGTTCATGTCCTACCTGTAGAATAGGTCCAGGAGTAGCAGCTACCACGAAAGACAATCCACAGGCAGAAACGCCAAACACAACAACTGCAATCAACGAGTTATTATGCATGAGACAATGTAAGATAAAGTAAAATAATGCAGGACAAGAAAATAAGGTTTAATTTGAATAACAGCAGTACCTTACCATCATGCTAGTCCGGAGGTAGCCATGGCCATGAAATTTTAGCGACTTCATTTTCTTAATCTATCTCGATCCAAATGTTCTGCCCTGTTGGGCAATCTCTTAAATAATACACCCTTGCCATGTCAACAACAGAATCTGAAAATCGGAGGCTAAGACTATGACACAAGTTATAAAGAAAAGTAGGAAGAAAAACACAAAGAAACGAATCAATACAAAAGAAGATAGATGATAGCTTGAGGGAACACGGCGGCCAATGTTCCACGGATATAGAGATGCAAAATTAGTGGAAGATATGAAATAACCTAGGAATCTGTTGAACAGAACTTTGCGTGAATCATTCCAGTAATTCAGTTTCCATTGAAGAATGTCTTCCCAACAGTTTGCAGCAGCTCCACTCAACGATGACGAAACCGTACTACGAATATCAATAAACAGAAAAGTAATTAGAAAATAAACTTTTTTGAAGACGACGTTATCTATCTATTTATGTATATAGCCTATGTATGTATGTACATAATTATATCTGGATATTTGTACAGCTCCTTTTAGAACTTCACCCTAGAACTCTTAAAAGGTGCGTCTTACGGAGGCTCCAAATATCTAGTTTTTTTCTGCTAGGGTGGATTTTAAATGGGGTTACAAAGGATATACATAATTACTTACTTACTAATGTTTGTTCTTTCTACCAATTCAGCAACATGAAAGGAACCTCACAAGGGCCATTGACAGGACAATCTTACAGATCTAAAACTGTGCCTCTTACGATGGCTTAAATAGGCTAGTGTTTCTTGTTTCTACAAAATCAGCAGAAAATCAAAGAAGTTCTTTTCTTTATAGGGTTAGAGGAAAAGCATACCAATAGCAAACTGGTGTATTTGGATCTGTTGCATTTGACACGATTCTTGGAATTCACAAGGTCAGTATTCATGGGATTAGTTTTGCATTTCTTGTGTCTTAAGACCTCATGGTCTCATGATTAGATACGCAGACAAACAGACAGAAAGACAGGCAAATAGGTAAATAGACATGAATTAACTGTAGTAGCTGACTGGTTTGAGGTTAACAATTTGTGACTAAATCGGGATAAAACCAATTTTATATTATTCCATTCTGTAAAAAAAACCGTCTGGAAATAGAACTCTATTCATTAACAATATGCCCGTCACCCAAACAGCTTCATCCAAGTTTCTTGGAGTCATTGTGGACCACCACCACCTTACCTGAACTTACCTTACCTTACCTTGTAACGGCTTGGCCGTGTTACGGCGCCATATAAATTGTCGTATGATTATTACCTGGAAGGACCACATAACAGTTATTACAAAAAAACTTGCAAAAAACTTAGGGGTTCTACTTAGGATCAGACATTGCCTAATGCCTACCAAAGCCCATATTATTTAACCTTTACTACAATCTCATTTTCCCGTATCTTTCGTACTGTAATATCTCCTGGGGTCTAATAACAAATCACGTCTTAAACACGTGCTTATTCTTCAGAAACTTGCAATCGGATTCGTTTGTGGAAAGCACTGGAAAGCAAACTTTGATCCTCTGTTCACGACACATAAATTACTTTCCTTGCACGACATAAATAAATTTCAAGTGTGTTTATTTATGTTCCATTTCTATTCAAATTTATTGCCTATACCCTTAAAATATTACTTCACTATGGGATCCATTATACATGACCGTCTCACTAGGTATTCCCACACATACCGATGTGAGGCTGCACATCTAAAGATTAAACAATTGTCAATTAAATGTCTAGGTCCACTATTATGGAACAAATTACCATGCGAACTGACTAACTTACCGACTATTGGCATATTTGAGATCGCCCAAAATGTCTACTGTCTAACTTACTAACGTGCTGACCATTGGCATACTTAATGTATCTCTAAAATTCCTACTGACTAGTTAAGTGTTGTTGCTCTTGCATGCATTTGCGTTATATTTTATTGTTTGGCTTACGGTTTTTTGTTGACTGTGCTTGTCCTTTTAAGATTTATGCTTTAATCCTTCTCTTTCTCTCTTCTTTTCTCTCCTCATACTATAACTTCTTATTGATAAATTAATAAGTTTCCCAACTTGATTTTCAGTGTATATAAGGTTAATGCAGGGCTAGCGGGATATGTCCTTTCTGGATTACCTGTTCTGAGGAATGACCACTATTGCTAATTTTACTTGTGTGTTCAATTGTGTAATTACCTTGATTGTTGTTGAAGTCTCAAATAAACAAGATTTGATTTGATCTGAAAAAGACAAACATACAGACAAATAGACAGGTAAAATACAAACAAGTAAACAGACAGACAGAGAAATAGATAGGGACATTCAGGCAGACAAACACTACTGAAAGAGAGAGAGAGACAAGAAGAAGTGGTTAAAAATTTAAGTTGTTTGAAGAAGTAGGTTTCTTCAGAGCAATGGAGATATAGGATATTAATGGAAATGGCCGATTCAGGAGAAAAAGTGGTTGACAGCTGTTGTGTAGGAGAGAATGGGTTTTATGTTCTTGTAGGAAGGGAGTTGTGTGCATGAAGTTGGAGATTTAAGAACCTTTGAATTTGCCACAGTTAATATGAACAACATTCTGCTGAAAAGTCTAATTCTATGGCCACAAACAGCTCAAGAAACATTCTCAGCTCATCCGAGTCACACCTTTTTGACCTGTTAGCCATGCTTAAGCAACTATGAGCGTTTCCAAATGCGCTATATAAATATTGGTATATATATATATATATATATATATATATAAAACTATGAGCGATTCCAAATGCACTATATAAATATTGATGTGCATACATACATACAGATGTGCTTAAACAATTCATACACATTCTTTGTCTGTGATTGGGTAGTGCAGCTCTTTAAGCGACTCAGATTGTAGATTGGACAACGTAGTGTATTCAGTGAGACTGCATTGGGTTAAGATGCCAACGTTGTTTCGTTTCTGCTTTCTTTAGGTCAGTAAAGGAACGGCGTGATGTTCTGAAACAAAACATGGTCGAAATTCCAAACCACATTATGTTCTCAGAGATGCAACACATAACCGTAAATGACTTTTAATTTCTCATTTAAGCGCTGATGCTTTGCTGCATCATGACTTTCTTTATCTCAGTATGAGAGTTTGGTCATTGCCCAGAAAGTAGTTATTAGCAGTTACTAGACATTTGGTATACATACCTCCTCTTATGTATGTCACGAAAGTGCTGTGCCTATGCTAGCTTAAATGGTCCTAAGGTTCATTATGAACAGAAAGTTAATCTTTAAGGCAACAGTGCTAAAATAATTGGACATTTGGACTGGCCCCTCGTAAGTACAGCAGTGGGGGGCAAAGTGAATACTATTGCAGCCATTTTTAGAAGGACGTCTAATAGTAAGTGTCTGACTAATACATACAAAGAAGAGTTGGTTCTCTTGGTTCTTTGTTATTACTACTGGTAGTTCTTTTCCTGTTTCAGTCGTGAGATGTGGGTGTTTGGAGAACTGGAGTTATCTTAAATTTGTTGCTGAGATTGAGGAATGTTGTTTTGAGTAAGATTGCGCATGTGTGTTGCCTACTGGATGCTTTCTGCTTAGGATGAAGATGACTTGCAAAAACTGATGATGAAAGTGTTCAGGGAAGGACTGGAAGGTCTTGTGCTCAAAGACGTCAATGTAAGCGGTTGTTTCTCTGTTTCAAGAGATTGATTTTGCCATATGGAATTGGCTGTTGTTCAAGGCATGCAAACTGAAAAGGAAGGTTTTCTAGTGTTATATTTTATTCTAATGTCTTTTCTTAAGCCAGAATTTAGAACAAATATTAGTATGCTATATATCTGAGGACTATTAGTGTCTGCATGTGTGTGAGTGTATGTATGTATGTATCGAAGTTTTTATGGTACACCTTTCAGAACATGTTAAAAGTAGTCGTAAAAGTAGTATCATCGCATATTTGTTTATTTCAAGAAAAATCAAGTTGACACAGCCGCAACTTCAACAAGCAATAGTGCATTATGCGGCATATTCTGAGGCGGCTAGCCAGCGTGGCCTAATATTGTGGGCTTCACAATACTGTCAGTATATGTTCTTATACAGCATTCTGGTAGTAATAATTGTCTCGGGAATTTCTTACCTTGCTTTACTTACGTTCTGTTAGAGGTGTTTTATTTAAACAGAGACCTCAATACTTTAATGCAAAAGTAGTTTGATATAATTAGACCTATTTGACACCTATATTGTGCTTAAAATAGGGTGTCTACGAACCTGGCAAGCGCCATTGGCTAAAGGTCAAGAAAGACTATCTGGCTGACGGTGCAATGGCTGACTCTGCCGATCTGGTAGTGCTCGGTGCCTACTTCGGCACAGGCTCCAAAGGTCAGGAACATTTACTCAGTCTGTTTTTAGTTATGGCATTTTCTTGAATGGATTGAGTGGCAGGAATGTTGGTTGATGTACTAGTTCATTGTTTTTCAACTGAATGGTTACAGGATCTATGGAATTTCAACCTGGCTTCACCAATGGCTTATGATTTACTATTGAAATTTTACTTGAAGTGACCATCAGCTGATATCTTGGATGTTATGATTATGGTGCTATAGAAGTCATTAGCTTAGATTAAGAATAAATAATAATAATCTTCGTTTATTATTTCAAACTGACACACCACAGTATGATTACAATTCATAGTATGAATGGATGATCACAAGTGATTACAGGATACAGGAGTCGAATTTAGCTGTTTGGCCGCCTTGCAAGGCGCCCATCACGTCCTACTGCTTATTTTAGATTAGGTTAGGCAGCAAGGATCCAAAGCACTCATTTGCTGCGCAGTTATTTATTTACAGCTGTTTGGCTTATGCATTTATTTATTTATTGCAATTATTTTGTGATCAGGTCTTAAGTATCTATAGTCCTTGACTTTTATAGAAGTACTTTCAATCAATCAATCAATCAATACTTTTATTGATCACCATAATACTATCACATACAGACACAATCTAGACATTCATATGCAGTGGTGTCAATAGGCAGACCCAAAGGAACATAAGGTTCCGCTAGCAGGGTCACCGTAGTTTCATCAATCATTAATCTAACAGTATATTTGCTTTTGCTTTGCTCATGGGACACAGTAGTCGATCGGTTAGAACGCTCGACCTGTAACACAGAAAGCATGGATTCGAGCCTCTACTGAGGCAGCCATCCTGTACTAGAGTGTAGGGACAAGTCGCTGAGCACGTCCATCATCACTCGTAGTTTCTTGGCCCCTTCGATGTTCTGTCGTATGGTCAGGCGTGCAGTTCTCAACTTTGGTAGCAGGGCAATATTTTGTTTGCCTTTCAGCATAGCAGCGGTCTACATTACCCCTAATATATAACTACCGGTAGTTTCCATTGCATGTGTAAAATTTGATGTTACAGTCATCACATCAACATAACTTTTGTCTGTTCTCTTTATGAATTTTTTTCCATCAGGAGGAATCATGTCGATCTTCTTAATGGGGGTGCTTGACTCGGACAATTCATCCTGGTGTACGGTCACCAAATGTGGATCTGGTTTCGATGACAAGACGCTCGACAAGCTCCAGAAGGACCTGAAAATGGTGAAAATTGGCAAGGTAGGCCCTGACCTATTTGCAGTGAGCATAGTTAAATGGTAGACCTTGACCTAATTAGGGTTTATATAGTATATATTGGCCTTAACCTAATTACAATATAATCACGATGCTATTGACATCAACCTAGCTAATAATAATTACGGCAATTTATATGGCGCCGTAACACGGCCGTGCCATTACAAGTGTGCCTTACAAAACAGCTAACAACAGTTGGGAAAAGCCCTGGCGAACAGATGTGATTTTAGGTTTGTGATTTGCAGTTAGTTTAGCAAAATTGGCCTTGGCCTATTTACAGCGCCAGGATATAAGGTAAACTTTGACCGAAATCTGATCTATATATAGCATGATGGGCTGTGTTATAATTGTCGTAAATCCCTAAAGATAGTACGGTAATTACTTGTATATTTTCGTACACCTGGACCTAAGTAAGGAAACCATAAACTTGTTACCTATCTCTAATATCTCCCCGTCGTACTTGATCTCTGCATACATTCCATTGGGACATCTCTTGAAAGCCTGCGCCACTGACTTACAAGCCTCCGCCTGAAGAAAACAAATTAATTAATTAATTAAACTAATTTACTTTAGTCCCACCGAATTCTGACACATCTAATTAAAACAACAAAGTGCACTAAGACTTTCATGACACTCCAGAATCTGGTGGAGAAATCAGGTTGAAATCCAATGGATCGAAGAAACCAGATGGCAGGCTATGGTGGATATTCAAATTGAAGGAGACACTGGTTTCTTTGATCCATTGGATTTCAACTCGGCTTCTCCACCAGATTCTGATCTTTGATTGCAAGTTTGCTTGAAGCAATCATTAACTGATGTCCTGGGCATTGTGCTAATGGCACCACAGAAGTCATTAGATTAGATTAGATCAGACCTTATTTTACAGCGTCATTATGTAGGCAGTTCATGAAGCAATTCCAGCAGTCCATTCAGCTCAAAACTAAAGTATTCACTAACGAAACCTTGATAGTTAGTCTCAGGCAAGTGAGATCTAATTCTAAAAGGATCCCAAATTTGAAAGTGAAATTAATCAGAGATGGGCACGATTAGTTAAATTGCTAATCAATTAGAATTAGAAGCTGAAATTTGCTAATCGATTAGAATTATAATAAGCAAAATCTTTAAGCTAATTGATTACAATTAGAATTAGCTATTTGTCGAAAAATGTCTAATCGATTGGTTAAAATGCTAATTGATTAGAATTAGAATTAGCTGTTTGTCGAAAAATTTCTAATCGATTGGTTAAATTGCTAATTGATTAGAATTAGCTACTGAAATTAGCTGATCGATAAGAATTAGAATAAGCAAAATCTAGTAGCTAATCGATTATAATTAGAATTAGCTGTTTGTCTAATCGATTAGCCAATCAATTGCAATCTAATCGATTAGTTACCCATCTCTGAAATTAATTGCACCTGGCTCTAACAATGAAAATGACATGATGGATTCAAAACGTAAGCAAGTAATCAATCACATTAATGTAACTGTAATTTACTGTAAATAGTGACTTCCACAGTGCGGGCTTCTAATGCACAAAGCATCAAACGATGGTACAATAAATTCAAGCCATTGGACGTAGATTATAATTATTAATACAATTAATATTATGCATCTATTAATCATCACCATCTAATGACCAAGCATTAATTGAAAGCGCTGAGCAATTGTCAGTGAAGCCGCTGCTCAAGGTCTCTGCACAGTAACTGCCTCAGGGGAGGCTCGAACCCACACCCTCCGAATTACAAGGCAAGCGCTCTACCCAATTGGCTGCCATGTTCCATGTAAACAGTATAACTCCGATGCTGTGAAACCGAGGGTCATACGTACGAGCATCGGTTGAACTGGGGTCATGAGGTTCGCCCGGACGCTGAGCTTCTTGGCCAGTCCGCCTCGGCTGGTCTCCTCCCTCGACTTCAAGACTCGGTCCACAACGTCCTTCAGATTCCGAGATGCTTTGAAAGCTTCGTATGCTTCTGGGTCTAAAGCATCAAGCCTTAAAAGACAAAAACAACAAGTATGCACTTGTTCAAACAATGGAGCTACATAAATGTCCATATGCACTAACATATATACATATATTTATACATATTGTTAGATTGCCATACATAAATGTCCATATACATACATATTTTAACATATATTGTTAGATTACTATTATATTATACATATACTTATGTATTTGTGGCCGTGTGTATATTAATTCATAAATATTCTTATTCCATTGTTTTAAAACTGAGATAGTGTGAATCAATTAGTTATGTTTATCTCTGTATTAGCACATGTATTTAACAAGTATTATACTCACACACACATACACATGCACACACAAACACAAGTGCATGCACCCTTTGAGAATGCACCATCTGATCCTGAGTGGCCGAGTGGGTTGGTAGCCTGCTCGTCACGCTGGCGCCCCGGGTTCGCCTCCCGGTCGGGTCGGATTATCAGAGATTAATTTCTCGGATCTTTACTGCGGGTGGCTCGGTCGCATTATAAACGTGGAGTACAATACAACACACAATACAACACATCACAATACAACTGGGGCGCGGTGGTGTAGGGGTATGTTCGGTGCCTTGCATCTGGAGGGTTGCGGGTTCGGATCCACCTCAAAGTCGCCGCGTAGGGACCCTGGGCAAATCCTTCACTCGCAATTGCTCATGCGCTTCGGCGTGAAACTCCGATTCAGCGTTCGCGCAGTAGTCGGGAGCGCCTCTGAATGGGAAATCTGGTTGGGGCGCTATAACAAGTGTTCAAATACAATACAATACAATCTGAGTATGCATCTCTGCAGATGTAGCCAAGAGAGGCAGGCAGACTAATAATATCCATATCTAGCCTTGGACAACCAACCACTGCATATAATGTAGGAGCAGAGCGAACAGTGGGGAAGCAAGTGGTGACGGACAAGAGTGGCCAATCAAAGTTAGTGTACAAATGCATCTGTGTAGAACTGTATTCAACATAGGTGGCGTATATGGTGGAGGCTCAGCTGTTGATCATGCCGCTGTGTACAAACCGTCACCAGCCGATCAGTGACGCCTTTGAAAAGAAAGCAAACTTTAGAAGAGAAGAAGAGAACCTTGAATGCGAAATGGGAAATAGAATTTTTCATCATCGATATTAGTACATGTGTGATTGTGTGTGTGTCTGTGCATAAAGTGACCAATTACTTGACCATAAGTAAGGCATATAAATGAATTATTATCTTACCATAACCTAGGTATATATTAAATGCACACGTGCCTTGCCTTGCCCCACCTTACCTCACCTTGAAACAAACACAGCTTTATTTGCTGTTATGCATGAGGACGTTTAATATTCTTAGCTGCATAAGACTTTGACCATACACAAGCTTCGCTCCACAGTTGATCCTCAGATCGTGTTTGATCAGACGCACTATCATCTTCAGATCATTTGAAGTCGATCTGCACAAAACAACAACCAATGTAATATAATGTAATGTATGCAGACTCTTGTGTAGCTCCTAGGAAGCACATCTCTGTAATACAAAAAAGCAAACCTTAGCAATCTAATCTAGTTCAGTGTAGGGATTTCTGTGGCACCAATGTAATAACGCTCAAAGCAACAGTCAATAGTTGCTACTAAGCAAAATCATTGTGCAAGTGAAATTCCAGGAGAGTCCGGCTGAAAGCCAAGAACGGAGTCTGAGAAGACACGGAAACAGTTACAGAGGAAATGAGTCCAAGAGAAGAAGCGTCTTCAGTTGAGATCTGAAGGCCAGAACAGACTGTGCGAAGAGAGAAACAAATATGAAACACAACAGATGGTTCAGGAATTAGAACTGGTGCTAAAAAATACATATCAAACATATAAAAGGAGGGGTTTAGGTGAATGGTAATGCTCTTGCACAAAGATCAGCACAGATGTGGGATTGATTCCCACTACCCTTGCAACGGTCCACACAGCCTTCCACTCGCTAGGTGGAATTGGTAAAATGAGCAGTATGACATATGGTCGCCTTGCATGGCTGCCATACAGTTAAATTCGACTCCTGTAATAACTTGTAATCATCCATTCATACTATGACATGTAATCAAACTGTGGTGTGTCAGTCTAATTAATAATAAACACAAATATATGCTAAAGTAGAAGGTTAAGAATTTCTCAGCTCTGTGCAAAACCCATAGTAATTTTTTACCCAAAGGATACTGTCTATCAAGTATAGATAAATTAAGCTAGGTCAGCTGTCAGAGGTAACAGCCATAACATCAATTTCCCTTAAAATGCACTGCAGAAATGCTAAGATATGTACATTTGTCTTCAGATGAATTACACTGACCTAAACAGTGCAAAGGGTCGAACCAGGACCTAATGAATTATGTCTGCAAGAGCACAGCTGGACGAGACACCTGTTTCTGCAACCGCTACTTACCATTCTCTACAAACCCGTTGATGATACGCCAATATACAGCAAAATAACCTGCTCCAGGTACAGTCAAAACTCTCCACAAAACGGACCCTAAGAAAGGGTGGCAAGAATACACTACACAAGATATCTGAAGGAGCTAAAGTTTGGCCAAAATAGAAGTCACTACCTCTTGGCTATCTTTTCCAGGCACTTCTGTTGGTCATCGTCTCGTGTATACTGCGATAATTCGCCTAGAAATTCATCCACCTGTAAAATTTCAAAATTTACCGATACATAGAAAATGCCAAAAGTAGAGTTGTACTGATTTTAAAACAACTAATCGTTTAACCTCCAAAATTTAACTTCAATTAATCAATTAAATTCGATTAATTTGGTATCTGTTACATAAAACGTGAAAAACTTTATAAAATGTAGTCACTGAGTCAGTTATTACTTCCTTTCTGCAAATAAACTTCAATCATTCCACATGCCGAAAGTGATGTGTCACCAATGTGTTTGAACCACAGTAACCGAACTGTTTATTAGTTAATTTTGTCACTATCTTAGACTTTTCCAACAGCGTTTAACTTAAATGCAAAATGACTGCATGTTAAGCCTACATTAAATTTCAAATTTCATAACATTGTCACTGTTTCCTACAACTAATTTTTACAGTTGCACGTTTAAAATTGATTAGTATGTATAAACTGCAATGTTACTGAATAATATTGTTTTAAGTTAATGTCAAAAAAACATAGTGAATTTAATATTTCATGTCAGTAAGATACAAATTGTCCTTCCAGTTATCATTCTGCAGCCCGGTAATCAATCACTCATGGACCAGTGCCGGGCCATGGGCCACAGTTTAATGTTAGAAATAATGCAGACATCTGAGAAATTCTTAAAATACACTGCAAAAATGCCAAGATATGTACATCCATCTTCAGGTGAATTACATTGACATAAACAGTGCAAGGGGTCAAACTAAGACCTACTTTGGACCTCTCTCCCCTTGTACGAATTTGGCTTTACCTCCTCTGCAGACATCCAACATTCCAGCCAGGTTCTAAGGCCTACGTTAGGCCAACCTGTTGATCCTGCAGGACTAACTGTGTCCTGAGGTGTGGCACTTTGACACTGCTGCACCCCATAAAGCAATTCAGATTCAGTGGAGCACAAACTCTTCACTGTCTGACTGAAGCTGGTATTTAAGGCACAGCTCGCCTGAAACAAATGTGTGTACCAAAGTTTGATGCATGCTTCCACATTGACCCTAACCCTTGCCCACTTGCCTGCATTTGGGTGACCCTTCTTTGCAGCTGTCGCTAATGAACAGGCCCCATGAAGCTGATGAAACAATGCAACTCACCTCTTGCATACTTAGCGTACTCTTTGTTTGTGGTGGACATGCCCGACTCTTTTCAAAGAACACTCGGATGGTTTCAGCTGCATCACCTTGCTCCAGGTCTTCTACCATGTCATCAACATTCGCCTTGAATATCTGTATGAATAAAAAGAAGCTATCACAGGATAAAATATTTTAATAAACATTTCACAGGTATTTCATAGGTTTGCCTGGTTAAAGCAAACGTCAGTGCACCTCTGTCCATACGGACGCCACTTGGTATACCAATTGTGCGTCTTCTCAGATATATGGGTCTCAGTACAGCATAGTAATTTAACTCTTCTGAAAAAGAAGTCTTCAGCTCATGATAAGTAATGGACACCCCAAAAGTTAACTAACAGATTCACCTGCAGTGACTGAAGCTTACCTGACTAAAGTGTTTGGCTAGCTGTTTACTCTCAAGGTTGTAGACTGTTTTGACAACTCTTGCTAGAAGCAGCTTTAAGAGGAGATGAAGATCGCCTTGAAAACCACCTGTAAATGACAACACACCTTTCCATCATTCCCAAATGACACGACACCTTTATAACATTTCCAAATGACAACACACCTTTCTAACATTCCCAAATGATACGACACCTTTAAAACATCCTCAAAACATACCCTTCTTAACCTCCAAATATTACATGACACCACCGTTAGCCTCCATCATTACAGGACAACTTTTTAAACCGCCTTACTGTGTTGTTACTCATATAACAACCAATAAACCATGAAAGAGGTTAACCCAGGCAATAAATTCAAAGGTTCTAACTCAGTGATTAAATTATATATCCAGAGGTACTTGGATCTCCAAATCTAAAAACCTAGTGTCTGGTGAATCTAGAAGCAATATTCGTTATATTCGCTGTTTGAATAAACATAAAATGCGTGAAACATGATGCAAATCATCTACTATATTGTTATTAAAAACGGTTATGTGAAGGATGTTCTGTTTTAGGTGGTGGATCTCATACGTCACGTTCTGGCAGAGATGCCAGAACTCAGATCTGGCTGAATTTAACCACTGTTCCTACTATGACAACAGCTATTCTCACTTAATGTAGGTTGATGGTTCTGCCACAGGAACCAAGACCAGAACTTGTGATCGGGATTTTGGATCTCTGGTTTGCAGTCATAAAACAGCCTCAGGACTGGCTTCAATTAAATTAAATTTTCCATTAATAAATGAAATTGAATTTTTGCTTCACTCTTCCCACACAAGCTGAAAACTGACAATGGGAATAATTACTACAGGCATTACTATTATTGCTATTACCATTGTTTTTATGCTTATTACAATCATTATATTTTATTATCCAGCAAAACCAGAGACAATGGTACCTTATGACCAACGATATGTCAGAAGAAATCAGAGGCACCATAGAAGCAACTTATTATCATTTGTACATTACAATTATATCGTAACTCCTCACAAATTACCTCCAGATGTCCCTTTAGTTATAAATTTTTCCACTATTCCCGTCTTGCCAGTATGACTGTTTTCTTCTGCTAAATCGGCACACAGCTTCCGAAACTGGCGGAAGGAATTGTCTTTTTCAGCATCATCACTGGCGTTTGATGTGTCCATGGCGACGGTGGCTGAAGTACTTGTAGAAGATGCTGGTTGAGGTTTCTTGGGAGTGGCTCGCTTTGGTGATCCCTTCTTGATGCCCTGGTCTACAAAAAAAACGATTAAATAAATCACCTCTGCACAATTTTAATCCAATGCATCACAGCACGCACTTTATTGTAATATAATTTTTAAAGTACAGGCAATAATAATAATAGTAATAATAATAATAAATAATAACATGCTATCCCAAATTTTTTAAATCCTAAAGGATCACATGTATTTCAGGTTAAAAAAATTTAAAAAATAAGGCACACACAGTTGATCGAATATCTTTAAAATCCAGTTGCCATATGAATATAGTAGTTGTAGAAGGCACTAGTACCATTACAACGCAAACTCTGATATCAGCACTCATGGTCAGTGCAGGCAATAAATTGCTCACCTTTAATTAGTTCCTCAATCAGATCTTTGTCTTTGTCCTTCAGGTCCTCGAAACCTTCAACATCATCCGGCTCCTCTATCACTTTCGTAGTTGACCTGGCCCTCAGAAAGGTCTCGAACAGGCACTTCGCATGGTAGTATTGCTTCATGTCGCCCTCACCATCCGAAAACGGGTTTGCAGTGACCTTTGCCAGTCTCATTCCACCCTTTTCCAATTTCTGTTTACACTTCTTGCAACTTGACGTTCCTAGCCGGGCATAGTCACAGGAGAAACGATTTGACGCCATACTGTCACTGTCAGAGACAAAAGGCCGTACAAATGTAAAGATAGAAAGATATGGCTTCGGATGTTGGACAGGATTCGGGAACGGCCTGCTGTTATAGGACGTTAGAAGAGAGGTGGCATGTGACAGACAGCGAGATATCGATGAAGACTGACCGCAGAAGACTGTCCGGTTCAAAAGCGCTTGCCTGCTGCCACAAAACACCAGCCGAATCCAAAGGCAGCCTTGCAGCATAAAGACCTAAGATTACCAGCACAAATGAAAAAGTATAACATTAAATACTGCTTTATATTAACATCCAATACCATTCATCAGATCTGTCGATAAATTTAACATAAAAATCTTCTAATGTTGGCACAGCGCTGGATTGCATGTGAAGATAACAGCAGCTGAGAAATGATTACAATTTCTTCAATCACTGTTTCTCTGAAGACTCATGCCAGTTGAGCACATCAAAAATGGAATAATTCAGCCCGAAATCTCATCGGACCACAATTAATATGTTCAGAACTTATGTCGAGTTGGACTTAAATTCCGATTTTACCAGAATCAACTTTAACAGGATTCGGTACAATGTTAGCAAGTTGACAACCAGTGTACATGTTTAAAAACCAGTCTACATGTTTAAAAATCCAGTCTACATGTTTAAAAAACCAGTCTACATGTCTAAAAAACTACACATTTAGACTATGTCTTTTAAGGGGCCATCCACTTGGTACGTACGCAGAAATCCGGACAAAATTGACCCCTCCCCTCCCTGTAGGCATGCGTACTTTTCGCACCCCCCACTTGGGTATGTAACTATGTACGTTTCAGATGCACCACCCCCACCCACCCAAATCCTATAGAAGGGTCTATATCCTGACTGTATCCTGACTGAATATTTAACAACATTTTTTATTATGATTAACTCCCTGAACTAGTCTCTATAATAAGTGCATCCACCAGACTGAACATCTGCTCTACTAATAATAAGCTAGTTCAGCATTATCAATGCGCATGCGCAGCCAGCTTACTTTTACTTCCGGGTCATAGGTCACCGTTCATAAACAAACCGAATGGTGCCGGTAGCGATGTTGCAACAACCGACAATTATTGTTGATATATCGCAAATGCAACAGCCACGAATTCATGTTTAACTCGTTGAAGTTGCCGTGTGGCCTCGTTCTGTTATAAATTTATCCAAATCATCTACCTTTCATCGATTAAAGTAAATCCATCCTGAACGATTCTTCTAACCTATCCGCCATGTTTTACTTTGTTATGAACCCGCAATGCATGACGGGAAAGGTGATAGTTCACCAACTATCACCTTTCCCGTCATGTCTTGCGGGAAATATAATGCTGAACTAGCTTATAGACCAATGTACAGACTAGCGTTTAAAGACTGAAAAATGTGGCAGGCTGCCAAACTGTAGAGCTGCAGGATAGTTAATAGCATTCAGAAGTAGCCGGCATACCCCTCCCACAGCCTTATTACTTTCTTCCTATGGTAATTGCATGATAGCTGAACTGTGATTCATTTGAGGGTCAATATAGACACAGCATTATCGCGGTTAACCCCGCACCCCCTTCCCGGTTCCATGCGTAGGCCTACGCAAGCAGCCGCATTTGGGTTACCCCTCCCCACTCCATGCGTACGTACTAAATGGATGGCCCCCTAACGGAGTTTCTACAGTGTCTCAGGAGTTATGCCGATTTGACGGAATGGTATTGCACTGAGATCACAAATTCGCTTAGCCACGCAAAATAAACGCCAACAACCGCAAAAATAACGTCACTTTGATTATCTTTTTATGTTGATGTTTAATCCACAGGCTGCCCAAACAAGTACATGTCGTTTTTCCACACGTTAGCAAATCCCCCACTTACATAATTATTATATTTTATTAAACGATCCCCGTATTGTATTGCACAACAGTCAAACCAAGTCGCCACGGACAACAGTAAACGCCACTTCATAACGTTTCACGTGCAAAGCGAAAAACAGACGCGCAAAATAATGCCCTCAGATATTGCATTTTGCTAGACGAGATTTCGATTTTGCAATTAGTGGTAGTGTCTTTTAGAGCAAAAGTTTCTTTTAACAAGAATTTTTGAAAATCTCAAACCTGACGATCAAGCAACTCCGACGACGGCTTCGCTGCGACGCTTGATGTTAATAATAGAACAATCCAGTTTTGTAGCGCCTTCACAATCGTGTGGGTGTTATTGGGCGATAATCGGGTGGAAGGAAAATGTCACATTTTTGCACAACAAACGAATTCAGTTAATTATATTAATGAAGACAAATCGACGAATAATTATATTTGTGATGTAAAAAATTGCCTGTGGAGATTTAAAACACCGTATTTAATATCAGAAGCAAAATTCTAAGGGGGCGACATCTGTGTATAAATGTGAAACGGATATACAATCCTCTACGTTCCTTGCCTTAAAGCCATCTAGCGCTGTAGCTGGCAAGCAATCTGTTTTTAAAGGCATCAACGGTCTTAACTGTCAAAAGATGTCGTTAAACTCGATCTGTTTGTCTGTCTGTGCTTATAATTAATTGCAAGTCTAGCATAGATGCGACTCCATTCAAGCTTAATTTAATCTACTCTAATTGCTTCTATATGCACTGTTACAATTATGCACAAAACACAAATCAATATTCACTTCAAATGAAACCATAATCCAAACCTTTCTTTCTTACATATTGATCTTCTTAGTAAATTGCAATGTTATTATTTAGTTAAGAACATTATTGAGTTGAACCTGGGACTATTATTACTGTTATAATAATCCCAGGTTGAACCTTTCTTTCTTTCAACTGACTAACCAGCCATAAATGATTATTGTTAAAAGGGGTGACCCTAATTAAGCGGGGCTTGTGCCCCTTTTGGGTCTTCCCTGTTCCCTAGCCAATGCACTGATATGTAGGCCTAATAGTCAAGTTATAATTGTTGTTAATTGTTATATGCATTGTGCTTCTGGAAATAAAAAGTTGTCAGTTGTCAGTTCAAATCGTAATCCAATGGAGAAGCCTGGTCAAAATTAGATGAGTAGGTGTAAGATGTGTCAGATAAAGTCAGACACAGGGTTTTTAAAGTAATTTTTAGAACTGCACAACCCATTAAAAAGCCACGGTAAATTATTCCAAATCAGATGACAATGAACATTTTTAACTATTTTTAACCGCACAAAAATGCTTCTACAGCTGCAGTCATTTAGAAGTTAGAACTGCCCTGTTTGTGTAAACTCCACACTAAAAAAGCCCTTGTCAGACACATTTGGTCTCTATTTGACGGAACTCAATGTCTCATGCCATTCAAAAGGGCAAGCGGTGATGAAGGATATCGCCCGATCAATTCACTTAAAAATAAGCGTGGATCAAGGCCATAATTATATGGTCGCTATAGAAAAATGTACATGTACATATACATTTAATGCCTGTGCATTTGGTGAGCCCAAGACAGTGCAGTTACGAGGGCAGATGGCAGCCTCCTCCTTCACGGACCAATCTTTGCAGTTTATGATTTCTAAATTCTTTTTATAGTCTAACCAGCACTAGTTGGACAGAAATCCTGCAAAACTTTCTGACCAAGCAGGTATTCAACCCCTGATCCATGAGTTGACAATCCAGCATGCTATCCACTAGACTACTAGGCACCTCAGTATTTACAGAAACAAGAATTACATTTGTCAGCTTAGCAAATATTAGCAAACTTATAATATCGTGGGCTGAAGGATTATGCAGTATCTTTGGGCATGCTGCGTGGACGCCGGACAGTACCAGGTTTTCTAATGACAACACTAACCCTAACCCTGACTCTAACCGTCCCTCATGACGCCTAATGACCCCAATCGACACTCACGACACCAGTAAACTTACGCACTATGTCCTTCAGCCGCCGATTCTATAAGCTTGCCCAAATATCAAACTGTGAACAAATCCTCTACTTGGACTGTATCACCAAGTGGTCACTGAAACTAAGATTAAAAAAATAAAAAAGATTCTAATTTGGTAAAACCACTAATATTGAAGTAAGAAACAAACATTTATTATTATGGACAGAAAAATTGTCACAGATGAGTTTCCATTAAGTGGAACTTCTCAAGTTTGCCACTGCAGCTCTGCCAATTCTTTGTTTTACTTAAAACCTCGTCCCACGTGTTTCACAAGTAGAGAGATTAGTCTGTATCTGCTGTTGTCCTTAAAGAAAGTCTTTGTGGATTGCTTCTGTGACTCAGACAGAGTGATCGGCGAGCAGGCGGCATTAGCTTTGAACCAAGCGGTGTCCCAGATGTTAACGAAAGAGAATGTGTGATTGTACGATCTTCAGAAACAGATTTAGGCTGCCAAAACAATAACAAAAACAAAACAGATGTCACAAATTCAAAATACAGCAATACAAATTGTAAAATAAAAAAACAATGCTTTTTAGAAAATTCCTTATAAATCATATTTACTTTCAGTTTTACAAACACATATAATGGCAATAAACTAAATTAGCCCTTGTCATTAACATCCTAAAAAAATAACAACAGTTACATAATGACAAACGTGGCAAACGGTCAGAAAGTCACTTGACCTCAACTTGCATAGTGCATAGGGTTCTGCCACAGCCTGGGACTCCAACATTTTGTGCTGTCACCATCTTAGTTGAGAACTTAAATATCATATTTGAACTTAGTGCTTGGGGCTGAAAAAAAGACTACTCAAGAGGAAATCTGATGAAGCCGACATTGAAGTGGTGGTGAAATGGGTGAAAGAAACAAGGGAATCCACAGATACTGTTAAACGATTGTTCCTCATGGCCCCAATAGCAGCCCCACTGAGGGCACAGATGTCGATACACAGTACAACGACCAATGCAAATTCGAACAACAAAGAAGAGTTCAGCAATGTCGATGTCCAATAACACCATGGAAGAAAACTTACAGGCCATTAACATAAAGACAAACATTTGAATTTTGAAGGTCTTGAAGATTTAACTGTTGAACAGTTGTGAATAAAAAAATTAGAAACTTCTTCTTTACAGAATATAGACTAGTAGGAGCAGGAGATGGAAAAACTTCAGAATGGTTTAACATGCTAGTTGTCTGAAACTGCAACATTTGACTGCCGTAGCAGCAGATCAATACATTACCGGACATCTAAGCCCACAAAACTACCCTCAAATTACACAAGTTAATGACTTATGCACAGTACTAAATTTGGCACAGAAAAATTTTGAATAAAAGAAACACTAACCTGTTCACATGCAACATGATTCTGAAGACCTAGGACACTTGGCTGAGACTTTTCTTTACTCTGATGAGATGAGGCAGAGCCTGCCAAAAAGGAAAAAATCAGTTCAAAGAAAGCCAGATATTAAACCACAAAGCAAACAAATTGACTTTTAAAAGAAAAATTACTGATATCTGCCAACAAGGGTATAGTACTTACATGTACATCCGTGTTTCACTTGCAGCTCTAGAATGTATTGAGGCACATTACAAGATACATTTTAAAAACAGAACAGCAGAAGGCTAGGAATTTTTATGAAAAATCATGTATTCCAATCCAATTCTGAGACATTAGCAATTGAGTGAATCCTAAGAAGTATATTACAAACACAATATATAAATATGGCCTGGTACATGGATACGTGAAAATTAAACTATATTTTGTTTACTGCCGGGGTAACATGATTGCCTGCAACTTCACTATGCCTTGGCCACTATGAAATTGTTAGGCAGTGATATGCTGCAGTTCATTCTAGTTGAGCCATGACCTCAAAATCTGCCAACTTTGAATCTGGCAGATTGGACAATGTTGTGATGATCTGAAGCAGCAATTATGGCTTTTTAGGCTGCAATTCACCAGTGTCATACCAATCTAGCAGTGGGTCATGGCAGGTGATGGACAATCCAAACACCATTTCTGACTTACTCAGTGGTTTACATTTCCAACTACCTTGATCAAGTTCAGAATACTTATGAGAATGTTACTGTCAAAACTTATGAAATTACAGCTAAACACTGTTAACAAGTGGCCAATGGATAGCATGTCATTACACGCGCGAGAGTAGACTTAACGAGTCTACCAGATAGGTATAGCAGTAATGTACAAGTATTGCCTATTATTGCACAAGTGTGTAGTTGGCAAATCTCAACATCATTATCAGCTCAAAATATTACCTTTGCTCTGCTAAGTACAATACACAAGCATTTTTGCATTTGCAGCAGAAAAACAAAAAACAATCATTATTTTAGAAAAGGCATTGTATGAAAGGCTTCTATAGGCCTAAAGTTGCAAATAATGTTTGCGATGTACAAGAGAAAGAAAAGGGAGCAAACATGTCAACTTAAACAGTGCATTAACGACTTCCATAGGCCTTGAAAGCAAGAAGGGCTGCAACATCTACCAAGTCACCCATAATGGCTGCCATGGACGATGAAAGAGAGAAGAGAGTTGACGCGTCGAAAGGCTTAAACTACCACGTTTTAACAATGCCCATGCATGAATCTCATGATGTTGGGAGGTATGGCGGCACTGTGTGCACACCAGACTCGCGTGTTATTGGTGCTCAAGTTAATGGTGTTTAACTGTAATTCTAAATATTTTAAAGTTAAAAATACATGTGGCTTATTTCATAATAATATTGATTTATCATAAAATACAAATAATTTTCAGTTTTAAAATTGCATTCAGACCTGTAAAATGGTCAGAGATCAATTTTCCAGGAGTCTTGGCCTGTCTGCAGTTAAATGGTTCCAGACAACGATCTGCAGGTGGCGATTCAGGCACAACTATACAAGCATTCACATTTTCTTGTTGAAGCATTCGAAGTGGAGCAAACTGGCGTGATTTCTGTGTTGAGGTTGGCGTCTGGAGTAACTGTGTCGTCGACAGTTGCTTTCGTTCAGAGCTATGGCAAATTTTTAAGCGTTTTTGAGATGGTGTTGCAAAGTCTTCTACCAAGCCACATTCTACAGGTGTGTTCTTTATCACTGTGGTACTCTGAAGAAGCTGAATATCTGAAAGTAGTTTCTTTATTTCCGATTCCAAAAGTAGATTTGATTTTCGCTTTTCATCCAGTTCCTTCTTTCCATTAGTCAACTGATTCTCTAGCTTGGCATTTTGAGCAAATGTTTTTTCAAGTTCATTTTCTAAGATGCTAAGTTTGACTTTTCCTGATTTCAGTTCATTTTGAAGGTTCTTCCTTTCCCCAAGATCTTGTTCCAATTTGGTCTGAAGGAAGCTGATTCTTTCTACATCTTGAGTTCTTGCTTTACGAAACTCCTCCTCAGTTCTTCCGAGGACTTCAGTGATTTGAAGACTTTCCAACTGCAATTTTTGATTTTGTACTTTTAGATCTTTTAAATATCCAGATGATTCTGCTACTTTGTAGCTCAGGGCTTCAATTTCTCTGTTTGCTATCTCTAGCTGATGTCTTAACTGACCTACGACCTCTGTATTTCCATCCTCAAGTACCAAAAGCAGTTCAGCATTCTGGTTCTGAAGCAATTTAAGCTGATCTTGAGACTTTGCTCTAAGCACATGTTGCTCCTTGAGTTCCATTTGTAAGTTCTTAATTGAATGTAACAGTTGTGACTTCTCACATAGAAACTGTTGCTTTTGCTTCAATAGCTCTTGACTTTTGCCAGCATTTCCCTCAACAGATCTCAGCTGAATTTCCAACTCTTTATTGCATTCCTTCAAGTGAATCGATTCCTCTTTCAACTGTCTCAGTCTATTTTCAAGGTCTTCTTTTTCTGTCTGCAATGTCAAATTCTCCACTTGAAGTGTAAACAACTGTGACATTTGCTGTGACTGCAAACCATCACCCTGCTGACTACCGCTCAGCTCACTCTGAAGCTGAGCAAGCTGACCTCCAAGTATCTCAACTTGTTCAATGAGATCCTTCCTCTCTTTTGACCATTCCTCGGCCTTTGATCCCTCTAGCGTTTTGTTTGACTGCTGTAGCATTTCTTCCAGTTCAGATATCCTCCCTTGTAGGCCAACCACCAAATTTGTCTGGCTTGCCAGACGATCATCGAGTTCGTCTTTTTCACATATCAGATGATCTATCAGGTTTTCCTTCTCTTGAACAACAGCCCTAGACACAGAGTCATGTCTGGTGATGTCTGCTTCAAGGCACGTCCTCTCTGCTTCTTCTGTCTTCTCACTCTGAAGTACCATCAACAACTCTTCGAGTTCTTCTACCTTTGAGTCACTTTCATTTCTGGCAACTTCCTTCGACTGAACTTTCTTTTCAAGATCATTAACCATTTGGCTGTATCTCTTTAACTGTTCTTCACAATGGGACAGCCTCTCAGCAATCATTTCAACATCACAGCTTCTCTGAGCAACCTGCTTCTGCAGTTCTGTGATGTGTTGGTTTGCAACTTCCAGCTGCGTCTGCAAGACTGCACAATCCTCAGAAGCACGGGCTTTTTCTTGAAGGACACAAGCTAGCTCCATCTGAAGTTCCTCCTTTTCACAGGCCATTACATCTAATTCTATATCTTTTCTCTGCTCTTCTGTCAAATTCTGCAAACTATCACTTGTTTTTGATGCATCGTGTGGCATCATTGATGCCTGAGAAGTTGCCTTTACACTTTCACCTTTGGTGAGCAGACAATCACTGATGCTTTCTGAAAAAATCGAATCTGCTGAAGTGCTTCCTACAGGGAGCACATGTATTTGCAATTCTTCCTGCTGTTTTCTTACATCGGAACACAACATTCTTCTGTTCTGGCTGCCTGTCAAAAAATGTGGAGAGTGAACAGCACTCAGTTCTTTACTCCTCTGCATACTTGCAGTGACACCTGAGTAATCTTTCTCCTTCTTTTCAAGCATCTCTGTCAAATAACTGCATTGTCTTTTCAATTTCCACAAGGTCTCGTGAGCAGCTCGTAACTCACGACATCGATTTTCCAGAACCTGATCTTTGTATCTATTTCTTATACAAAGATTATTTATCAGTTGTTCACTCTCTCCTGAATTCATCACTCTTTATTGCAGTATTGCCGAGGTCAATCCTAAGAATAAAACTTACAATATATACATATGTCACCACTGCGTCTACTCAGTACTCACGTTTACAAAACAGTTGTTAATCTGTTGGTGAATGCTATTGCATCAACTGCCAGTTTTCCAACTATCATATAATTTTGCTATTCCTGTAAGTCAACTTGTATTTGCTCGAAAATGATCAGAAATGAACTTTTATTTGGTCCGTAAAGTAAGTAAGTATTTGGAACAAGTGGACTGATCAAGTTGCAAGCTGTTTAACACGTACATTCAGGAATTAAAGTGGCAAAACTCATTTCGTCTTGACAAGCCTATTCGGAACATTCTCATGTCCATTGCACAGACATACACCTTCAATTAGTTCTGGACCAAATAGAAGTTCATTTCTTAAATTTTTTTTATTTTCTAACTTTCAAACAAATACAAATTAAAATTTCACCTTCATAAATATGGCGTGTTTGTTACTTACTTACTTACTTAGAGATTTACATTTAAGTGATGTCACTGGTTGGTAGCAGCACTCTATTCAATCTAAGTCTGGGGTGGGGCATGGGTAAAATGCTGACTTGGTGATTGGTGTTGAGTAAAATGCTGATTAGAAAATGCTGATTGGTCAGCATTTTATCTAACAGTCAAATCAGCAAATCAACAGGTATAATGTTGATTGAAATCCACTTCGTTGTATATTGTTTTAATTAAGAAATTAATGAAGAGATTGAAATCCAGGCAAGCAGTGATCAAAGAAGACAATACATGTTGTTGTTTTCAATATTGTTTTAATTAACAAAGGCGGCATTTTTCTAACACCATTTTACCAACCAATCAGCAAAACTGAAATTAATAATAAAGACTGATTGCTACAATCAACTGTTACAATCAGCATTTTTCTAACAGCATTTCACCCACCAATCAGCATTTTCTTATCAGCATTTGTCCTGTCGCCAATCAGCAAACAGCAAATCAGCATTTTACCCATGCCCCCGGGTGGCCATATTGTTCACGTTGACAGGCAGGCAGTCATCACAGTTACCTAATTCACTTTGTTACTCAATACTTACTTACTTACTTGAACCGCCATATTACTTACTATGGTCACGGACACCACCGGACAGATATTAAGGCCATCTATTACAGTTTTGAGAAAATCTTTCGGTTGGGAAAGCATACATTTTGTGATTTAACACTCTTTGATTGTTCTTATCCGATGTTCCCGCAGTGCGTTTGCAGGCGGTTCAATAAAGCACGTACTTACTTACTTACTTAACATTGCCTACTGCTTACACAATCGCTTCGGCAAGCTTACAGAATTGGGGGCTGAAGGATATAGCGTATAAGTTTACAGGCGTCATGGGTGTCGGATAGGGTCAGGTTAGGCGTCATGGTAAACTGCGCTTTAGAGGTCCCGAATAATAACACCCATGTTGACGGGGAGTATGTATGATAAGAGATCACACATTGAAGTGAATTTAATTATTTCAATGATTTTCATTATAACAGTAATGAATCCAGCTTCTATTTAAGCAAGATTATTTTAATCAATCCCACTTCTGTTTAACCTAAAATTACTTTCATCAATACCACTTCTATTTAGCAACAATTCTTTTCGTCAATTGTATTCGACCAACGCTGACTCGCCATGCAATGGCGAGTCATTTACGACTCTAAACTACACGCTTTCTTTGTAAATCCAGCTTCTAATTTAGCAAATAACTTGTGTCATCAATCCAACTTCAATTGCGGCAGACAATTATTTTATCAGTCCAGCTTTTACTGTTTCATTACAGTAATCTTGTCTGATTTCTTTTCGCTAACTTCGGTCATTGTTGCGGTGATACCTCTTGGCATACATAGTCACTTTGAATATAGCCATGTGCCAGAAAATCGGGACCCCTAAAGCGCAAGTTTACCGGCGTCGTGAGGGTCGTTTAGGGTTAGTGTCGTCATTAGAAAACCTGGTACCGTCCGACGTCCGCGCAGCATGCCCAAAGAGGTTATCCCGTAGTTTAGGTTGCTAAATTATTCTAATGTCTTCAATGCCGTACTTGACGTTGGTAAGTAAGCACTCTACTTATGTCTATCATAACTATAATCAATCCCGCTTCCATTTCATGGAGAATTTTTTTAATCAATCCAGCTTCCATTTAATGAAAAAATGACCCAACTTCTATTTAGCCAGAAAAATATTTTTCATCAATAGAACTTTCATGTAAGCAAAGGACTTTTCCCATGGGTCCAGCTTCGACTTACGGAAACAATTATTTACATTATTCCAGCTTCTATTCTATAAAAAACTAAGTTTCATCAATCCAGCTTCTATTTACGGTAAAAATTATTTACATCAAATCCAACTTCTATTTAAAGATAGAAATAGTTTCATCAATCCCACTTCGAGTTAGTGAAACAATTTTTTTCCTCAATCCAGCTTCCATTTTAACTTTACAATATAAAATAATTTAGCAACCTAAACTACGGGTTTACCCCCAAAGATACTGGATAATCCTTCAGCCCACAATATTATAAGTTTGCCATCGCTTCCTGTGGATGTCTCTCATAAATATATGTATAAATATACTCACACGACTACTCGTGGCTCGAAATTAATACACACACAATAAACACTACATATATATACATATATATATATATATATGACGCACTGTGGCGCAGACGTCAGGTTCTTTAGCTCTTACTTACTTACAGTCGTGATATTTATCCGCACGCCGCCAACAAACGCCATCGCACTGTAGGGCAGCGGTTTTCAAACTTTATTTTTCTTGTACCCCCAGGTAAAAAAATTGAATTTTGGCGTACCCCCAGCAAGGTAAGATCAAAAACAACATCATGCAAGCGTGAAGTTCCCTTGCAATTAACAACTCCTTTTAATCATTGGTGCAAACCGGGTATTAGTCATAGGTAGAAAATTTTAAAAGTAATATAATTTTAACTTAAGAATGGAGTCATATCAACAACACCAAAATAAAATCACTATTAGAAAGTGTTAATGTGAGCAGTGGGCTTGTTTTGACAAGAACAGATTTAAATTTTTTTTATCTGGTTTAATATTTGTCAATTGCAAACGCAAATCTGGTTCGAGTTCAAGCTCTGTTCTGTATTTGTTTTTGATCGCAAGCATAGCTGAAAAACCTGTTTCACACAGATATGACATGCTGAAAAGAATCAAAAATTGTAAGGCTCGGCCAGAAATTAATTCATATTCAGCTCTTCGTTTTAGCCAAAAATCACACAACATGTCTTTCTTGAATTTGTTCTTCAATCCACCATAACATGATAGGCCTAGTTAACAAACTGGTCTCTTTCCTGGACTGAAAAATCAACCGGCAACATTACATCTGATGGCGTAAACTAATAGAAATGTAGAGAAAAATAAGCGAACGGTGGATGTAGAATAGCTAGTCAAAGAAAGATGGACCTGAAGTCCATAAACTTAAAGAAAATGTTAATTTTTTTTAAATTTTCGCGTACCCCTTAGTGACACCTGGCGTACCCCCAGGGGTACGCGTACCACAGTTTGAAAACCCCTGCTGTAGGGCCTGTTTGGATTGGAGCACATTAATTTCGCTTAAGTTGATGAATATACTGAAATCTGATTTGTATACACTGAAAGAATAGAAAATTGGTTAGATTTACAATAATGGTTTATAAAATAATTTTCACCAACTTTCAAACAACTACGCCAATAACATCAGTCGGATACAAACCATGCACAACTTAATAAAATTTAGCCCAATCTCGGCCTGATCGCACACAATTTTATAGCGCATTTCATAAACCACATACGCTCGGCATTCCGAAGCAAATGAAGATTAAACGGGAAAATTTAAAAAATGCTATAACGAGGCTGTTCGAGTTAATGGAAATTTGATTCATGTAACAGAAGCAGCCTCGGAAGAACGCTTAGCAAAGATCTTCTTACTAAATCTGTAAAATAATTGAGCTTACTGCTCTTGAAAAGCCACTACGATGCCAAGTTTTCTAACAGCTAGAGATGAACCTACATTTCACATTGACGTTCAGTTTGTCTTCAAACGCATCAATTGGAACGTTGAAGACATTCAGCATGCTCCTGTTCATGTGTTTGTCTGTTCCCACCTAAACTACTGCAACTGACATCTTATGGGCCTCCTAAAACAGGCATCTTTCCCCTGCAATCAGTCTTAAATGCTTCAGCTCATAGTCAGACTCCCTCACTTTGCATATAACTCTACATATATGCTTGAAGTCTTGTGGTGACTTCCTATCACTCTTTATTACTGTGTACTACTGAATATGGCTCTGATATGCATATGTTGTAATCAGGGCTGTTAAAGGCTTGGTTTTTTGGTTTTTGGTTTTTTTGGTTTTTTTAAAAAACCAAAAAATCTGCAAATTTTGGTTTTTTGGTTTTTTACAAATTTCAAAATTATAAAAATGTTGTCTCTTCAAGTCTCTTGGCAATTATTGTTTGGTCTTTGTTAACTTCGTTTTATGATATTGTACGGTTCTATACTGTTCTAGTTAATTTCATTTATATGCATCTTATTAATTTGAACGGTAGGCTATTATGAACAGTGTTATGCCATTTATATGAGTTTTATGATCTGAAATAGGAAAATCTCAGAAACAAAAAACCAAAAAACCAAAAACCAAAAAAACCAAAAAACCAACTTTTCATTTTGAAAAAAGTTTGGTTTTTTGCACCTCTGGTTGTAATACAGAATTGATCATGCTATGCTATGCTAATCAATTTTACCGCTGTGCGTGTTTAATTTCTCTTTATTAATTTCTCTGTAATGTTGTTTGCTACCTTTGTGCTGCGTAAACACATACATTACAATTTTGGGAGCAATATGGGATCCTGAAGATCAGCTTGCTTGAACACTTTTTCTGTGCATAAATGAATTCTAACAAGTTTGCACTACATCAATACAACATCACTGATCTAAGAATACTGTGCAACTAATAATTGTGTACAATGATTTGAGGCAGGTGTAGACGTTAAACAAATGAATGTGCCTAATAAGTTGACGGTTACAGCTAGATGTGCAAGATTTGATGAAAAATCTTATGCCACAAGCAGTTTATATGAAACATACTAATCAAGGCCATCCACACATAAAGTAAATTATTCATCCAGCAGTTTTATACAAGAACCAAGAATTGTCTTATGACAAATCTACCAATTCCAACTATCAGATATACTAAAAGATTAAAAATGAACCCTTGCTTTGGGCTATAAATGGCACAAACAATAAAGGTATTCTCTGAAAAGCTGGAACAGAAGTCCAAGGTTTAACTTCAGTGATATAGTTTTGACCAAATAATTTCCGATCTGCAGAGATCTTACCATTACATTTTACATGCTGTCTGTTATGTCAAGACACACAACATGTATTATCTTGGATGTTCTATTCTAGCAAATAAAGTGGTACGTTTTTCCTCAAAGTATTCTGATAGAACCAATTACAACAACCAGTACAACACTTATTGTACCACTTGCTCAGATTTGATACACATTCCTATTTATTAGGAATGATAGCAAAACTTAGGTATAGTATTTCGAACCTCGGTATTTTGAATTTTCGGTTATATTGAATAACAGTTAAAGGCCCGGCCACAACCAATGCCAACATATACAAATATCACTCTGTTTTATCAAACTTGCTTACGGCACTCAAATCTCTATTATTATTATTATTATAATTATTATTATATCGAAGTCACACTTATTGCAAAGGTGCTCTATGGTCCTTATCAAACGGTTGCTGGCCGATATATCAAAGTTACAGCCACTTTGCAACGCAATACTGTTGGACTAGCTGAAGCTGACTGATGAATCCTATGCTTTGTTTGCCAAATGGTATGAGACAAAGACTGTGGGTAAATCAGCTGAGGCTAGGCATTCTTTGATTTTGTCTTTGTACCATGTCCTCGTTTTATTGACGTAAATCGTAGCTTCTGAAAGGTGGGGTGATTGAGGACGAGGGGCTTTGGCGACAGTGACACCAAAGCCAATTGCAAGCGTTGAAAAGAGTAGTAGTTATCAGACATGTACAGATGTGAGGAAACTGAAAATGGGCCCATGGCTTGGCTGATTACAGACTATGCCTCAAGCATCTCTAAGTGTTAGGGTGTTGGCTCCCATACCAACAGCGACTTGAGATTTGAACATTGGACTAGCAAGGGAAGTAAAAGGCATGGCTCCCATTCAATCAAGCAGCGGTGATCAAGTTGGGTCGAAACCATACAGTCGCTTTACAAAAACGGATACATGGTATTACATGTATATCGAATGCCAGTGTTAATGATGGTCCCTTGAAGTTTTGTTGTAACAAAATAAACAAATGTTCCAATCTTCTCATTTCTAATGACCAACACAATATATACAATGTTCTGCCTAAAAATCTTAAGTGAAGTTTTTCAATTACTAAACAGCTGTCCTGAAAAACTGCTCAAGATTATCACGTGAAATTAATTATCCAATACAAGTAGCACAAGCAAACATTGCCAGGCAATTAACTTGGAAAACAGTCTCTGTGGTCATTTTTTTACATACCAGCCCAAACCGAAGGCCAATCTTGTAACACCACTAACACAAATACTCAATTCCAGTAAATGCTAAATTCATTTTACAGAAGTTTCCATGGTAGTGACATTCATACCACTTCCTATGTATCTATAATACCACTTTTGAAACTCAAGACAAGCCAGTACTAGCTGTTACCAATCTCAATGCTTTTTCAGTCCAACAATACCAGTTGTGATATAGTCAATCAAACTTTGTATGGTAGCGCTAGTCATTATACCAAACACAAATCTGCATCAAAGCTTTGCTACCACTTTCCACGTTTGTTCCAGTCTTTCGGCTGCCAGTGCAAACATTTGGGGTCGATTCTGATTGTGCGCTTCGCAGACGCCTTCTCGTGAGAATCCATCGCCTCCTTCGTAACTGTAACTATGTACTGTCCCTTGTAGTAGTTGATCAAATTCAGGTGCTGCAGCGTCGATATAACATCCTCCTTCTTGATACTTGAGAGCTCTGAGATTTCACTGCAGTATGTAAGAAAAAAACATCCCTTAACACTTTAATGACGAGCGCATACTAAAAATGTCTGAGAAACCAATGCAGCATATCAATTGTTAAAGTGCTAACATGCAAACATTATAAGCTTACAGGTGATTTTGTTCTTCTGAACTTATATCATTTGGGCTAGCTGTGAGCACCTTCAATAAGTACTATAAAAATGTTCAGTTACACTACACTGTTTTACATGACTAAAACAAATGAGGTGGTTCAATGGTAACACGCTGGCAAGAAGATCAGAAGGACGCGGGTTCGATACCTGCTAGCCCCATAAGATTGACTCAGCCTTCAACTCCTAAGGGGCAACTGTAAAATGATTAGGACAGATGGGCACCTTGCAGGCTGCCATACAGTTAAATTCGACTCCTGTTAAACATGTTATGATCTGTTACTACTATATCATGTAACATTACTGTGTAATTGTCAGTCTGAATTAATAAATGAATATTATTATTATTTTTTACTTATATAGCATTTGCCATTTTCTAAGAAAACCAGTCCTTATCTTAGAAGGCAATGTTGCAATGTTCATTTATGCCTCATAGCCACAAGCAACCGTAGCATGACCAGGGTTAAAGGATCTTTGTGGCAGAAGACTGAAAACATCAGTGGCAATCAGACAACAGGGTGTTTTTCAGGCTAGAAAGACTCAAAAGCATAACTACGATGTGGAACATAAGTTAACCAATGTCTTCTACAATTATAGGAATTACACTGGGACCAGTAGAAAAGACATTACTTGATGGTAATCATTGGTTGTTCTCCTGTTTCTGAAGGTTTTAAACCAAGCAGAATGTCGAGTATTGTTTGTGACCAGTAGCTGCGGTATGACAGAAGACCAAGATCTGAGAGTGGCTTCTCCGGAGATCCAGTCTTTCCTTCAATCTTTGACAATTCATAACCTAATTTTAACAGATAACACACGAATCACGAAACACCACTTCAAATTATAATGAAATGTAAATGTCAAAATACTCAAGACTCGGTAAACAACCACACTGAACTGAGACTGATTATTGAGTTGAAACATGAGCTTTTCCAAGTCTGATTTAAATTAAAGATAACTGCTTTTGAAGTTTCTAATACATCTTTAATAAATGCTGTGCTTTCTTGTACCGGTACTTTATTAAACTATGATTTCTTACACATCTTTCTGAATTTTATCTGGTCTATTACAGATTCTACTTCTTCAAGTTCTCAGTCCTCAGGCAGGTTCAAACATCCGAAGGCACACTCCTCTCAACAGTTTCTTGTATCCAATCCATCCATCATCTTCCTGTTCAGCAGCATCTGTTGAGGTCTTCCATGGGCGTATTTAGGGGTGGTTTTAGGGGTTCAGCCCCTCCAAAATAAATGCATTACTGTTATAAAAAACTAAAAATTTATGTAGAAAAATATGACCATATCCAATGGAAACCTCTCTGAAAACTACAAATCCCCCACGAAATTGGTTCCTGGCTACGTCCCTGAGGTCTTATTCTTGCCCTCCGTTCTTTCCCCATGACAGTTCTCAGGAGGGAGTCTCCTCTCAGTATGTTACCAATCCACTTACAATTTCAATCCAATTACAGATTAGAGGTGTTAAAAGTTTGGTAAAATACAGCCTAGATACCTGAGTAAAATCTGAGCGGTATTCAACTCACCATCACAGGCCTAATTCTAAGTTAGGAATCCCCTTACCAGCAAGGCCAATGCCATGATATCTTTCAGTCCACCAGTAACAGTGCACTAATTTGCACAAAGAAATTATTATTCCATAAAAAAGTTTTAATAAAATTAATAATCTATTAAAAAATTCATTCCATGCACACCATCAAGTGAAGTTGGCAAGTTTTGCATTGATTGGCCACTGCAGACTGCAACCTTATACCTCCCACCCCATGGCTTCACAGGCCACACACAACTGTGCATTATTAAGCTCTATGAGCCTGTGACTGATACAGCAGTTTGCCTAAAATAATGTGACGATTCAATGCCTGGGTGCCACTCTTTGTTCGGGTACCTGGGCCTCCAAGTGTTCACTGACAGGCCAGGCCTATTACAGATCTAACTAAAGTTCGTGAAAGGTCTTACTAAATTCAATGAGCAATTTGCCATATCCCTTGCGTTGATATGGAGGAAGAGTCAAGATGCAGGCGACGTTGTAGTCTTCTGTTGACTCCTTTTCCTGAATGACAGCAAACAGATAAATACCCATTTTAATTCACATCTGTCCAAGTCAAACAGCTTGTAAAAACTCCAATCTCCACCCACTACAGTGGGTGAAAATTAGAGATTCTTGAGCAGTGAATGTAGACTTTCTGCATCATGTGCCCTCCAACATGTATGGCTGATAAAGGGTGCCTCTCACCAGAAATCTTGCAGGGCAGATGATTAGATCTTAATTCACCTACTGAATTACATATCTTTCATCCCAATTGCTTTATAGTAATATTTTTTGTTTTTCAGCTTTAATAATTTTCCGTTTTATCAGTTACACTCATGTAATCATCTCTTCTCATCTCTGCTTTGAAATTATTACTTTCGGTTTCCTCTTCCTAACTTACAATTTTCTCTTTTCTATCTCTTCTCTCTCTCTTAATCTGCTTTTTCCAATAAATTTCTGTATATTGATTTCATCTTGAACTATTTCCGTCATCTTTCCTCTATACTTGAATTTCACAAATCAAATGCAACAGAACCAGACATATTTATATAATGCCTTCTAAAGAAACAAAGCAGCATAAGCATAAGCCAGTAACGTTGTTACCTTGGAGAAGTATCCGACGATGTGAAAGCCGATTGAATCCAGTTCACACATGACGTAAAAGAGGAAGGGGTCTGTGTCATAATAGAGCGTCTTGTGGTCAAGAAACAATTTTGCAAGAAGACACAGGTTCTGTGCGTATGTCTAGAGGAAGTCACAGAAAACAGATACACAAAGACACAGTAATTAATTTACTGGCACTCTCTGTGTTATTCATTCATAGTAAACATTTTCACAGATTGACAGCTTATTATGCAGACAGCCTATAGGAAACAGAGGGGATATAATTAAATGGTAAGTCTTGCTTGAAGAACAAATAGATCTTGAAAGATGCGGTTTAACCCGTAGCCTCTAGGTCCAATCAGCCTTCCACTCCCTAGGGGCAGCTGTAAACTGATCGGGTACGTAACAGGCTGACAAGATGTGTGATCAATAACATATGAAATTTGTACTGTCGTGTTTAAATATTTCAACGCTACTTATTGCACTCAGTCAGTGAGCTTGTCAATAAACATGAATATTAGTATTATTATTAAATGCAGGGCAGATTTTCAAATTCTGTTTGCTCTGAAGATGGTAGAAAACACTGTAATTATAATTATTACTCAAACAAGCAATGTATTTCAGTAAAAACTGAAAAACAAATTACGCAGAATATGTTACAGCAGCAGTACAAAAAAATACATACACACATAATTAGGTAGCATACAAGATATAGGCCTCATTGGCTTGGTGCTTTTCTAGAAACGCAGAGGGTGCAGGTTTAAGTCTTCTTATTAATATAAGCAGCAGTCACCAACTTTTTAATTGGCACAACTGCCAAGCAGTACCTCAAAACCCAATATTTAATGCACGAAAATAAATAAAATAAAAATTTTCAGTGCCTACTTTGTTCTTACGACCGTCTATTTCAAAGAACGATATGTTATTTTTCCTATAGATTTCGTTTCCTGGGGGATGATTCATTGGACACTTGGCCTGTGAAACATAAAAACAATTACATATGAACTGTCTTATAAAATTATAAATAATACACAAGATTGTCCTCTCAAAGTCAGAAACATTAATTTTTAAGAAACATGCCCAGAAGGCAAGTAGGCATAAAAATGGGTCAAGTTAAGTTCTTCGCGTGTTCACTATCGAATTGTTAAGTCCTCGTCCAAAGATTTGCTGTCCAAAGTATGTTTAGTTTCAATTTCTTATATTGCTCTGCAAAAAAATTAATTTAACAGTCCCTTGATGCCAAAATTTGTAATTTTGTGCAGCATTAATTAAGCAAACCACCACATCATGTAAACATTCTTAACCAATTTTTATGGAGATTTCATTGATACAGTATCAGACAAGGGAATAAATTTGCCCCACAAAGTGGCAGTGACCAAACCAACGTCCTTCCCCTCCCTCTTCCCTACACTACCATCAACTACAACAAGATGGATGATGTCACCAATTTATGCAACATAAAACAATAAATAAGCCAGCCAATATGAAGGCTATCTATCAGCATCATCTATCAACATTCCAACAACTAAATATGCTAGAAGGCACTGCCGTTAAATGTTGCTGCTTGAACTTGTTTCAAACCAAAATAATGCCACCAAACGGCAGAATGCCTAAAAGTGTGGCGAGTGTCACCACTGCTCTTGAAGTTAGTGGTGGTCGAACACCACCATCACAATACAAAGTTACACCTATGGCCTCAGAGGCATATGAATACACTACAGTTTGCTATCTTGAAAAGCATTCACTATTCCTACCCAAAGCAATTACCAGTACAGTCCAATCCTGTACAGTGTCAAATACAGTTTTCATTTTTATCATCTTTCTGAGGGGATTTTTAAGTATGGTTGCATATTTTAATCATATAAAAACATTTCACTTGCCTACTTAAATTACAACAGAGTAAATAAAATGCATCCAAATCCATAAAGATTAACTGTAAGGTCATATGGAAAGATCTAAGTATTTAACTCTTTATCAATGCATACAATGACATTTTCAACTGGGAAGACACCAATTCGTTCACTGTTGTCAAAGGTTGTCTCTTGCTGCCATTACCATATTGCCTTTATAGAAATGATAGCTATGACTGAGAGCTCTTCAATGATAGCTATGACTGAGGAGCTCTTTTGAGCATCAAAATGGGGTTTCGATTATTTACACATTTGTCACCAACTCTTTTCTTTCTTAGTTGTGACCTACCTCAAGAACTTTCCTTATCTCTACATATAAATTGCTCAACGTCTTCTAACTGTTTAAGAATTAAATTGACACAGTTCTTTGAATGTTTCTCCTTTCTTCAAACACAGTTATTTCAAACGTACACTTAATATCAAAGTTCTTATCAATTACCACTCAACGGTAACTTCTAACATACAGCTCTCTACTGCATTAAACCAACTACTACACTGTATTGTTCAAATTCACTGTCATCAGCAGTTTCTAAGTTTAGCGCTAACTGCGTGTAGAGAATCTATCGTCAGCCAAAGTTTAGGCTACTTTAGGCCAAGCGCCCACGAACCGACAGCGCAACTAAGGCCTAAGACTAAAACAGCTTAACAATCGAATACACATTATATATATCAACCCAAGGAACACCTGTGCATCTCATTATATATGCAAAACATTAGTTCACATTACCTCCTGAGTTGATCTTCCGAGAGGAACGCGAGTAAATTCCTCGTACAGTCCTTTAACAAAAGCAGTTTTCCATTGATTGAGCCGAAATTAAACTTAAAAATTTACGAAATGTCTCCGTTTCTCCTCTTTCTCTTTCTCTTCTTGTCTTCGTATCTCCTCTCTTTCTTTCTCTTCTTGTCTTCGTTTCTCCTCTCTTTCTTCTTTCATCATCATCCACTGCATCATCATCTCCATAGACATAAGTCCAGGCGGTTTTTCAATAACCTTTTCCACAACACCGCCGACAGCACCTTCTTCTTCTGCTTCTTCCTTAAGCCAGACTTCAGCTAGCGCTTCTAACATGTCCTCACGTGACATATCTTTCAGTTTCTCTTCTTCAAAACCAGCCTTCAACAAGCGCTGTTTTAATCTTTCAGAAGACATCTTCTTCAGTTCTGCTTGTTTTTTGACACTTAATTTCTCCATCTTACTTCTTTACTTCAGTGCTGTCCTTTCTGGAAAACACCAGTTTTCTTTTGTGTTTGAAGTATTGGGAATTGTTCTTTGTTTGATAACAACCAACTTTTATACCTTTGTCGTTGAGGCTTTCGTTGTCGTAGATTTACCAATGATTTGAATGCGTATTCACCAGTCGACGTTGTTTCGAATCCCAGACGTTGTTTCGAATCCCAGACGTTGTTTCGAATCCCAGACGTTGTTTCGAATCCCAGACGTTGTTTCGAATCCCAGACGTTGTTTCGAATTCCACCGCTGCTGCCACCAAATATGTCACCAACTCTTTTCTTTCTTAGTTGTGACCTACCTCAAGAACTTTCCTTATCTCTACATATAAATTGCTCAACGTCTTCTAACTGTTTAAGAATTAAATTGACACAGTTCTTTGAATGTTTCTCCTTTCTTCAAACACAGTTATTTCAAACGTACACTTAATATCAAAGTTCTTATCAATTACCACTCAACGGTAACTTCTAACATACAGCTCTCTACTGCATTAAACCAACTACTACACTGTATTGTTCAAATTCACTGTCATCAGCAGTTTCTAAGTTTGGCGCGCTAACTGCACGTGTAGAGAATCTATCGTCAGCCAAAGTTTAGGCTACTTTAGGCCAAGCGCCCACGAGCCGACAGCGCAACTAAGGCCTAAGACTAAAACGCTTAACAATCGAATACACATTATATATATATCAACCCAAGGAACACCTGTGCTCATTATATATGCAAAACATTAGTTCACAACATTCCTCAGAGATATAGGCCAGATTCTTTCAGTAAAGTCATTTAGAACAAAGGATCAAAGTCATGCAACCCACTGATCCTTCTGTTATCAATCTCTGTAGCTTAAATTACAGCAAAGTAAGATGAAGTATCATTTACTGAGTACCCTAAACGCCCATTCATGGTATTTAAATGCCTGGTATTTAAGCCCTTTACCGCTGAGTAAGAGAACTAATAACGACATCCTGGTGCCATATTATTTTACAAAAACAAGTGTGTTCATACAACAATAAATCTTTTGTGGGGTTCCGAAAATGTGCTTTATAAATCTCGATACATACATACATATAAATCTTCATCATTTTCAAAGATGTTCTAGTCGTGCTTTAAGTTTATAGAGTTGCATGGTTTCTTGCTATTTCTCACCAGATGTCGTTCAAGACATTTGGGACTTTTCATGTACTTGAGGCAAAATTCACAAATGTAGATAACGGGCAGTGCTGTCATTTCCTGCAACAACACATCAAGCATGTAAGGTAATGTATTAATGTAACCAGTTACACATATTCTAACCAAACAACAGTCTGTAATTGGGGTGCAGTGTAATAGATGAAGAGAAGTGATGGAGCCTTGAACCACAAGAGAGAGGACGGGGTTGTGAACATTGGCTAGCAGCTTGACAGAGGAGCGGGAACACAATTAAGACTGGAACCAGAGAAGAGCAATGTCAGAGACTCCAAACCACGAAGACAGCTGAAGGAGAAGTAGGTCATGATCAATGAAGTCGAAGGAAGCAGAAATGCTGATGAGGCAGAGTCAGGAGACTTGCTGACTTACGGAAGAGACCTGTTTAGTACACAGAGAGACAAGTACGGTTTCTGTGGAGTGTTGTTTAGTGAAACCAGATTAGTGGTGATTGAGGAGTGAGTTAGAAGAAAGATAGTCGTTCAGCTGGGCAAGGTTAGTTTGAATAAAAAGGAAAGTTTGAATAAAAAGGAAAGACTGGAGATTGGACGATAGTTAGAGAGGTTTTCCTTGTCAAGATTGTTAATAATCCACCGTCTGTCAACATTCCACCCAGGAAACAAGTCCACCACGACCCCAATCACAATCATCATCAGGTCCAAATTCCAGAATTTACCAACTGGCAGAAAAAAGTGATCTCCAAAATTCTTTTGGCTATATTTTAGTGAGTTTCATTGTCTTGTTGATCTCGTATACCCATTTGAGTCTTTGTCTTCCACTGTTTCTCTCTCATACAAATCTAGCATTTGGTGCCATGTTCAGTATCTGGCCAACGCATATTGTTTCCACTGAGACAAGAGTCTTCATTGAACAATATTGTTCAGTAGAGCATTAAACACTGTCACATTTCAAAGTAATATATTCTTGGAAGACTCTTGCAGGTTTCCATACTCAAGTACTAATCACTCGAGGTGCTTTGCCCGTGTTGGTCCATCAGCTTGGAACTCTCTTCCCCAGTCTCTTCGCCTTGAGTTACTAGCCCTCTCTCCTTCCCAGTTCCGTAGACGTCTTAAGACTTTTTTGTTTCCTGATGCAGGCACTGACACATGTCGAGAGTGCTGCTGATTTTTGAGCGGCGCTATATAAATGTTCGATTACAATTACAATATGACATTACTAACATTTCCTTGTTTAAACTGATGACGAGAATATTAGAATACCTGAGGATAAGGTGAGAAGTACCACGGCTTGATCTGATGTCGTCCAATTTCAACAAGTTCAATATTTTTCATTCGAGTGACAATGTCATCGTGATGGGCTACCATGCTACCAGTCTGTCGTGGAATCTTCTGATCTGGAACATCCTGGGACTCCTATATTCCAAATAACAATTAACTGACTAACAAAGTAATTCAACTACTCAATGTTAGTCGCAAGTTATTTTACTACAAACCAAACAAAACATATATCCTAAAAGACTGTATTTATACTAATCAGTGAAGTTGAAAAGTGTGACACTAAAGATGAAAACTGAGGCCAATTTTGTGTTCAACTATCACATAAAACGTAAAAGCTTTTCTCCTATTCTATCATTATTCTCATGCTGACATCCACTTTTATACTGCACTGTTTTAACCTAGTTCCAACCTTTAAGACATCTTAATTATTTAGTGCAAAACAGTCTGGATTTGAATACAGGAACATTAAAGATTTCTTCACATACCTGTCCTGTATCCAGCTGAAGCATGTAAGAAAAAACAAATACAACAATTTTATTTTATTTTATAAACTTCGTCCAAGCAAATATTATGAGATTCACATCTACAGAGGCCACACATAAATGGGTCTCCATGGTATCTAATTTCTTGCCTATCCACATCATTAAATATTTTAAACTATCATTTCACCACACAAAACTGGTCACTTTTGATTAAATAAGAATAAGTCAAACCAATGGTTTCCAGACTTCAGGACTGCTTGCAACTTCTGAACACATTATGTGGAAACCTAATTTTTTCAGCTACTTTAGATCAAGAGCTGTGGATATCAAAAAATTATAGCAATAAGTTAGCTAAGAATCAGCAGTTGATTTCATACTGATTCTTTGTGACTTCAGAAGCTGATATTTCAGATTTTGCATGCAAGACAGAATACTTCCCAGTTTTTCATAAAAATGGGCATGGAATATGAAGAAAATCTAAATTCTACATATTAGTTGATTGAGCATTAGATTTTTTATGGAATCAAGGGATCACACAAGAAAAACACTTTTCTAAACTGCACAATCCAATTACCAGAGAGTTACAAACCCGTATGGCAGGAGACGAATGGATTCGAGGAAGTTCGGAAATCACAGATGGTACATCCTAAAATATATCCAACAACCTATCAGCTGATTGCTTACAAAATACATAACTTAGCAAACGCACAGACATGCAGTTTCACATGCCTAAATAAACGAAGCGCAATCAAACACCTGAGCAGCACTATTTCAACAATTCAATAACGTAAAAAATGACATGGTTTTAACCCTTTGCCTGCCACAGGCACAACATTGCAACATCAGAGGTGTGCTTATTAAAGCTCTTGTATGTTAGCGAACCATCACTCACCTATGTAAATAAGTTAATCGTTAATTAGAGTGATAAAAAGGCTGCAATCTTCCAACTGGTTTTTTCATACACATGTTAGATAGTTGGGAGATATTGCACCTGAAGTTGCATGACCTGTTTCTTTTTATGATCGTGATTTATGACTGAAATGGTAAACAAAGTGGAAATTTAGCACATGATTTCAGGTAAATCAGTCAGATGAACAGCTAATTCTGAAGGATTTCACACATTTATGAGTAGCAAGAACAGTACTTTAAGAAGCACTCATACCGTGGAGACCCATTTACACATGGCCCATCTATAAGCGAATCTGCTTAATGCACGGTGAAAACATGGCTCCAGCAATATCTATTTCACATGCGAGACCTTCTAACAATGATACAGAAACCTGCTGTGTAACAATCTGCATCTGTGCCTGAATATGAACCAGCAACTGTCGCTAGTGGCATCTGGCTTAAAGCCCTGCAGAGGGCAGTACAGTTCTAAAGCAGGTGAACTCTAATATACAGCTGCACAAGGTCTCCGCTACTCACACCAAGTAGCAGCTGTCACTGAAATAAACTAAAAAAATAAGGCAACAAAATTTCACTTGTAGAGTACTAAGCAATGTATTCTAGGATACCAGTAGTAACTGATTTGCAATTCCTAACTTACTGAATCATCCACAAGCTTTCTCTTTCGTCCCACTGCTCCTGCCTTTTTTGTTGCACCATTCTACAAAACATTTTGCCTCTATTTGACAGTTAGCAAACTGAAGAGGCATAGTAATGAATAAGGCACATGATGAGACACAAATCATAAGTAACCATTGCACTATGATTCTATAATTTTTCTGTCGGATTTTTTGATTAGATCCATTCGATCTCTGCAGCCATTACACTGTTTTTATCCCATGCATGTTGCACAGTCAGTCTCCCATACATAGTATATAAATTACGTGAAATCTAATAACTAAATAGTTCAGCTTTGCTAGTTGCAGGCAGGCATTGCACTCTATTTGCATTATATCTTATTAGTACATTTTCATAATGTCTCCTAAAGAAACATTACTCTGAGGCACTCCTATATTAAAGCCTTGTAGGAATACATCTAAACGACATCAAAATGCAATAACATAACATTGCCTGATTAAAACAAGACAAAATTAAATAATTCTCAAACTTTAGACCGCCAGTCAGGCTAGCAAGACACTGAAAAGTCAAGCTCTAGAGCTCTCAAAGGTAAGCATTCATACACTGAGCTCTAAAATGGAAACTCAACATGGACTCTTCCAAGACATCAGATTAAAATAATTTCTGCTCAAAGGAAAAATCATTGGAAAGCTGCAACAACATTTAAGGGAAGAAGCCCTCCTCAAAGTCTTCCATTGCTACTACAGAAATGTAAAGCAGACATTGATCCATTCTAACTCAACTCCTTTTATGAATTCTGACACTAACTTATTTTATACTGTACTACAAATAAGCCCAACCATCAAATGCAACATCTCTTGAGAGCCCTTGCTTAATTACTTATGAGAGCCTCATAGGTAACTTAGTATAGTACTAATTCAACAAAAGAAGTTTGAAGAAACTGTAACAATCCAGATATGAAATCCACATAGAAGTTTCCCTAAAGTGGCACGTAAGAAATACTCAGTTTTAGACATTACCCCATGATCAATAGAGTAAGACGATCAAGTCGGTCGTAACTCGGTCAAGTCAGTCGAAAAATCGTCGACTCTATCAACTTGCAAGTCGAGTCTATCGTTTGTTTTGACAAGTTGAGCCGATTGTCGTTTCCTCGACTTGACTATGAAATATTTTACTTACTATTTTTGCGGCTACGTCACACAATGACTCACATGATATAATGACTAACATGTCTACAATGTTTGGACAATGAATAATATTTGCAACAATTGTCATATACTACGGTAGTTTTGTTTTGTTGTTCTTTGAAGCATCTGATAAACAGCAACAGAACCCTCCGAGAGGCAACCAAGCCCCAACCTTAACCTATGCTGTGTGCACTACAGACTCCTATATTAACTAACGTCAGCAATCTTGAGCAGCTTAAAGTTTCTTGAACTAACTGTAAATCAGACACTGCAAGTTCTATATTGCCATCTTATTTGTTGAGCTGGTACTAATTTGAAATTTCTATAAAGAACTGTAGCAGATTCCCTTTTAGCCTAGCTACATAGCTGATCGAGTCAACGGTGACCGCGTGCTGTAAGTAATACACCGTACTTACAAGTTAACCACATACAATATCATTATAATATCCACAATTTTACTTACCAGTTCATTTACAGTTTGACAGTTTGAGGAAGAGTGTGCAACTGAAATTCATGAGTAATAATAATGAGCCTCATTAATTTAGGTACTGGAATATAAGAATGCAATAGTCATCAGCAATTTTGGCCAAAAGACTACAGTCCAAGTCAGCAAAAGTCAACCAAGTCGATCGTTTATTTGCTCAGTCGATCAAGTCGAAGAGAGGTCGACTAGTCAATGAAGCCAATCAATCATTGGGCAAGCCAAGCCGATCGTAGAACTTGACTCGATCGATCATGGGGTATATTACACAATTAGCCAACAATCTTAAAAGTGTGCGACTTACAACTTCACGTTCTGGAGATGATGGTCGTGAACCATTCATCAACTTCATTGGAGTCTTTGTCTCTTTCTTTGGTAATTCCAGTTTACTCAGGTCCATCTGATCAGCGCAGATCCAGTCATCCAGCCGTTTGTTGACTGAAAAATTAAAGGTGTGCACTATGATGCAGGAAAATGTTAATGTGACGACTCATCACTCAGATATGCATTCAACGGTTACTAGATCACTGTAACCTTCATTCTTTTGGACTAGAACACCTTATGTGGATCACTGCCTTAATTTACCACAGTATCATTAGCAATAGCACAAGACAAAATGGTTTCAGTTTCTACAACTAAATGTCAGACTACATGAAAGTTAACCAAAATTTATACAAAACATGAAATGTCATACAGTCGTCGAAGTGAATGTAGTAGAGGCATTTTCCATTTGATTCCTTTTTGCTGAGTATTTCTGCCCAATCTGAAAACAAGAAAAAGATTATGTCCTAAGAAAATATATAAAATGTTAAAATAGTACAGAGCAAACATTCAAATTAATTCAGTTAATGACAAAATGCTGGATCCACCCACACAGCCACAGAGACAATGTCTATAATGGACAACCATATACCAAACGAAAATGACACCAACAAAACTGCCATAACTGGGAAAAATCAAGAGCATTCATGTACACAGTTCTGACAGGTAATATCTGTAAAGTAAGGTATATAAAAATTCTAAACTGTACTGTAAAATCTACAATTCTCAAGAACCAAAAAATCCATTTCAATAGCTTATTGACAGACATACCCGAGAAGTGCCCTACAACTAAATCTGTGCCAAATATTTGTATTCGATTCACTTCCAAGTAATCTATTGTTTTACCATCACCCACCCATTTATAGCCTATCATGAAATTAAAAATATAGAATGGGTGTATCAATAGTTTTATAATGCGTCAAAAATAAAAGTTTTATCTTCATAAATACAGTGTGTTCCTGATTTATTACTTATTTCAGTGAATTGCATTATGGGATGTCAATGATAGGCAGCAGAGCTCTATTCTATCATGTCAGAGGCCGTCATATTATTTACTTGGCGATCGGTCGACCACCAACGGGTAGTAACAATAACCCTGGAGCTGGCCATATTGTTTATACAGTCATAGGCAGTGCAATCACTCCTTGGGATTTTTCCCAAGATCTTGGGATTTGGGGTCGACTTCAGATCTGGGGATTTTGCATAGCAATCTTGGGATTTTTTCTAAGGTCAACAGACTAGTTTTTACCATACTTTCCAACAGTGGCCGCGAATCAGCTTATAAAAAACTCGATCAGTGGCTCTGTCTGAAAGATGTTTATTATTATTGTAACATGTAAACATCGTAATTTGTAAATTCAATGTTATGCTCCGGTTTTTCTTTGCCAGTTCTTAGCTTGGCATTTTTGTGGGCAAGCATTTAGTATCGGGGTGCGTAAGTTTACAGGTGTCGGACGGCATCTTTTGGTATGCTGCGCGGAAGGTATGTTTTCTAAAGACAACACCAACCCTAACCCTGACCTTTACCGACCCTCACAACGCGTAACCTTACCCTAGCCAACTCTCATGACGTCTAAAATGACGGGAGAAAATACACGCATCCCGATACTACATGCTTGCCTTTTTGTGAATAATAGATTGTTAAAACACATTTCATATTTCATCACAACTCTTTTTTGTTACTTGGGATTTTTGGTACACTCTTGGCCAAGCTTGGGATTCTTCTGGAAAGATCTTGGGATATCAGAAAATGGAGAGTGGTAGCTGGCAACCCAAAACTAAAGATTACCACATCAGGTGATACACAAAATACGCACAAGCTCCATATTAACTTACGCCATTCTCCAGTATTTTTCAGCCTTACTGGAACTCTGCATCCTTCAACTAGCTCGAGCTGAAAATATAAAAGTAAGTAAGTAAACCAAAACACGCCGCGGCCATTGAAATAATGAAAATTTTTAAAAATTTCGGTAGAAGACCGTATATCAATTTGAACGTGAAAATGTCAAACTAATGTACGAACTAAACATAATACACAATAATTTTATTACTCGTTTTAAACATGAAAAATGGCGCAAAAAGCAAAATAAGCAAAACCTTATCGTTCGCCATTTTGAATATAACCAATACTGGTTCCCTAAAGATCGTTGCTTTTTTCTATTATTTTATCTCGCGACAGCATAGACAGCTTTTATTTTATTTATTCATTCTTAAACTTTTAAAAGCGAAATCCTCAGATCGAAGGATTTTTCAGCTGCAACCATGCATGACTATTAAAAACAATAAAACAACAGAACACCTTTCTAACGTGCCAATGAGCGATGGTATTTATTTATCGGCCAAGAAAGAATAGAAGATTGAACGATCTTAATCTACTTTGCCAACATCCTCGATCGTGAACAGAATCAAAAGATACGGAAAACCTTAGAAAGTAGCGGTTCTCAAACTTTTCATGCTGTGTCTTGGCAATGCAAATTTCTGTCGCGGCACATTATCATAAATTCATAATTATGTTATAATGCTGAACTCTGTTGTAATTAACCATAAATTTATTTAAAATAGCATTTACAGATTCAAATAGTATTTGATTGTTCACATTTTTTCTTTTCCTTGTACATCTACATTGTTTTGTCTGTTGTTAACTCAATAAACGAATATATGATGGTGATGATGATCACATACATATTGTTTTGCCTGTTGCTATCAGTGGCGGCGCCAGAGGGAATAGGAGGACTTAGCCTCCCTAACTGCGGCTCAGCCCCCCCCCTCCAAAGTGGGAAATCGATGCCAATGCCAGAGAGGAATGGAGAAAGGGAAGGGCTTTGAATTCTATAGAGTTTATGATAACAAAGGCCTACAGCTCGAGCAATATTTCATTCTATTCAAACTCACGATTTTATAGTCGCTTGGTAGCGCTCTTGTTTAGCTCATTATCTGAAAAAATAAACCTGATGACAATTTTTATACAAAATATAGTTGTAGAAATCAGAAAAATTAGTGTGCTACAGTGCTAGCTATAATTCAGTTATTTTAGAAGAAAATGTCAAAATATATTTTGACGGCACACCTCTGGCAGATATCTCCTGTAGGCCCTATGGTAAATGATGTTTAATTTGAAGTAAAGCGACGGTAAAGATAAGAGGAAGGGATAAATCTGGTTAAGATTTGTGAAAGAGATATATCTATAGACTATAGGCAGCCTCGGCTTAAAGTCTCAAGAAGGTAGATGTATGACCTACAATCAGGTAGAATTATCAGAGTTAAAGTCGTTGAGAAAATGGATGCGACAATAAAAGTTATATACATACGTGCATGCATGCATACATACAAACAAGAATCTGATATTGTAGCCTACTTAATATGATCTCTACAGCAGATAACTTCTGACGTACTTACTTACTTTAGTGGACCTAGTTTAAGCATGTATGAGGCTTTCCTTAGCGTGTTTTCATATTCGCCATTTTGAGAGGAAGTGGGTCAGTCTGTTTTGGAATTGAATTTAAAAATTTCAGTTTTTAAGTTTCTTCTGCACTGGATAATTACGCCGTGCCGATATGGACAGGTAAGAGGACCAGTTCTAACGGTGCATGTAGAAAGTTTATGAAATCTGTTTTCGATAAGTCGGGAAAAGTGTGAATGTGATTGTCGTGGTTGTCCCGCTTTGTTTTAGCGTATTCGGTTGACGTAGACCATGTGAATTTAACAATGTTTGCGCTCAAATTGAACTCAAGTTTGACTGAATTGGATATCTTAATGAGTTTTCTACTAAGTGTCATGTATCTAGCATAGTAGTTTTGGTGATCCTTGACAGTTTAATTGTGATACCTAGCAGATTCGCGGGAAACTATTTGTTTACGGCAGTACAAATGTGCGCTCTTTGCTTAAAAATAACATTTTAGCAGAAATATATTATTTCTTTTACACCAGAGTTTTGAACTTTTTGTACTTTGTTACTATGAGGTTGTAAAATACAATGATTGATTTGTCATGTAAACACCACGATCCAAATGAAACCTCACGTTTTTCATTGTCTCTTAAACCTTCAGTGGCTGAACGCAGATTAATTTGTCTTTGTGTGGCAGGAAAAGCCAGTAGGGTCTAGCCGAGTGTTTCAGAACCCCACAGCTGAGGACTAGAGACTTCTAGCTAATCACTTTCTGACATCTTGATCACGCTGTTTTGTTAATGCTTGTTAACTGAAGTTATCTGATCTTTGAGATATCAGTTTTTATTATATATGTATGGATAGATTTTTAACGAGGTTTAAAATGATTGTGTTTAAAATTAGTCAGTGTTTAGAATCATTCAGTGTTGCTGTGATGCTGTTATCACATTTCATTGTGATTGTATAGAACAGAGATGGGTACGATTAGCTAGAATTGCTAATCGATTAGAATTAGAATTAGCTCCTGAAATTTGCTAATCGATTAGAATTAGAATTAGCAAAAGCTTCTAGCTAATCGATTAGAATTAGAATTATCAGCAGCTAATCGATTAGCAATTAGAATTAGATACGGTATCGATAGTTTGATACAGTGTATACCGGTATATTTCCTTCATGAATTTGTCAAATTTTAATCAAAGCACAAGTTACTACAGCTAGTTGCTGTAGCCTATTAAAATACATAAAGCTGCAGCCTATTACAATGCCTAAATCTGTAGCTTATTACAATACCTAATGTTGCACAACTGCTATATGTGAGAACAGTCCACATACCGGCAGGCAACACCACATCGGTCAATACATGCTGCAGTTATTGACATTGCTACTGCATAAGCTCACTATTGCATTTTGCAATTATCATATCTTGAATCAGTGCATCACTTAGCCTATTGCGCCTAGCTTTTTAATTACAACGTAGCCAGCAGAACTAAATACAAGTTCCATGGCAGCTGAGGCTGCAGAAAAACAGTGATGATTGAGACGAAGAACATGAAAACGTGAAAAATTTTCAGTGTTACATGAGCAGAATGGACATAGAGCCATGACCAGATAATTGAAGTTTGAAACAGCCTTCTGATAAGTAAGTAAGTAAGTATATTCTTCAAACTCAATATTACTAAACTCATTCTTAATGAACGCTTAATTTTCAGACAGCTAATCGTTCAGCTAATCGATTTTCGATTAGCAATTAGCTGCAATTGCTAATCAATTAGAATTAGAATTAGCTTCAGATGACAGCTAATCGATTAGAATTAGAATTAGCTGTTTGTCTAATCGATTAGCTAATCGATTAGCATCTAATCGATTAGTTACCCATCTCTGGTATAGAATAAGTTATTTGTTGTGCTAAGTCACACGTTCACCATTTTTTAATTTGTACAATTTTTAGGTAAAAAAATGTGATTTTTTTTTATGCTCAGAGTGTTATTTTCATTGTGTAAGGAATTTAGAAAAGAAAGTTAAAAATTCTGATAGGTGGTGTAACATTAATTGTGAATCAGTCCTTTTATAATTCTGTAATGTTTGTTGTGGTTATAGCCGCCAGTTGGGCAACAGATTTAGCATCAACAGACAGGCATTGGCAAAACAGCCAGAACCAGAAAAACTCGCTTCGTCTCAGCCAATCACAAGGTAGTCAAAAATTGTCAAAAACAATATTTGGAATTTTCTATGCATTGCAGATTGTGAAAGAGTTTGATTCATCCTAATGAAATTCATGTTGTGAAATGATTTCTGTCATTTTCTTACGTAGTGGATGTGATCAAGAGAGCTAAACTTTGAGAGATATATCGTATTGAAGAGGTGTATAAATAAATTGTTGGCATGCACTGGACCTTGCCAGTAATTTTCCTTTCTCATGAGCACTTGTGTGTTTCTTGGCCTTGATGTTGCATAAATTTCCTTTTTTTTATATTTTTATTTATTATAGTTTTCTTTGTTATTCAACTTTAATCTGGAACCTTTTATAATTCCATTATGTTAATACTTGATATCTTCTGAACAAAGCCATATTCACAATGATAATACCTGGGACACAACAGGTTGAGCTTTAAAAGGTCACAGAAACAGGAAGGTACATTGCAGAGGATAGGAAGTTTAGAGACTTGAGGTTTTAACCAAGACCAATATAGCAGAACTGGCAGAGTTGACAAAAATAGCACATTCCAGAGTCTTGATCAAGCGGCTGGAAAAGCCAAATACTGTTGTGATTTGGAACACAGGAAATGTTGGTGACTGATGTTATCAAGTGCGATATTTAGAGTCAGAAGAGCAAGCAATGAGTGCGGTTGGCTGACCAATGAGTAGTACCTTGTAAATCATGGGACTTGTCTGACTTAACATGTCTGTGTCAACTTTTATATATATATTGTTGCAGCATTTTTTATGTTATCGCTAATGATGGTATTAAATTATTGTGAGTATGGTCTTGTGTGATTTTCTGTAAAGCAGTGTGGATTGTGTTGCACCAAAGTATCATGGCGTAACATCTCCAATCAGTCTGGCCCTGCCATCACAGATAGATATAAGATTGACTGCAGAGCTTGAAGAAAGTCTAAAAACTATGGACATGTTCGAAAGTGATGATGAACGAAACAAAAGGTAAAAACTGTTAACTCTTTTGCTTGTTGGTTAAGTGTAATCAACTAGCACAGCATTTAATTTGCTGGGTTGCTAATCCAAAGGTTACCTGTTGCAGAAGAAAAATAATTTCAAAATTTCTATTCCACTCGCATTTTCGTGCAAATTTAGATATTGAACAAGTACATTGGATTAAGAGTTGAGAGATGAGGAAGACGAATTTGCAAACATAATGTGATGAAAGCTAACAAAAGAAATGACTAAGGCTTGTACTTTTGGCAGCCTCTACAGTTTTATATATAATAATGTATTTGCTATTGTCTTTCTGCGTTTGTTATGAGACATTTTTAATGTTGTACTGGAATGTTGCCGCTAAGATTGTAATGATATTACATGCTATCGTGATATTAGGATTTTTATATGCTATTTTCCTCAGATAGGTGGGTCTGGCAGCAGTTAACCATTATATATATATATATATATATATATATATATATATATTTCAGATTAAACTAAAAATCTAATTTTGTATGCTACCCAATGTTATATTTTTACTGAAACTATAGTTAATCAAAATGTCCAAAAAATTTGATCTTTAATATCAATTAGCCATGTGTGTTTCACATTGATATCAACTGATCAAAGTGAAATTTAACTATGTAATTCTGACTGATTTGATTAGATTTCATGTCACTTTATCAAAGAATATCCATATAGAGGAGATGTTAGTGAAAAATGTGGTTCATTTACCAATGATCTGCTTTAAGTGCATCAAATTACTCTTGGACCCAAGATCTGCTTGCTTAACGATCTGCAATGTTCCAGAAAAGTTGTGTCGTCATGAAACTTCTGTCGGTGAATTTTATTTGATAGGATGGAGGTTTTAAGCAAAGTGAACGATTTGGTGAAGATATGGATTAGAGATATCAGTGTTAAAAAGGTCAGTTCTTTTCTTTTGTTGCTTGTGCTTAAAATAGCATAACATTTTATTTATCATTTTCCAATGTGGTGCAAGCTTCACACAAGGTTATGCTATGTTAATTCGTACAATATTATTTCAAAATTTTGTCATATTGCTACTGTGTTTTACAGATTAACACATATACATTGCTGTTGATTTGTTATTCAAATGTTGTTGGATGAAATCACTAACTGGCTTCTATGTAAGTAAAACCACAAGTTGCAATTAAGCAAGTTGTATCCTTTTTATGTAAGCTTTATACTATTTGATCAAGTTTCCAATTCTTAACTTTGTAGAACATTCCAGAGTCTTTAATTGAGAAAGTCGGCGGCAAAGTTTACACTTTCGGTTCTTACAGACTGGGCATCAATGCTAAAGGTTAGTTATGACATCCTGAGTTTTAAAGTTTTTTAAGTTTTGATAATATCTTACATAAAGCATATGAGAATGGTCAGTTCTTTTCCTTGCTGTCTCAAATTTCGAAGTTGTTACATAGATATTATAGCCAAACAAGCCTGACAGTATTACTAGAAAAAAATTTGATTTTGTTCATTGTTACATGACCTCTGGATTGACAGTCCACTAACTACTAAACTGGTATACTCTCATGCCACTAATTAATAATTACTGAGTTTCAACAATGATTTCCTGTTAACCTTTTATCTTAAGTAATTTTAACAAATTTGTTTCTCATTAAGTTGCTCTGTAAAACAATTTGGATGTTGTTTTGTATTGAGTTATGAAGCAAATGGGTTCTTATTAACTTTTTATCACAGGTGCCGACATAGATACACTGTGCGTTGCGCCTAGACATGTTGACCGGCTGGACTTCTTTGCCTCGTTTTATGAGCTTCTAAGAAATGAGCCTGATGTCCGCGATATCAGGGTAAGCATTCGAAATGCTTGATGCTGACCGCAGTTTTAGTTAAAGGTTGTGCAAATGCAGGCAGTTCCATTAGTTATCTGTCAATCCATTACTATCTTGGTTACCTTCAAGTGGAACAACCGGGAACATACATATATGATCTGGTATGGGATAGTGTCTTCCATGATACACATTTGTGTACTGTATTTGGCATTTCTAAAGCACTTCTGACTGCATGAGCCTTTCAGTAGCGCTCCCAATGCAAGAGACCCCAAGAGAAAAGGCAGGATTTGAGGTGAAAGAAAGATGAAGAAACGCTACCAGAGGGGATGGGATGGTGGAGTAGACTGGTGGGGAAGTCCTTTCCATAGAGAGGGACTTACTTATGCATTGTTTACTTATTTCAGCTAACATAATTTGTGAAATCAGTTATGTAGTGATAAATGTAGTGCCTTTGATAAGTTCGTATAATGAGCTGATTCTTGCATATATTCATACATACAAAATTGTAATATGGCATAACTTGCTGATTCAACTGAGATGCATACATGCTTCAAGGACACTCGTTATTTTGAGGGACGTGTGGATTAAGTATTTTAGTAAGGCTGATTTACGTGGTCAGATTTTAAGATGCTTCTGTTCTCTTTCAGGCCATTGAAGATGCTTTTGTTCCTGTCATCAAGATGACATTTGATGGCATTGAGGTAAGATTTGCTTATTTAAATTTTCCATCACAATAGAGAATGATGCAGTAACGAGGTAAGTGGTAATATCTTGATAGCCACCTTGATCCATGGTAACTGTGTCGAAAGCAGCAGAAAGCCACAGAGGTAGTATTAAGGGACGTAGTTATGCCATCAGGATGGATAGAAAAGCATGGTAATTTCCACTGTTTTAGTTTTAATATTGTCCATTATATCAAATAATCATTCTTCACGTTAATCGGATCTGCACTTCAGTGTAACATTATGTTTTTGAAGATCTTTTTCTGACTTTTGATCTGTCATTACTGTTTTAGCTGTGAGCACGTTTTTACAATTTTTATTCTGAATTTTTACCTCCTACTTAGTCAAGATCAATATTTGCGTACTCTTCATAATGCATGAAAACAAAATAAGTAAACTTGTACCTTCAAATCACCCACATATTGATTATGTTGAAAATCAAGGAACAAGTGCTGGTTGGATGTTTTTTCCTCAAGGTTTGCGTGGACAGTGTTTTTAGCCAATGTGTTCTTTAGAAAACTTCAGAACTGTGTTAAAATGGAAGTGTGAAGACGAACTTAGTGACTTGAAGATGCATTTGAAAAGTTCGCCCGGGAACTCTCACACGCCTAGCTTTTCAAATTTTTTTGCGGGCACTCCAATGTGCACCATTAAGAATTTACTTTGTTCAAGAGAAGAATCTAATCTAGTTAACAGCATTGTTAGGATGTGTTCTAAAGATATTTGAGCATCTATTGTTAAGCAGGTTTTCAAGATGTTCTTCCCCGTGCTTCTAAGGTTTCTTCTCACCTTGACGCAAATTTGAAGCTGAAAGCATTAGATGGAAATAACACACTTTTGCAATAATGACTAATTTGTGGAGTGTATGGGCACTTTTGGATCCTTATAACATTTATAAACTTTGTTTTCTCTGCAGATAAAATAGTAGATAAGTACAGGATAGATTTATTAGATGGTGGACTGTTGAACTTAACCATTTGTAAGACTACGAAATGGTGAAAGACTCTGAAGTTTGGAAATGGTCCACAATCCTGAAAAAAACAAGCTGATTGCTATGTTTTTTATTTCAGATGGATATTTTATTTGCCCGTTTGGCTTTGCAAGAAATACCGGAAGAATTGGATCTCAGAGAAGAATCATTACTGAAAAACCTCGACATTAAATGCATTCGAAGTCTGAATGGTATGTACTATGTTACCAATTGCACATACAAATTGTAAGAAATTTGCTCTTTTTCTGTTAATAAATTTTATATGTTTACAATTTTTCTGATTTATGTTTTTATTCTTCTTTCCTGTAGGAATAGAGCCAATTTAACTTATTGAATGTTTACAAAGTGTTCATGTTAACATGTGGTTGAGGTCTTTTCTTTTGTGAGTTTGTGGTTAAATCCACAGCAGAATGACAAGTGTGCAAACTTAGCACCTGTAAACTCCAACAGATTAGAAACTACTGAAAAAATGCTGCATTTAGACGAAACAATCCACCAAAATGAAGGTGGACCAACGACCAACATGGCAGGATGAACGGGTCTAGGACTTTACCCCCCGGCCCATTACCCCCCTGCCATTACCCCCCTGCCATTACCCCCCCGCCATTACCCCCCGACCATTATATATATATCATAAATACAATTATAATTAATAATATATAATATTATAAATAATAATTATAATTAATAATTATAACTATAATATAATGAATTATAATAATATTTATTAATTAATATAGTAATATAATTATTAAAATAATATATAATATGTAATAATAATTAATATCACTAATAAATATATTAATTATTTATTATAATTATATGTATAATATATAATATTAATATATTATATTAATTGTTATAATTATATTATTATTATATAATATATAATTATTAAATTATATATATATAATAATGGCAGGGGGTAATGGGCCGGGGGTAATGGCGGGGGTAAAGTCCGGATACCGGATGAACATGCGCAAATAATAATATAATCTTGAATGCTTTAATATGAGTGTCGTAATCTTCTAAACAAAAGAGACAACTATGGATGGATTGTTGTACCATATCACATGCGACCACTATAAGACTTTGACCAATGCTGAAGCGTCTGAGCTGTACATAAATTCGGTGGAACATCTGCTGGTAATCTATGGTCTTGTGTAATTCCTGCAACTGCTAGTGACTGTTGTTTGCGTTCTCAGGTTGCCGTGTAACAGATGAAATTCTTCACCTTGTGCCAAACCGGGATACTTTTAGAATGACTCTACGAGCAATTAAACTCTGGGCGAAAAGTATGTTTGTGTTTACTAAAAGTTTATTGTTCAAGTTTTTTGTAACTGTTCTTCTGATTGTTAATAATAGAAATATTTTAAATTTGCATTTTGCTTTATATGCAAAATTTATGATTTGTCTTTTAAAGTTACTTCTGCAAAGAACAAGCGTCCTGTATTGCAAGTTATCTGTGTTTAAAAAGATAAATGTAATACTAGTTTATAAGAAGCGTAATTCCAAGTTTAATGGAAGCTTCACAATTATACCAAATACAAGAAGCAACATTTCTTATTGTCTAATGTATCTTTGTGTGTTTTTTCCAGAGAAAGGCATCTATTCCAATGCGCTTGGCTTTCTTGGTGGAGTTTCTTGGGCAATGCTAGTAGCAAGAGTTTGTCAACTGTATCCGAATGCAGCTCCTGCAGCTCTTGTTCACAAGTTTTTCTTCGTCTTTTCAAGATGGTAACAGTTTTGTTGCATAATTGCTCCTAACTGTGCTAATTTGTGCTTTCATGATTTGTTGAGTTTCCATTTGTTTGGGATTGTGGCATGCATTCGAGTTTTACTCAGCAGTGACCTTTTGCTGATGCCATGTGCATGGCTAACATGACACTATAGATAAGATTATGTTGTTCACAACTATGACCTAAACATTTAAGTAATTTAGGTAACTTAGGATATGGTATATAAAGTGCCACTTTGTAGTGACAGCTATCAGTGAACAGTGCTAAGTAGTTGTGCATGAAAGATTTGCCAAATTCCTTGTGTGCTGTCCATCTTCTAATCATTTGAACTAATACAGTTCACTGTAAATGCAAGTATTGAACCACTGTGATGCTGTTAATAGTACTAATGCTGGCTATAATATTATTAGTGGGACGTGGTGGTGTAGTGGGACGTTGTGGTGTAGCGATATGTTCTCTGCCTTGTAACTGGAGGATCGCAGGTTCGAATCTACCTCTAGCCACTGCGTAGCGACCATGGACAAGTTGTCTGTGAGGAAGGCAATGGGATACCACCTCACTCATCTCATCCCCAGTGATATTTTACTTCTCAAAATAATTCCTAATTCAGTTTTAATTCAGTTCTGTGTCCTTGAATTTTACTTCTAATTCTAATTTTACTTTGCAAATAATTTTAATTATGATTCCTATTTTAGTTCTCAATTAATTTTACTTCTTATTTTAGTTTTCCAAATAATTATTAATTTCAGTGCAGTAATGTATTTTAACGTTACTACATGCACGTATAAGATATCTTTGTTCAAATTCAAGAACACTCTCATTTCCAGAGATTTTTTCATGCAATTTCTTCATCCATCAGTCAAGATTCCACATAAAAAAATTCTTTCCATAAAAGCCTGTGAGGCTGGAGCCGACAAAAGATCCTCTGCAATGGTGCAATTTTGCTGTACGAAGTTTGCCTTTCCTTCCAGGAAGCAAGAGAATTCCTAGTATCATTCTCCCATATGTCTGCCAAATAATGATCCATCTGAATTGTTACAGTCTTGGTTGCTGCTGCTGGACAATGTTGATGTTCTTTGTGACTTTAGTTTCATGTTGAGAAATTTAAATTTCTGCAGTGCAGGTGTAACTGTGCTTTGACGTTTACAAGTAATCTCCTATTTTCGGGACCTAGTAACAGAGACGCTGGCATATCTGCTGCATTGTTAGACTTACGTTTCACCCTTTGCTTCATCTCAAATTAAGGGCCACAAGAAGTAAAATGATTTTACTTCTGACAATAATTCCTAATTTCATTCATAATTTTAGTTCTGCAAATAATTCCTAATTTAATTCCTAATTTCGTTTTTGAAGCCAAAATAATTCCTACTTTTACTTCTAATTTTCGTTAACGAAATCCTTTATTTTTACTTCTAATTTTAGTTTTCGTTAACTAAAATATCACTGCTCATCCCCAGGTGGCATAAAAGCCAATGGACCTGCCTTTGGGCAGAGAACTCATCATCATAATATTATTTGTTAATCTTAGACAGACATTCAAATTCGTGGTTGCTGTAAGTATTAAATTATTGTTTCTCATTGATTTGTTACTATGTACTTTTGTGTTGCTTTCAGGGAATGGCCGCAGCCAGTTTTATTGAAGCCAGTACTCGAAAGCACGAAAGGTCTCAACTATCAAGTTTGGGATCCACGTGTAAGCTAAGATCTACGTTTTAAAATATCTTATGTAACGACGAGTTTAAGCTTAATTATATAAAGTTGGTTGTGTGTATGTATTTCTCAAAGCACTGTATAATTCCATTTTGTAGGTTTCAATAGCGCTGGTTACATAGCTGTCTAAGTGACCTAAATACGATTTAAGATAAACACAGAATGTATGCAGAGCCGAATCACATGAAACAGTTCGTTTATTCAATGGAAGATTGTTCCAAGAGGAAGGTCAGATGCAGGAGAAGGCATGATGGTGTTATATTGACATGCCGGACCATAAAATCCTCATGGGCAATTGTGCACAGTAATGCTGAGAAGCAGTGAAAGTCTGAAATTCTTGAGCAAATGTCTTATGTGTGGCTGAGGTCGTTTGAGAAACAATCAGAAAGGGAGAGTTGCTGAGAATAGTTATTTATCTTAATATGTTAAAATATGAGAAAGCATTTTGTTTTGTCACCAGTTATGTTACTGATGACAATTATTATTATTATTTTATTCGTTTATTGGCACACAAAAAACAACTGACACACCGCAACTGATTACAGCTAGTTCAAATGAACAACAAAGATAGATTCAAAATATAAAAATAATGTTAACAGGACAATGCTTTTAAATGCTGCAGGTAAACCCATCTGATCGGTTTCATCTGATGCCGATCATTACGCCTGCTTATCCACAGCAGAACTCCTCATACAATGTGACTAATTCTACCAGGACGATCATAGTGGATGAATTTGTAAATGGTAAATTTGGTTCATATTAATAGTAATGCTAAGGATATTAACAAAAAGAATAATTATTTTGTATGGTCTTTTTTATTAAGCAAGATACCTTGCAAAGAGATATGTAACGGCTAGTTATTTTATGAGGTCTGGGTTACAATATGTTGGTTAAATCAATTGAACTTGGCGGGATTTGCCATCTGGAACCACCCTTGGTTGGAGTGCCATCTGTGTTGAGTGGTGGTTCTCAAAATATTCTGCCCTTGGGACTACTTTCCAAGAGTCAAACTTTATAAAAAAAATTGGCGAACACCTACCTGTCAATGATTTTGATTGGAAAGGAACAAACATGATGAGGTAAAAATGTTGGGTAAGCTTATAGAATCAGGGGCTGAAGGATATAGCGCGTAAGTTTACTGACATCGTGAGGTCAGGTTAGGTGACGGTCGGTTAGGGTTAGGGTTAGTGTCATCATTAGAAAACCTGGTACCATCTGGCATTCACACAGCATGCCCAAAGATACTGTATAATCCTTCAGCCCTTGATTCTATAAGTTTGCCAAATGTTTTCGCTATAACATGAACAGTGATGTTGCCAAAATGGTTGCCAAAATGCATAGAACAGAGCTGTAGTATTAGAAAAACCAGACTTGAATGTAAACTCTGAGAGTACAGTAATAAGTTTTATACAGGGAAAGATATGGTGGGAATGTTGAGTAACTGACCGCTACGGACCACCTGGTTCACTCATGCACACCACAGGTGGCCCTCATTGGTCTAGAATGGTCACCCATTTTCTTATTTCAACTGACCGTTTCTAAAAAATTGTTATATATTGTTATGTTTGCTTGTATTGGAATGGAAGGGCTACGAAGTAGTTTCTTATATGCTATATAAAATCATGCATTACATTACCTTGCTCTACAAATAATTAGTAATTACCTATCTTATCTTGTCAATGCTGTACTTTTAGGCCTTAAGAGTTATAGCATTTCATGCCCTCAGTCGATCTACTATTACCTAGAAAGTGAAAGAATTGTTGAGATCATTTGCTGCTATTTTGATTGTTTTAATTAGGATTGGAAGTAATGTCACGAATTCTCGAAATGAAGGAAAAGTGGACAGTTTTGTTCAAACCATCAGATTTTTTCCAAAAATATAAGTAAGTTTTCACACTGGTTAAACTTAATTTGTTGTTGGCGACTTTTTCAAACAGATCGTAACGTTAAAATGAGTAATGCAGTCATGATTATTTAAGACCAGCTGTTAAAGAAAATTGTCTTTTTTCCTAGCAGAAGTGAGATTATTTAGATATATTATGTAGCTAATATGTGACCCATCTGACCAAAACCAGACTTAAGTCGCATCTTTTACAATTTGAATGTCACATACAGTTTTGAAGGGTAATCTCTCTCCTTTAAAATGACACAAACTTTATTGTTCTATCATGTTCCTGGCCAAAGTTATGAGTAACAGATCTGGTTCAGTTGTTCAATTGTGATTCTGAGAAAAATGCATTTAAAGTTCTGTATGATTTCCAAATGCAAAATTCCTCAGCAACCATGTTCAGTGCTCTGATTAGTTTAGATTTGAAAAGACATTGAATAAAGGTTGCATGATAGGCTAGAGGGAAGTCTGGGCTTTCTATTCATACATGCTTGCTATGCCAGCCTTATGCCACGCATGGCTATTAATGGCGGGAAAATGACAAAATTCAGGAAAAGTCATTGAATAACTAAAACAATAGCTACTTCAAAATCATCAAAAATACCACTAAAAATTAAAATTTGTCACAAATTTTAGTTTTAATTTGTTTAAAACATATTTATTTATCAATTTCTATCAAAAACTAAAAATTGATTTTTTAAAATTTTTTTCACATTTTGGCCTTTATCTCAGTAGTGCATTTTGCGACTTAAGCCTGGTTTTGGTCAGATGAGTCACATATGACAATGACAGGTCGAGTGATTTTATTTTGGTTATGTCTCCATGCGTGACTGTGTGCTTGTTCATAACTCTGAAAAAGTGTACGCTGGTTAGAAGCAATTCCTAAATGTACAGTTGTTGAGCACTGGTTGTTAGACAGTGACACGTAACTCCTTGAGGACTATTGTTGATGAGGTGTGTTACATAAGTGACTGCCTCACAATGTATAAATGAGAAGACAGTGGTCCTTAGTTGCTTTTCTGCATCAGATGGAAATGTTTAATATGGCATTTGACACTTACTTCTGGCTGCTCTATCAGAGTTTTTAAATCATCTTCACAGTTGCAACTCATCCGTGCCAACTTGCGTTGCCTAGATCTTTATTCATTCTTTTGTCTAAGATCTTAACTGGATTTTTCTAATGGATTGTGAGTGGATGTTGTGTGATGTGATTTTTGGGACGTATATGATTTTTTAATGATTTAAACCTTTTTATTTTGTTTCTTGTGTAGACACTACATTGTTTTGGTTGCAAAGGCCCTCTGTTCAGACCATCATGTTGAATGGTAAATAATAATCACAATTCTTTTTGTCAGTGTCGTGGAGTAAACTTAGTTTTTGGTTGAAGTGTTAACAGGGTTATGTTATTTGTGGGCAGTGTTGCTAAATTAGTTCAAAGAATGTAATAGTTTTGCATCTTCAGTGGCTGTGTGAGCAGAGAGAATTGATGACAGAATTTGTGGATTCTAATGTGCAAACTATTATTGGTGAATGGTTGGTTTATAGCTGTACTAGACAGTTGGACCCGACTTCACAGGGTTATCTCTACCCTTATATGTCGTTCTCGCTTGATTTGCATAGTTAGCCCCACCTTTGGATGGCGTGCTTTGGCTATTACTCACCGACTTTGCTGGATTTGCATCCATTTTGTAACATTTATTGTCGCCCCTAGCGAATAGTTGCATTGACAGAGAAATTTGCAGGAGAACGTTGTGTAAACATTTCGTATTGCTACGATGTTGCATTCACGAGTTTTTAGTGGGGCAGACAAATTTATATATATATATATACAGACAAACTTTGAGACTTATAGTTAAGATTATGGTGCAGAAAGAATCCTTACATGTTTTGTTGTGCAATAGATGTTTTCTTTCAGTATAATTAGAAATCACTTATTCTACTTATGAAATATTATAAATATTAACAAACATTTGTGTAGCTCATGTTGTGAATTTCTTTAGAAAATGTTAAATGTTTAAATTTTTTTCTGGTTTGTTTTGTTTAGACTCTTAACGATATCATGCACATATACTTTTTGTACTTGCTGCTAGAAGAGCCTTTAGATTAACATTTTAACGATAACAGTGTACTAAAAGTGACTGGGAAACCAATGCAACGCACTATTTAGGTGTTAAGCGGAAATTTGACTTTTGATAAGCAGTGGTTGACATTTTTGTTTGATTTCATTTAGGGTTGGCTTAGTTGAGTCAAAGATTAGGATATTAGTTGGAAACCTCGAAAGAAATCCATTGATCAAGCTGGCACATATCAATCCAGATTCTTTTCCTCCGCTGTCAGAAAGGTAATCACATCATGTGCTTTGATTTTAAGCAGAGTTGTTTGCTGGTGTAACTTTAGACTTTTATATCTTGCTTGTATTGCAGAGAAGTTTATTGAGTCATTCTGCAAAATGAGTAACAGGAGCTAGGAGTTGACATCACACTTAAGATTATTAATATTAATTTCAAACTTGGAAGGAGAAAGAGTTACTGACCCTAATATAAGTCAGTGTGTGGTTTACATGGTGTGTGTGTGTGTGTATTTATCAAGATACTTAATGTATAGCATCTTTGAAGTACCTTGCAAAGTGATGCTGAGCATTTTATAGCACTTTTAACTCCAACCAGTCATAAAGGCATTAAGTTATGCCCTAAGATGAGAGATAACACTTGCTGGACAAGCAAGAGCATTGTCAAGCAAATTATCTGCCAGTAGTCTAAACAGTTTCTAACCTTATTACCATTAAAATTACCAGTACGGCAATTAGGTGCCTCTTAGCTAAGACAATTTCCACATTTAGACTTTCAAAGTTGTCCCAAATGTTTAGACTTATAGCCGAGTAGTTATGGCAATAAGGTTTGCAAGGTATGTTCTACTTCTGTAGCCCAGATCCTTCGACTTCTTGTTACTAGAATTTTCTGCTGTTCCAGTTGTCTGTGCAACCAGTGCCCCAAGCAGCTTAGACTTCCAAAGTCTGTGATTGCTAATACTGTTAGTCATAAAAACTTCTTTGTTAAATGCTGTTAGTGATAAAAGTTCCCTGAGGAGTTGTATAATTATGTTGAAAGAATATGTGTTATTACGTATACATTGTTTCTGTTTTTAGTGAAGGTGAATTTGTGAGCAAATGGTTCATTGGTCTGATGTTCACAAAGTCTGAAGGAGTCAACGTTAACCTGACATACGACATCCAGAACTTCACCGACATAGGTAAATTTCCTTGTTGTTCCCACAGTAGTTTTTTGTGTTTCATTGTTTCCTCTTTCATCATTTCATGGCTCTGTTTGCCTTTAAGAATAGTTCAGTATTTGGATCTCAAGGAAGATCATAATTTTAAAGTTTTCAGTGCTTTGCTTTATGTAGCCTTCTGCCCACGACTTGGAATTTTTACCTTTAAGCTTAGAGTTGTTTTGCATGACACTTGTTGATCCCTTGTCAGTAAGGTCAAAACTCTAATGCTGTAACATTGGCATCCATGGTTGTATGCTTTACTGTCCTCCTCTCCCTTCTCTTTGCATTGCACCAAGGCTATGCATTTTGCCCCTGTGGCCAGTGTTACCAAGTGACTTTTATGCTAAAGTTGGCACCGTTTTCTGTGCATGTCTGGTTGCCTGCAGAAGTTAATCAGCAAATAATTATAATTATTCCAGTGCTTGGATTAAAATGCAGATGTTTGCATTAGCTTTTCCAAAGTGTTTTCATTTTCTTATTTTCTTTTTCAGTACACAAACATGCCAACAATATTTATAAAGATGGAATGACAATTGAAGTAAAATATGTGCGCAGGTATGGATATCAGAATTATTGAATATACCTACTGAAGTGATGTTACAGTTTAGTAATAAAGGGACAAATTTATATAGTGTGAAGATTCTTTGTGAGGTGCTGTGCACCGACAGATTTTTACTTATTTTATTGTGTGGCCCTCTCTAGTTTGGATGGTTTCTGGAGAAAGCAGCTCTGCAGGGTATTTGTGCAGTCTCATACTAACTTCAATGATATTGCCTGATTTTAAAATAATTGAAGTGATAATAATATTTAAGACATAAAATAAAGTGCATGAAGTGTGGCACACTGACTTGTGACTACCGCTGATCTGTGACTTCCCAATTAAGAACTGTGGCCTACTCTTCATCACAGAGTTAGGGTGTCTTATATAACCAGTGACACGAGAGCAACCTATCATCTTTTCCCATCTCAGTCCAGCACTTTAATGCCATTGCCCCCTTGAGGACTTTGCGATCATTTTTACCTTTGGTGAATAGTTTAGGAAATAGTTAAAAGCAGTGCTAAATGGTTTATGCATTTGTTGGTCATGTACAGAAAGCAGCTGACTGAATATGTTCCTGACAATCTGATAAGCACGGAAGGAAAATCCACCAAGGAAAAACGCAAATCAGGGGTAAATATCTTTTTATTGTCACTAATAATCAATGTCCTCCTTACATGATAATCATTTAAGAAGAGGCTCAGACCTGTTTCTGCTCAAACTGGACAAGTCAACACACCTAGTTATAAACATACAACTGCTCTGGCGACTTATACGAAACAGTATCTCAGAAGCATGTGCCCACTTATGTAGCCTCCATTAAAACGCTGGTTGGTTGTTGATCATCATCAAATAGCCAAGCTATCTTTTCACCGCTGTCAGCCCGAAATTCCAAACATGCTGCAAAACTTTGTGCTACATGAGCTTCTTGTCCTTTCTCTGCCTCTACTTTGCCAGACCATTCAATTTGACCTTAGTCTTAAGTTCTCAGGTCAGGTCCAGAAGCATATATGAAGAGTTTTCTAGAACAGGCATTATGTAAATGCTCAATCTTAATATGATGGTTTCTTATGACCAGTGTGACTTGGTTCCAGGAGGAGCTGCTTAAACACAAAAGATCAATTAACCAATATTGAACAGCTCTGTGCAGATTACTGTTATTGCAACTCACATTTTGGCAAAACCAAAATTTATTTGGTTGGCCAGGGCAGATGTATGTTTACAACTAGGTTTGTTGACTTGTTCAGAAAGATCAATTACTGCACGAAAAATTCATCTCCAGTTATTTTATGAAAATTTCAATCAGCGGGTCTTCATGTAGTTGGATAATGGATATGAATCTGTTGCATGGGGCCATTTCTATATGTAATTGACTGCAGATGAAGTCGTTATAAGAATACACTGTCAACTGACATGCCACAAGGTGTAGAAGGAGACTAATAAATTTGTCCTCAGATGACCAAATTGTACTTTTACCAAATATATGTTTATTCAATGAGTATTTAACTTATAAATAGTAAAATTCATTGTAATTTTGGGAATCTCCAGATGTCAGTGTTAGACATCTAAGTGCAAATGAACAGCTGACACACATACTTTACCTGTTCTTAAAAAGTGTGATGAATTTATGGTTCAGTATGATGATGCTGTTGAGAATATTTATTACTGACTGTTTGAATTCTTTAGCCGACTAAAGCTTTGCCAGTTTCTACGGATGGAGTGAATAAGCATCAGAGCATGCTTACAAGCAAGTCAGACTCCTTTCTGCTCAGGTCTGAGACTAGTCTTGAAGTCCTTGAGACAGTTGACACGGAGTCATGTGACTCCGTTGATCCAATGATCGTCTCTGTTTCCACACGAGACACGAGCGGTGACATTGCTTCCATTCACAGCGACCTTTCTGGTGGTGGCAGCTCTGTTGGCGACTTTCCAGACTCAAATTCCACCGTGTCTACGCTTCAGTCCAATGAACCGGTAAGCAGACAAGAAGATTTTCATTTCTAAGCTGGCAAATAGCAGTTTTTTATGCTACAGAACTTTTTCCTAGAGTTACTTCCCTATCCAAAAAGACAAATACTAATATTTATTGTCTATCTTGGTATTGTTCTGCAGCTTTTGATGTAGTTTCAGTTAAATGCTATCATTGTAAGTCTTGATTTCATTCTTAATGTTTTCTGTTTTCACGCATATATGTAATTGCACGTGTATTTATTGTGTGTTTACATTTATAATTTGATACATAAAATCTAGTTCTAGAGTACCCTCTGAGAGCTTAAAGTAAGTATCTTTGTTAAATTCCATGACTAACATGTCACTTTTACCTGTACACATGTATAAAACGTATATATACATACATATATAAATGTATATATATATATATATATATATATATATATACGTTTGTGATCGGGGATGTGCAATGGTGCATTGCAAATTTAGTTAAACTTTCAAGAATGACCTCTTTGTGATGCGCATGCACAGTTGACAATGAGTTTAATGTTTTAGGTCACAGGTGAGGGTGTTTCAGTTCCGACTTCACAAAAACGACCGCTGGAATTGAACTGTGACTTAATTGCAGACGCTCCTAAGAAAGCCCTGAAACAGAACGAAGAGACATTGGTTAGTTGCTGGGATACTTCTCATAACTAAACCTTTCAGTTATCACCTCAAAATGTTCACTTCAGTACAAGGTTTGATAATGTTTGTTTTGTATTTGTGTGGAGAAATTGGATCTAGTGTTTGTAGTTGGTTGATTTTAAAAGGACTGTTTAATGGTTTAGGGTAGACATAGAGTAGGAAGCACCTGGTTTACATAGAACAGGTATTAGCCACATGCCATGCGTGATGTTGGAGATGAGGTGATATGCTTTGAATGAAAGTGTTGTGCCTTTGAGCAATTAATTGACTGAGAATGAATTATGGCATATGCTGACAAATGATGACCTGATTCAAGTAGTCAAGGTCTTAATATTAGAGTAGATTTTGGAATTTTGAAAGAATTTTGAGGTATACCTTTGTCTTTCAACACAGAACTGCAGAATAAAATGTAGAAGGTTGGTCCTGTCTACAAATCACTCCCATGGACTTTGATAAAGTAAAACTTAAATATGCCTGTATTTAGAGTAAGCTTTGGCATTGATAAGATAATTTCAGAAACAGTTGGTTCTGGGAGCCTGCACCAAGCATTGGTGAATAAGCTGGTGCTCTGCGCTTAGCTTTAGAGTAGTGCTTTAGAAAGTTGGAGCTTACGGTTGTGATTATGATGATTATGCAACATCTGATGATTAACAGAGTTGCGATATACATAGTTCCGTTTTAAGTCATTGTAATATTAGTGTATTCAGAGCACTAAGGCTGTGTTTGATATTCTATAGATATTTGAGATATTGGTAAATATTCATATAATTACCTGAGATGATGATTTTAAGAACAGAATTGTGGTGAGACATGATGAGGTATTTGACTGTTTATCGTATTTAATAATTAGTAATTTAGTAATTAGACAGTTGTATCTGTTGATTTGGGTTGATTATTTAGTGCTTTCTGTCATCTTTTATAGCCTCATCTAAAGTCACTGGACTCCAACGATGCACTGAATAATCACAACGGAACACTAACTACCAAAGCAAGTAGATTCGTTTTCATCAGAGCAAACATAGATAGATATTTGCTTGAACTATTACAAGTGATGTTTAATTGATTTATTTTTTAAATTTTGCGTATATTACGTTTTCTATGTACAGCAAATCATGGATAGGACGAAATATCGTTTAGAACGAAATGAAAGCCTGGTCTGTTCCCACGTCAGTGCATTTTAGCACTAAATTATTTGCTACGATGAAACCATAGTTGTTAAAAACGGTAAAATCAAAATAAAAAACGAAAAAAAACGTCGTTTTATTCCAAAAAATAAAAACGTGAAAAAAACGGAAAAGAAAATAATTCGCATTTAGGATAGCTTAGAAATTCAAATAACTTTTATAAATTTTATTTCCTGTACTCTGCTGTTTATTTCTCAACTGATGACACTAAATAGTGACTTAAATATGATGAATCCTTGAAAGGACAGAGACAACGTAAGGGATTTCAGACAAAAAATTAAATTAAACAAATAATAACAGACAGTAAATAAATAAATAAAGTTACATACAAAAATAAAAAACGGAAAAAAACGTGACGAAAAATAAAAAACGAAAAAAACGACGTTTTTTGGACAAAAATAAAAAACGAAAAAAACGTTTTTTACAACTATGGATGAAACAGTTAAGACAAAAATATTGGTGTTATAGAGCACATTTTACAAACATTGCTAAAACAGTGATCATAGCTGTCTATGGGAATTTAAACAGGTGTTTCTTGACCTATGGGACGTATGCAGGGCAGGGCACTGTGTTCTCATACTGATGTATGAGTGCAAGGAACTTGTTGATCTCCCTGGGCAGCCAAACAAAGCAATTGACCATGTACCAGCAGCACACACAGCACTCATATGTATGGAGCTGACCAATAAGGCCCATCCCAGGAACAGAATCTTAAATTTGATTCTTTCCTCAAGAGGTAGCCAGTGCAGTGTTGTGCTCATGTATTCTGAAACATGGAAAAATTTGTGTAAATTGTCCAATAGACAAAGAGCACAGTTCTAAATGGACTGAAGTTGACGGATATTGGCAAGCCTGAAATTATGGAATTGCGGTAGTCCAATCTTGTCAGGACAAAGGAATGGTATGTGGTTGTTGCAGCACTAAACCATAAGTTGCGCCTTATTAGCCGAACTTGACACACCTGGTAGAGGCATGACCTGCACAACAAGTTCACCTGTTCAGCCATGGACAATTCACCATCTTATCATGGACAGAGCATTTGGAAGACCAGTCCAGAAATACTGTGATTACAATTGAAACTAAGGTTGGCCAGATCATTTAACAGGACGTTGTGATTTGTGTTTGTTCTTTTCAGCCGCTTGACAAAAACCGAACCCAGAGCGTTGAGCTCCCAGACGTGACTGCTCCAACAGCTCCTGTTTACAGCGTTCTTGCCAAGAATGCATTTAGTTTGAAGTTGAATCGATGATGTCCTTACTGTGGTTAGTTTTCTGCGTGAACTCCACAAACGACGGTTGGTGTGCAGTGCATGTGGCTGCAGCCAGCTTACAATGCTATGTACCGCACCAGTTTTCAACCACACCATATGAATATTAGACCGGCACATGCCAGTTATGGAATGCAGCTGTTTTCTGTTTGCATTTTTACTTTGCCAGTTTTTTTATATTAACAGATTTTGTGGTTGGATTTGGTGGCATGTGCCAGCTGATGTTTTGATGGGTGTGTTTGAAAACTATTGCGGTTGATTCGGATTTAAATCACAAATAAAAAAAAAGACGATAGCCTGGCTTGAAGGCCATATGTAATTTCTACTTATTAGGAGAAGAAATAAAATAAACTTAAAAAAATTAGATTGTCAGGTGTTTTCTTGTTTTAATTTTTTTCCTTAAAAATAATTCAAGTGGTTTCTTTGGAATGCTTCACTAAAATCCACAATGCCGCAAGTCATCAACCATTGGCATGGGCCTTAAATAATAACTTTACAATCATCTGTTTCTGGATTTGTGGATTGCAACTCACTCATGCCCATTGCATCTACAAAGCAGTTGACAGCGATATATTTTCTACAGGCTGAAGTGAATAGCTTGTCTTCTCATACACCAGTTGATATCTCCTAAACATAATGTCCGTCACCTTTCCACCCGGACAACTACGGTATATTCTTAGTTTCCTAGTCTTCAAAAATCGACTTCATGCTGCCTAAATAGATCTGAAATGAGCAAATGTTATGTTTCATCTAACATTGCTTTGTGTGAGATGATATTGCTATAAAAGTCATAACTTGGTTTTGGAATAATTATGGTGCTACAGTATTGCGCTGAAAGGCATGTTATTAGAAAATCATAGCCTGCTGCATTCTCTTTTGGCGCTAAAAATCTGGTCTTATCCAAACCTATTAATAGTAGTAATGATTTAGATGGCAGAGAACTATGCAGTTAAAAGCGTAAGTATTTTGAAATTATTTAGGAATTTATGGCTGTCCATGCTAAGGTTGTCCAGCAAGATGGTTGTTGTTTTGATTCAAAAAAAGTATCCCCTTGAACAACCAGACCATGCCTCTAACGACTTGTGTTCCTGTTGGAATGATTTCTTTAATGGTAGTGCTTAGGCCTTGGGAATAAGATGGATCTACATAATTATAACAGTTGATGGGATTCATGGCTAATGGTAACATAGTGAACTCCAGTGGCATTATTGCCTTACTGACAGTGAATCAGTGTATTGGTCTTTATTTCCACTCATTCTATAACTACCTAAACGTACGTTGCTGCTTGAGAACTGCTTTTTAGACACTTGCTTTTGTGCAGTAGACCAAAATGCTTTTTCTGATTGCTGGCTTTGCTTGTGGTGTACCCACAGCTTAACACCAGTTGAGATTAAATGAAGGGGATCCAAGTTAATGAAAGAGTAGCCTGTTAGCCATGGAGTATAGAATATTAGGGCTGGTACTGATTAAAATAATTTTAATCGATTAATCTCCAAAATTTAATCGAAATTAATCGATTAAATTCGATTAATTTGGTCCATATTACAAAAGGGTGAAAAACAATTTAGACTGTGTATTCACTGCAAAAATCCTTCAATCATCCGATATGCTAAAGTTCAAATTGTCAAACTGAGAAATGTAGTCAGTAGTAACTACCATCTATCTACAAGAATCTTCAATAATTTCGCGATCCTCGACTTTTCCCTCAGCATTTCCCTTAAATGCAAAATGATCGCTTAATTTTCCACTCAAATGTTTCACATTATTACTGTTCGCCATATAACTTTTTCCGGAAATAGGTCGGTTGACGTGATAAAATAAGTAAAAAATTAATCGAAAATTAATTGAACAAGCCAAAATTAATCGATTAAAATTTTTAACGATTAATCGATTAATTAATCGTTAAAATCCGCAGCCCTATAGAATATACATTGCCCGGTAATGATGGCCAGTGTGAAGAGAAGAGCAGTTAATAAGATTTTTAACCTATGCACAGTTGGGTTTCTGCATTTCTTCAGCATGGCTTGTGCATTACCATAGTCACTCGAGCTAGTTGTTGAGTAAAATTTCAAATCTTAGTCCAAGCTGATTGACACTGAACAATTAAACTCTATGTTATTGTGGATTGTAATGTTCATAGCATGGTCTCTGCTACTGTTTCTTGGTTAGTGTATTTATTAGAAAGTTCATCTTTGGGTCCTCCAATCTGTGCAAAACCTGTGGAATTGCTTTGGTTTCGTGAAAGATATGTTCCACCAGCTTTAATATCTGAAGTCCACAGTATGTACAAAACCACTGAGGTTGCTTTGGTTTCCTAAAAGATTGCTTTGGGCTGTTAGTTTGCTTTCTCTTAGTCAGTTTCAATTCCACAATCTTGTATGAAGCCCTGTTTATAGTTTCTGGCTAATCTGTGTCGTTCAGAGTGATTGCCATTTTTGTTGCCTTTGCATTGTAGCACAAATGTTGCAAGCTGGATTTAAGTAGTATTCTTAATACTAACAGTAGCATCATGTTGCTTAAGTTAACTGGTTTCCTCAGTTGGCAAGGTCTGGATAAATTTTTGATGCTTTGTTGAAGTCATCCACTTCCCATTGCTGCCAAGTGCACAAGTGTTGTAAAATGTTACCAGACCAATAAACGCTTTTACCTATTTGGTGTGGCATTTACTGGTTGATATATGTGTGTGCTGGCCAAGTATTTCTTGATGTGCTGAAGGGTTCATAATATTGCTGAATGCTGCAGTTGATAGGCTGAGTAGAGTCATAAAATTCTATTGTCGAAATGCCTGGTTACTGTATTAATAGACATCCACAGAGTGCAGACATTCTGTTTCAGTGCTTTATTGGCAGCATAAAATATGTTTTGAAGACAGTTGCCTTCACAGGCAATCGTGTCTAACTGCTATGTATTTGTAGTGGAAGACGGTGATTGACGTTGAATATCCAGACGTCTTTGCCGCAGTGAAATTTGTGACATGAAACTGTCACACGTGTGTTATTCGTTATCTTTATGTAGAAGGTGCTGTAAACTATGCTTTTATGTGTTGCAATGAAAATTATCTAAACCTTTAATTTGTCTGAATGTATTGGATTTTTTATGGTACTTATCAAAATTGGTTTCTTGCTGTAATGACCAATATATGTTTCATGAAGCTGCTTCTTTGATTACTGTACACTGATGACTCTGCATAGAGCACTCTTAGCTCTATGTAAATGTTTTATTACGTAACATATGTTATCTCTTCTTTCACTTCTTGGTATTTGCTGATGTTTTCATTGTAAAGTACATAGCTGTCTATTGCTGTAGTACATCTTTAGTAAGCTGACTGGACACCTCACTGTTTAGCACTTTAACGACGAGCTGCATTGGTTTCCCAGTCGCTTTTCGTACACTGTCGTCTTTAAAGTGTTAAAACTAGTGTTTGAAATTCAGTGAGTCTCTAGTTGTAGCAGTTGCTATTTTCTAGTTTATGTCTGCGACAATTTTAGTTTATTCTATATTCAGTGATGAGAATTAATTTCAAAATCAGAAAATGTTGATTTAAATGTCTGTATGGTTAGAGATGGTCTTAAGTTTTTATGGGATGTTGTTTGGTGTGTCTCTGTACAATTTTATGTTGTTTATTGTGCGATGTTGAGGATGTTTCTTTTGTATAACATTTTCCACAAGCGTGTATCACAACTGCCGTAAATTACACTTCTGTTGTACAGCTGTACATAACATTGTTACCTATTCTACAAGAGTAATCTGTTGAAATAAAATGCCTCTTTATAGTTTCGTTTTTGTTTTTATCTTCAGTAATTGCAACGTGGCCACCATATTATGCTTATTAGGCTGTCACATTTTAATAGTACAAGATAAGTGGGTCTGTAAGGTTCAGTCATAGCCACATAAAGGGGTCCAAGTAAGCACAGCCATGTCTAAACAGTGCCAAACAAAGGTGATATGGTATTATGTCAGCATAATGTTTTATATATACAGCAACGCTATATAAATCGTCGTAATTACAATTAGGCACGGACACTATTCAGAACCATTTTGCATAAGAGAAATTTTCTAAGGACTTTCTTTAGTCAACTGCAATTTCTGACTTCTTTTGTTTGGCACAGTTTGTGATGACATTTTCGTAGTTTCCTTTCTTACTTTCTAAGAGATTTCCAAATTTCCCAGGAGTTCTATAATGTTTTTGAAGACGTTTTTAAGGTAACCCTCACCCAAACCTGAGGATAAACTCACTGTGAGCCACGCTAGAATGGATGCTCGAAATTGAAAAGAACTGTCCTGATAGAAACAGACAACTAACAGAAGAAAACTTACGTTACTTAAGAAACTGTCAGAAATGCTGAAAGATAGACATGTCCTGAGAGTAAAACTTGGATCACTCGTAATGCGTTTCTTAGTACAGAAGAGTGGCACAGAAGCAAGTTTATTGGCAAGTGGATTGTCGTGTTTGTTGGATTGCATGTGTGAATTTGTATTCGCTTCAGACAAAATTAAATTTGTCGAGGGCAATACCATGAGCTTCTGTTACTTTTCCCTACGTGCTAACACCCTTCCACAGATATTGCTTCATGTAACCTGCCCTCATTCCCTTGTTGGTAGCAGCTGTACAACTCCGTAATGAAATGAAAAATTTAATCAAACAGAATAATTTCAGGATCAGTGTAAAAATGAATAACACAAAAAGAATATGGCCATTAATTTGTAATTCTGCTGTGCACTGCATTGTGATACTTCTTATTTTAACATTCATTTCTGGATATGGGCTAAATAACCAAGAATTAATCCTAGGTTGTCCTAGAACAGCTTGTTAACTCAATTCAATTCAATTTATTTTCCTGTAACCGACAACATATTTAACAATTATGGCAGTGTACATTCAATGACGTTCCAGTTACCAAGTGGAGGACCCTGAAAGGATGGACGATCCCGCTAAATAGGGCCACCCAGGTAATGAAATAAAAAGTTCAGATAACACATGACAGCAAGCTTACTTTCGGAGACAGGAATTAAACAAAAAATTAGGATAACTTAACTAATAGAACTTAACTAAACACCCATAACAGTAAATAGCATTCATTCAAATGTCTAACAGCTACTTAAAAGCTAAGTGCAGGACACAAGCTTTTTCAGGACGGCTGAGTCAAGTCAGAGTGGCTGTCAAATGCCAAGTAAAGAACAAAGTTTGATTGTCTGAAACCAAGGAGAGAAGGAGATGGAAGAACTCTTGTGTTTAGGTTGAGGGAAATATGAATGTAGTGGAGTGGATGGATCAAGGTAAGATTTGGGGCCGTCCATAAATGACGTCACACAATTTTGGCCGATTTTGAACCCCCTTCCCCCCTCGTCACACTTCGTCACAAAAGGTAGCACCCCTTGAAAAATGACGTCACAAAGCTCTGACCCCCCCAAAACCAATTTCCATGGCGAAGCAAAATGCTCTTTCGTGGAACAAATAGGGAGAGCATGCATATTTTAAAATCTAACGGTGACCAAATATTGAAATAATTAGAAAATTATTAATAATGGTGCCCGTATACATTAAAATAATAAAAAATAATTAAAATTTAATACTCACAATTATTGCTGTTATTGTTAAACTGAAATTGTTGTTAATTGTGAAATTTAATTACATAGACCTGGTGTGACGTCACACCTCTCAGACCCCCACCCATGTCACATCGTCACAAATTTCCGACCCCCTCCCCCCAGGTACGTGACGTCATTTATGGACGGCCCCTTTCTTGAAAAGGTGGGACTTTTTAATGGAAAGCACGCGGAGTTTGAGGAGGTAGATGGTGGGTGGGTGAGCATTGAATGAGATGAGTAGAGGAATATGGAGAATTTGTGGAATTCCGAAGCGATATGATTCCACAGTCAAGGTGCAGCATGATATGAGAACTAGTTTAATACTGGGACAGGTAACACTTAGGCAGGAGCGTGATCGAAACAGCAGGGTAATTGGATGGTGAAGAGTTTGTGAAGATAAGGAGGCTGGAAGTAATGCAGAGAGTTGTACTGTAGCTTGGAGAAAGAATTTTGAAATGAATGCGTTTGGGGATTTTCACCCAATGGAGTCCTATGCAGCAGTTGATGGTGACTGAGTGAAGTCAATCAAAACTCAATATCCATTGGAAAAACCATGTAAACTCTGGTAGATCTGAGAAACCAGAAGCCACGCTACGGTGGGTAGGCTATGCAAGTTGATTGATGTGATGAGTGCTCTAAGGGTAAGAGTGATATGGTGATGCTTGGATGTCCCAGTGGCAGCTCAGGGAAGTGAATTCGAATTAGTTGGAAACGCTGATTTGAGTGGATTCAAGGTCTCGAGAAGAGAGCATTTCAATAGTCAATCTTGGATGGACAACGAAGGCAGTTTCGAAATCGAATATAGGTTAAATACGGAAAAGTTCATGAATATGCATGAAGCAGGTGTGCGAGAGATTGGAGATGTGCTTTAGACAATGTAAATGAAAGATGTGGGTCAAAGGTGATGCCAAGATGATCTGCCAAGACACGTGAAAGAATCAAAAGGAAAACAACTGGAGTAAAGCGGGACGTCACAACATATTCCTGTAGGGCTTTGTCATGGAGACTGCCGTAAATATTCAGTACATCAAGTCCATTAAGATCCCATCTGGCATGTCAACAAGAGCTTAGAACAGCGTATAGTGTGCCTGGCACGTGTTTGAAGATGCTTAGTATTGTATTGTATTGTATTGTATTGTATTTGAACACTTGTTATAGCGCCCCTACCAGATTGCCCATTCAGAGGCGCTCCCGACTACTGCGCGGACGCTGAATCGGAGTTTCACGCCAAAGCGCATGAGCAATTGCGAGTGAAGGACTTGCCCAGGGTCCCTACGCGGCGGCTTTGAGGTGGATTCGAACCCGCAGTCCGCAACCCTCCAGCTGCAAGGCACCGAACATACCCCTATACCACCGCGCCCAGTTGTTTTGTGTTGTATTGTATTGTACTCCACGTTTATATTGCGACCGAGCCACCCGCAGTAAAGATCCGAGAAATTAATCTCTGATAAACCGACCGACCCGGAATCGAACCCGGGCCGCCGGCGTGGCGAGCGGGCTACCAACCCACTCGGCCACTCAGGATCTCTTAGTGTTTGCAGAAATCCACACATTCGCTCCTGCCATGAACAGATGCCGGCCGATGTTGACGTCTACAGCGTGTTAGACGAAGACATCACTTTTGCTCAGAATCTTATGCATCAAGTCCATTAACATCCCTGATGGCGAAAGCATTAACGTAGGCTACGCTACCTTTGATACCTTTGACATCTGTTGTTCTCAACCAAACTGGCATTACGAGGCGAGATTGATGGGCATATTGTTCTGACTAAGCGCCTGTGAATAAATTGGTTCCCGCGGCTCTGCATATTTTGGCGCTATAGAATTCTTGAGATTACGATAACTGTTCGAGCGAAGTCCACCAATGAAGAGACCACATTATACAAAGCCCCGTAGTTACATTGACAGTCAGGGGCGTCCATCCCCCCTTACGCCTATGAAGCATTCCCCCTCTTTTTATCAGAATCCCCCCTCCCACGACGACAGCCCCAGACGACTGGTCGACTGTCGACAAAAGAGAAAATCTTTATTATCGAAATTTGAAGTATAATTTTAAGGCTGAATTCTTTAACGTTTAAGTCATTAATCAAGCAACATTATGCATTACACAGACAGAGGCGTACGGCCAGAACGGCCAGACAGTATTATAACATAAGTAGGCCTACTAAAATTACAATAGGTGCTTCTTCAAAGCAGCAGAGTGCGTAGACTAGCTACATCCGTAACAGCTGCAGCTACAGGAAGAATCGGGACTTGAGATTTGCATCTTAAAGAATTGATGGTAGGTGTAGGCCTACTGACAAAAGCAGCCTCCATCTCTTGACTTTTCTCTGCTCTTTTCTAACTGCCAGAACTGTACATTCCTATCATGGTCTTCGCTGTTTTGATAATTTTCGTTTAGGTCTTTACGTATTATATTTAAAAGTAAACGAATGACTGTATTGTGAACATGAAGGACTAGGCTACTTATATATAACGTCGAGTAACATGAAGACTGGAGACTGGAGTTATGTAGGCTTATGGTGTGTACAGGCCACATGGCTTGCAGAGGGACACTGAATTGCGACAGAGACATTGCGACAGCCGACAGAGACAGAGAGACAGGCAGACAGACAGACAGACAGAGTGAGCAAGAACAAGGCAGATATTATTTCAGGCATATTTCTTAGCGCTCGAGATGAATTATCTACCGTTTGGGGAATGCAGTGGTTGTAAACGTGAAAGAGAGAATCATGCCTAGCACAGGCTGGGTCTATTGGCGCGCACCCAAGTTAACGTATCTTTTTTATACAACTGAGTGTTTGCTTCAATAGTGTGAGACACATAATCCGACACATCATAATCCGGTGACCTATATGTCTGTGGACCTGTGTATGATATAATCATGTATCATGAAGCATCCGTCATATAGGCCTACAGGCTATAGCTCGACTCTGCAGTCTGATCTAAAAAAATTGAAAAAAGACATTAATTTCTTTAGTTAGAAAACTTGGGCCCTTGGGACTTCGGGGCCTCTGGACTTTGTTCACCCTCTTTATATGGTTGTTGCGCCACTGCTGCTCTGTCGGCGGTAACAGACTTTACAATGTTCAAAGTTATACATACCTTGTAGTCTTCCACTTGTGGTGTGTAGTACAATGTATGCGACATTTGTCACTACGGATAAGCATGCCGCACAACGGCTCGCAACATTTATACTTTAGTAAACATTGTCTCTGGGCATGATTACAATGATTACTTGTCTAGTAAAATCAAATTGCAAATTCATAGAACCGCATTATAACTCAAGTCTCATACACAGTGTGACGTCATCGTACTACCAAAGACTATATAACGATAGGCCAAAATAATGAAATTGAAGACTAATCGTCAGCTCGGTCGGAGAACAGCACAATGATTTTAATATTAAATTAAACAAAGAAAAGCATTTTCGAAAATTAAAAGCACATCTATTAATTTCTTAAATTCAAAAAATGAGTAGTGAAAAAAATTCTTTCCCCCTGAAAAGGCTACTATGAAGATCTCTGCTTCATTCCCCCCATAGGATGGACGCCCCTGTTGACAGTGACCAGATATGTAAGGTGCAGGCAACAGAGTATGTAAACCTTCAGCGTTGCGCTTCAGGTCTACCAGTGATGATCTATCTTGCCGAAAAGACTGAAAAAGGCCTTGTATGAAACATCATTTCATTAGTAGGCTACGTCGTCCAGCCACCTCCTCCTACTTCTGCTCCACCTGCTCTTCCTGATCATCATCATCCTCATCATCATCAAGACAGTGCGCATAACTACGCCCTTAGCGAATTACAGGTCAATAACATAATACTTGCAATCAACAGTTTCGGCGTCCAGCCGTTTAAAAAATACACCACAGTAGTAACAGTAAGTCAGTGTTGTCAAGTCTTACAGAGACATGGCAGTAAGCTTCCAAGTTCCAAGTATAAGATGGTCCGCATGCAGTTGAGCGATGATTGTTAATGCTAACTCTAGGCCTATGTTCATTATTGAATTTATTGTATTCGTAAACATGGCCAATGACGGTGGCAAACAAGAAAAGATTGGAGGCTGCACCGCTGCACATCATAAATGCATGGCTGAGAAGAATCCTACATGTAGGCCTATCATGGTGCGACAAGACAACAAGCGAAACTATCAGAGAAAGGACGGGGAAAGACCGAAAGAGAATATGGAAAACATCATCAGAAAGAGAAGACTGAAGTGGATGGGGCCGGTGTGGCGTAGGCCTATGGATGAAGATAGAAGAGCCAAACAACTGCTGAGTCTGCTGACTGTGCTGTCCTGGAATTCTGGAGGGAGAAGGAAGAGAGGAAGACCACGGAAGAACTACCCGGGAGCCATCAGTGACCACTTGAGATATCTGGAGATCCAGGAGATGTCGTGGGAGGAGGCGGAGCAGCTGGCGATGAACAGAGAAGAGTGGAGGAGATGCGTTGCCCGATGTGCAGAAATGCACGGGAAGGACTAAGTAGGCTAAACTCGAGATTTCTACAGCGCCCAGAAACTTAAGTCACGGGAACCAGCTTATTTACAGGCGCTCAGTCAAAATAAAATCGATAGGCAGGTATACGGTAAAATTCGGTTCCAGGTCCAGATCCAAAGGTTCAGGCAGGTTGACAATCAGAAGGCCACGGTCGATTATGGTGCTTAAAATTGAACCGGCGAGACAGATAGGGGAAGAGTAGGGGTTGTAGGAAAGGTAGGATTTGTGGAAAAGGAGCGTTTTCAGTGTTTAATTAAACTGGTGCATAGAGAGCAAGAGGTAGGTTTTGGTGAGTTTGTAGTTTGGATCATCTGAGATAGTTGTTGTATCTGTGTCTGAGTTTATTTTTAAAGAGGTGGGACAGCTATGGCTTTGTAGCGATTTGCAGATTTTTGTAATGAGGTGACATAAGGGCAGAGAATTATCAGGGCGGCAGTCACTCCTCTGACTGCGAACGGGTTTAGCGAAATGGTTGCAGTGGGTTGTGAATAGATAGATGACGAAGATATTGGAGTGTGTTATATGCAAGTGATAATAATAATATTCTTTATTGAAACAATCCGGTTGACAAACCGCAACCGGTTACAATGTACAGTTATGCAATTGAAACAATTCACAAGAACACAAATGAGAGAAGACATAAATCTTAACTACTAACAGAACAGACAGCCTGCAATACACGGCGCTAATAGCAGCCTACAAAGCATGTCCGCCTACGGATCTCGATCTCGGTACCTCTCGCTCTCTATGCCAGTGTGTTATCCAATGCGCTATCCCCCCCACCCCACCCCGATGGGATTTTGTATTCTACTCGTTCAAGTATTTTCAGCCGATGGAGTGATATGAAGATCGGAGTGATGTGGTATAGTGTTTGAGGGTTTGCAATGACAACACGAGCACAATATCGTACACAGCGGGCTCAAATAATCAGCACCTCAACTTATACAAGTTGATTTTTGATCGTAATATTATGCTTATTACTCAGCAAGTTTAAAATGCGCTCTTCTAAAATCTAAAGGGGTTTCCATAGCGTAACGTTGAAAAGTCATCGTATTGTCGACTTGTTTCTGATTTATTTACGGATTTGGCGCGATAAGGCAGACAATTTCACGATGACAATGGATTGTTAAATTCTTCGTGCGTACGTTGATTACGTGCTAGCGGTTAATCGGGGTGTGCCTAGCTGACATGCAGTGATCACGAGCTTCGGTTTGCTGGATGCGTATAGGACTAGGAGTCACGCATCGAATGCCTGCGACGGTGATATGACGTCGGCTGGCGCGAAATCTGTCACATGGCGTTTGCCCGGGAAACGACGCGCTGATGTGATGATTCAATGATCGGTTATAACAACGTGCAGAGCATCGAAAGCCAGCTCTTTGACTTGTTCCTCTTGTTACAACCAACATTAATTGCCTCCTAGGCCTACAGCAAAATAAAAAAAACTGATATGTCCATCTCGATACTGAAACGTTAGACAGAGGCTTAATTTACACTGTAGGCTATAATACTCTCATGCTATGGCGGACAGGCCTCTATAGAGTCTTGTCTGTGGAGTTCTATAAAATTTAAAACCTTATATAAAAGTTATATTATAGTAAATCATAAGTTAATTTAAGTATTACAAGAATTATAACATAGATTTATATTTAAATAGAGTTCGGTTGTTTTTAGTTTATCTTCAATATTTCGGAGATCTGTTTTAATTCAATTCAATATAATCCAGTCTTTCTTTTCAACCCCGCTGTCCAGTGACTGCTATGGTAAGTCAGAAGGCCCTTATGGCATCTTGGAGGTGTCCTGAAGGCCGGGTCTCCCTACATACGAAAGACCGTGAGAACAGGTGTCTCTGCGTCAGAATTTAGACAGCGTGGGAGCCAATAAACGTCGTCCAAGCCACAACATAATAGGCAGAGCGAAAATGGTTGAGTAGCCTACAGCCAACCGCACCTTGCAAAAGTCAAGACGTGATTTCATGGTGCTGCAACTATAACAGCTTAAACAGGCGGAAGCAACTTGGATCTTTTGGTTTGAACCCACCCTGTTGCAAAGTCGCGAGATGTGCTGGTTCTGGACAGCGAAATGGCAAGATGGCAGTTGCAGTTGCCTCCTCTTGCTTTTTTATATACTGGAACTTCTATTGACCAATGACCCCAGTGACCAGGATCGTAATCGTAATCGTAATCTCCAAACTTCTAAAGCGCCACTCGAAAGCCAAGCGCAGAGCACCAGCTTATTCACGAGCGCTGAATTTTGCCAACGGTCTGTGAAGTTGCCTCCTCTTGAATTTTAGTCTTGTTACGTCCCTGCACATGATTGTGGTCAAATCGAACACGTAGCCAGGTAGAAGACTTAGACAGACGGAATAAGAGAACATTAATTCATTCCGACGATTTATATAGCGCCCCTTCAAGGTTACTACTCAGGAGCGCTTTCGACTCAACCCCGGCTGAAAAGGATGGCTTTAAGACTAGAGTAAAACGCATCTAAATGAACTTTAGGAATAAGGCGTAATGTTAATGGGAGCCCATTCCAAACCATGGGGCCAGCAACAGAGAAAGCACGATGCTGTCTAAGAGCAGTTCGCGCACGGGGAACAAGAAGTTCAAGAAGAACAATCGACACATCAGGCCTACCATTAGGCTATTAACTATTCCGATTGTCTTTCTCTGGTAATACCTAAATAAAAAAATAAAAAATAAATAGTGGAGATTAGAGTGTCGTAATTCGTAGGCAGTCGATGACTCGAAGCCACGATTCAGAAGCACTTGCCCGTTTTGAATGGGCGCCACACCATTTAAGGTTCCCGTGCACCATTTAAGGTTCCCGGGCCGTGCTAGCCCAAGATTTTTAGATCCCTGAAATAAGCCATCATCGGGAAGCGAACCGCGATCCTCATGCTCTCATTCACAGAGGCGCATGAGACCCAGCCTACGGTCCTAGGGCTACCGATGTAGCTAACTGGGCCAAAAAGCTAGAATAGTTCGTGGTAAACGAGAATTCTTGGTTGCTGGACTTTAGTTTATTTCTCTCCTCTGTCCATTCTACTCAGTCGCTATTGTCATTTTGTTTTCAACTTAAGAATTAGGCCTACCTTTTTAAATATACCCGGTCCACTCTCTACCTCTCCGTCTTACGGACTGATTATGTGGATATTGACCTGATTACGGCTTGGTTTTGGTGCGCTATCAATGGCATTAGACACCGTCGCAATAGAAATTATCAATAACAATATAAATTAGAAATTACCTCAACCATGCTAAAATTGGACCACATTTCTCTATTCCTGAATCCCCAAATGAGTAGGCCTACTGCGTAATGGAATATTTAATTAGGATTCAACAATTATTGTCACTCACTCGAGGGAATGCCATTAGATTGCCTTTGCGTAGGTTCAAAAACATAACAACAACCAATAGGCCCTACTATTATTAGAAACAGCAGCCAATAGCGTAGCCAGGAAAGAATTTTTTTTGGGGGGTTCCATCGGACATGGTCGCCAGAACTAAGTTTTTTGTAGGCCCTATTTTGCATACAAAAGCATACAGCCTATTTAGGCCTAATATAATATGTTCGGCAATTTATTTGAAGGTTTTAACCCGTAAAACCCCCTAAATACGCACGTGACAGCAGCAATAGTAATAGTAGTAGAAGCAGTGGTAGTGATAGCGGTAGGAGTAACACGAATAGTGATAGTGGCAGTAGTAGCCTAACCGGTACGGTTGTAGCGGTAGTAGGAGCAGTAACACGAAAACGACACTAGTAAGAATAATAACAATAACAGCAAATTAACAAAGCAATGACAGCTTTAACAACAATAAGAACAATGACAATGCCTCTGCGCCTTAGGTTTTAACAAAAGCGCTAGATAAATGTTCAGACACATCCATACAACAACGTTACCCATGAGTTTATCCTAAAGGATCATTGGTAAAACAACAATAATAACAACCATAACAACAGCGTCTTCAAGTGGCCACTCTACACTTCTATGCAACTGCTTCGGTTTCATCGAGCCAGACAAGGGCAAGGACCATGCAGCTATCTATTCCGGATCAAATATCTATATCTACCTAACTTAATATTCTACCTATCCCCTGGGACATGATCATTTTGGTTCAAAGAATTATAACAATCATATGCTCTGAAAAGGCCTGAAACACGTCGTTTCTTACAGATTCGTATGCTTATTCGTAAGTGTACTCATCTACATATTCATGATTGTGTTTGTCTATATCCGGGATCAGGCTCAGGGGCATCGGCATCCGTCGTATACTACGGGTTCTTCGGGCCATTTATCATCGCCAACGAGTTCCCGAGAGTGCGCATGCGCATCGGGAAATGACCCAATTAGGTTCTTGCGCCCGGAAGAGCGGCGCGAGATCTCGCGTAGACTCTCGGCTGCGTTTAATACACGCGGTAAAGTACGTAGCAGTGGCGGCCGATCCACGAACCAGTCGTTGGTCCGTACGACCAAGCGACCAGCCAACCAACCTTCCGGCATACATCGCATTATCGAGGTACGGCAATTCGAAGCAGCCGGGCCTCACCCGCCGCCGCTACTCCCTGTGTATATAGGCGCTCTTCCCGCCACCGCTGCCGCCGCCTCCTATAATAAGATAGCGAGAGCAGCGGCGCCAATCGATAGGACAGACGACACACAGCGATAGACGCGTTGACTCTTCTAGTATTACAAGGTCCGGCGGCGGAGGCGGCGGAGGCGGCGGTGGTGGGCCAAGCGTCGTCGTGTGCTGCAGACTTCGGGGCCTGTCGTCGTACGGGTCTCTGACTGTCCAACGAGTCTCTCCCTGTATTCGTGTGCGTGAAGCTCATCTAAAAATACACACCACGCAGGCGCAGCATATCTTATGCGCCGTGCCACACACTGAAAGTAGTCGTCGTCGTCATGAAAATATTGGGAGAGTCGTCTGTGTGATGATATAGGCGCCGCTTTCTCCTTCTCTGTTCGTATTTCGCGTCATCCCGCGTCATGGTCCGCCATCTTAACCGTCGGCAGGAAATCGTCTGCTGCCGCCTCAACGCCGCGCGCCTCTGCGTCTCTCTCCCTCTCTCTGCGCGTGTGCGTGTGTGAGCCTCATATAGGCGCGTACAGTTGGCTCGCGCAGCGTCAGTCGTGAAGCGCTCCAAGCGACGGCGTGTGCTATTATTATTCAAGTTTTTGTCGCTTGCCCGTGACGTAACCAGTATTCAGCGCAATTTGTCGTCGTCGTCGTCTTCGTCGTCGTCGTTGGCTGATCAGCTTCAATCTTTTTTGCTCACTCTCATATTCCGCTGCTACAATATACATTTGTCGTCTGCTACGTCTAATATTGCCCGCGAATTCGCCCACAACTCTTTGAACGGATGAGGTCTTGATTCTTCGGAGATACGAGCGGCCAAGCGACGTCGAAATCTCGGGTCTTCGAGGATCATGTTTCCGGAATTGACTCATCAATGGCTTACGCGCCTTCTGGCGGCTTTTCAAGCGGATTAAAGGTAAAACTACTAACATTTCCTTTGAAGATAAGCGTCTCAGCGAAGACATACTCTGTACAATAGCCGACAGCTTTTAGGATATAAACTGTTTTTAGATAGACTACTGTTGTGCTGTTTTGCATGCAGATTCCGTAATTAATATTAGCGCTGGAACCGTGAAGGTCATAATATTTGTATTGATGCAGTAGTAGTAGCTTCAGTTTTACGACAATATATGATAACAAAGATCATTAGCGTCGCCCACCTCCTTCATCCAGGCTTGGGACTGGCACGGCCAGAGTACGAGCAGTAGCGGAGTTTTGTATTGATGCCGTTCAGGTCAAGGTTTAAATCCGTCAGTGGCGCTGGCATGTGGACGTACTTTTGGCTAAACAATTAAATATTAATGACACAAATGAGAACCTCTTAATGTAAATATCGGAATCTAAATGTGTGAAATAATTAAGGTTTAAGAATTTCTGGACAGAAAAAATGTATTAGTAAAAGCACACTGTGCACGCAGTATGCTATTGATAGTAGCTTTAAGGTTACATTCTACACCCTGAGCCTCTACTTGAATATCTATGCTCTGTGTCACGACGTCGTAAATAATATTATGTCTTAAATATGTTTGCGACTTTGTGTCCACTTCCTTGGCGTCTGGCGGCGCCACTGAGATCCGTAGAGATTTCAAAGGAAGTAAACAAGCACTCACACACCTACACACTTAGATACAGACGAACACAGTCATCAAAGCCTTATCGTCTATATCTAGGCCCTATATTTGGCAGGGCCGAGTAGTGCAGTTCAGAAGCGGATTTGTTGCTGCATATCATAATAACACAGAGTTCCTATGCACTGCAGCCCTACACGAATGTGGCCGAACAGAAATGTCTGATGTCTGACTACGTAGACTGCACTGCTTTTGCTCAATTTCCACAGAACTCCTCCTGTCAACGAGTGCTGAAGCCAAATAACTCTTAATTCAAATTGCGCATTGCCTGACCAATGCACAATCGGTGCATTTGTACATCTAATTATTAATTGGTCAGACCTTCACTGATTTGTAGCCTAGTGTACCAGAAGATACGCACACATCTCAATGTCAACTGATAATGACAGACAGCCTCTTAATTCTGGTCCAAGTTTCTCTCATCTGACTTTTATATGGCGCTGATAAATAGGAAGATTTTACATAACATTACACTCTGTCGCATTTTCATGATATCTGTGATCGTTCTATACGTGGTTCAATGACGTTGGCCAGGTCCCTTTCCTTGTATAATAAATATAATGACATTTCTCCAAATGTTGAAATGTATGCAACTTTTCTGAGCTATATAACCCGGTTGTCAGCTGACCGTACTACTAGTAAGATGGCATTTCGCTGAGACACTTACGACAATGCTTAGGAAGTACTACTTAGGAAGTATACTTAGGACGAAATTAGGCCTAGTATTAGTTGTTGTTGTTATGTTTTTGAACCTACGCAAAGGCAATCTAATGGCAATCTACTTCCTCTTCTCACGTTTCTTATATTGCTGCCTTCCCAAACTCTACTAGTAGTGTTGGCCACTACTAACATGCTGCTAGGTGGTGGCGGCGGCAGTGGTGATTGTGGTGGTGGTGACTGGTGACGCAGTGGTGATGTGAGAGAACGCGATAATATAAGTAGTAAGGTAAGAGTAAAACTTAGTTGATGTTTGATGTTTGGCATATCTTCGAAAACATACATGTACATTTCGATATGAACCTTTACTGATTATACCAATCGGTTCAGAGGGAACCAAACCTCATGAAGTGTCCGAAGTAGGTAAATTTCCCGGTTATTATTTCGCCCCAATTTTCTTCCTCCGACCTCCCTCAGCACCTCCTCATTTTTCATTTTCCTCTTGGCCGTCCAAGGTATTCCAAGCATTCTTCTATAGCATGTTGTCTCGAATGATCATGCTATTCTTCTCTTCTGGGTCTTATTGCAGTTTAATCGGAGGCGGTTGGAGGACATCCAGAGATTAATGGCAGATGTTGCTTCAAGGATCCTCTCCACCAAAGAGAGCCTTGAGCAAACCCTGGGTGCACTCGTCTGCATACTGATGGCAGCAACACCCATAGGAAGGAGAATCCGTCCCAGGTCAGCAGTGTACAGAATGAATAGAAGGGAGCCAGGACAAAACCTTGAGGAAGGCTAAAAGGAGGACCAGGCAGAACGTGTGGGTTTACAAGATAACGCGAAAACGGTCCGAAAGGAAGGACTGAAACAAAAGAAGGGCAGTATCGGTAATTCCAACAGATTTCTCCAGACGCTCCAAAAGGATAAGGTTTTGTAAGCAGAACCAAAATTCCAAAACCGAGACAAAGACCAACACCAGGACCATAGTGTTCGAGACCAAGACCTAGGCATCAAGTTCAACTTCAAGTATCAAGTAACGATCAAAACCAAGACCATAAAGCATTACGATATTCATGGCATTGTGCTATTCTCGATTTACAGCATTAAATAAAGTTATGCGAATCCGAAGAAGCCATGGCGTGAGTCACGAAGAAGCCAGAATTGAACTGAAGTGCAAAGCAATCATTCAAAAATAGATGTCTGCTACATTTTACAAACACTAAATCACACCAGTAGGTTCTGGAATGTAAAACCTTTCCAAAAGGGGAAATGTCCATCAGATTTTATTGATCTGCAACGTTTGTCCCACTGATGATGTGGCTTCCAGAGACTGAATCACTAAGACATTAACTGGAGCACTGGCTCAGGTGATGTTTGACTCTGTCTCCTTGTTGTCTTGTGGATTCTGATTAGATACAAATTGAGGGTCATCTTTGCGTTTTGCACAAGCGTATATTACAACGAATACGCTTAACGAAACGCTCGTGAATAAGATGTTGCCCTGAGCTTAGCTTTAGAGTAGCGCTATATAAATTTGGAGTTTACCAATACGATTAGGAAAACTCCGCTCTCGATCAAGACCACACGCTGAAGACCAAGACAAAAGGCGAAGACCAAGATCAAAGGGTCAAGTCTAAGATCAAGATCAAAGGCACAAGACAAAGACCGAGACTGGCACATTCCAGACCAATACCATTCATTCATTCATTTCAGATATTTATATAGCGCCCCTTCAAGATTTCTACTCAGAGGCGCTCCTGACTACAGCGCGGACACTGAATCGGAGTTTCACGCCGAAGCGCATGAGCAATTGCGAGTGAAGGACTTGCCCAGGGTCCCTACGCGGCGGCTTGAGGTGTATTCGAACCCGCAACCCTCCGGCTGCAAGGCACCGAACATACCACTACACCACCGCGCCCCACAATACCAAGATCAAGACCACGCTTTTCTCGTCTCGAGGATGTCTTCAGACCAAGACCGTGGTCTCTAAACCCCAGCACCTGTGAACGTTGATAGCGTCCTTGTGTTGATGTTTTGCTTTTCATGTATAATTTTAGGAGAGCGGTCTTTGAAGGAAGGGCAGCAGTAGGGGCCTAGCAGTCAGCAGTTGCTCTTGATACACCTGATGATCTATCTATGCGAACAGTTGCTGATATAACCTGTAATCCAGGGAAGCGTATATTTTATTTCCGAATGCGTTTGCAATTATAATGCAAACACCACCATTTACAATAGCACAACCTGAATTCAACAATAACACAACATAATGTCGACGACAGAAAGAGATTTACGGAGGAGTCGTAAAGGGAACAAAAAGACGAACGAAAAGAGAGAAGGGTAAAGGTCATGACGGAGAGGGAAAGGCGAAATAAGAGGACAATCAGGACAGCACAGCATCAAGAATAGAACACATGCAGGGCAAGAGGAAATGCAAGAAAGAGAAAAGCTGACATAAAAAGAAAGAGGTGGAGGAAGAGCGTGAAGTGACAATGGATGAGACTTTACAACACATAATTCAGTCAAAGGAATGTTACTTACACTCTTTGTGACGACTGGCACCTTGTCAAGACAGTCGCCTGGAGAGCAGTTTAATAATTGAGTAATGGAAAACGAAATGGTAAGAGTAAGCATAAGGTCAGGAACAGGCAGAGATACGACGGAAGGCATGCAAATGTAGAAGAAGTGAGAGGAATGAGCAGTCTGTTAATCGGGAGAATAGCTGATGCAAGAAACGGAGAAACAGGAGTATAAAAAGAGAGGATGAGGATGAGGAAGAAGAACAGAGGAAGAAGAAGAAGAAGAAGAAGAAGAAGAAGAAGAAGAAGAATGATAGGTTATAGAAGAAAAGTACGAAAAAGATAATAGTCGAATAGTCTACAGGAGTAGAAGAAGTAAGTGCAAGAAAATTGAAAAGGAAAAGAGAGGCGCAAAGAAGAAACAGAACTTGAAAGGAGCGAATAAACAAAAATGAATTAATATAATATGGTGGGTTAGGCCTAGATGCGAGGACGCAAGTTTATGCAGGTTATGAAGGCTCTCCTAACCAGATAAAATAACTGAATGGCCAAACGGTCGCTATAGAAAAATAACGTGGAATTTATGTAACATGTTGCCATACGTGATAATAGGCCTACCGTGCCCTACACCTTAGGCCTATGCTGAATGTAACAAGCTGCGTCTGTGTCATTTATGAATAAATGAATATTGATTGATGCTGATATCGACCTAGACCTGTATTATACATAATCATAAATTATTATTTTATTTTATTCATCTCGAATGATTCGGATCATGATGTAGGCCTAGTCGCTGCACAGAGTTACGGGTAAAAGAGTAGGTCTATTGTGTAAAAAGCGGATTATACAGTTTATCAATTTACATTTTTCGTGACCGTTCATAATTGCGTACTATCGTTCGACTGCGCTAAAATATATATTTCGTTTCTTTGGGTAAACAAATATTGAGAGGAGCGATGTTGTGCAATCAACATAGGAAATAATAAATAAAATCTGTTCATCTATGCAGCCTTGAACTATGCAGTCAGTTGCTGCAGCCTTGAAGTCACTCGTGGACTTAGAACTAATGCTTTGCCTAGAAACAGCATTCATTAACCTATGGGAATGATTTATTGACCTGAAGAGAATCACTGATCTGGAAATGATCGTCGAAACTGGAGAAGCCAAATCCCCTTTGCTGTCGTCGAGCGCTTCCTATAGACCGGTCACGTGAACGAAGGGAGGGAGAGAGCGAGGGAGGGAGGAAGGGAGGGAGGGAGGTCTATGGGGCGGAGCTTACTGTCAATCGATTCCTGGTGTAGTACCGTGCATGGCTCTCATGCGGATTTCACCCTATGCATACATTTACTTACTTACTTTGAACAAATCCTTCGCGTACGATTGTCTAGCGCCATTGTTTGCTGCTTGTCGTCATGTATTGGCGCTATATAATATGAGGAATAAAAAGTGTCCTTGTATAATCCGAGGAGAGCACCACCAGCCATAGGCCTAATAGACACGTATTATGTTGGTCGACAATTGCGGACTCCAGTCTGAGATAATATTACGAGAACACGTTTTTTAGACACCCTAAGTGGCTTATTATGTCTAACGCCCTTTGTTTAATTGTAATCGCAAATTTGTATAGCGCCACTTCATGAGAAACTCGTCAGAGCTAGCTGATGACACAAAACCACGCTCGAACACAATGCTTTTCAAGCGCTTACGGAAGAGAGACAAAGCAAGAAATTGATATCGAGGGCCGTTGGGTGGGAATCTGTTGACAAAATATGAGTCGAATAGAGCGAAGCTTCTATGCTGGACTCGCGGAACAACCAGGTCATTTTGCGCACGACAACCGTTGGACAATAAATACTGTGATTCAATAAACTCAAACTCAAACTCAAGTCAGAAAAAATAGAACGAAGGAATTTGTGGCCAGGGAAGGATGAGGCCAAGATTCCTAATTCCCTGAGGATAGATGGAGCGTAGCGAAAATAACAATTAAACATCGATTTTGCACAGTTTACCAACGCAATTCCTCTAACATGAAGCTGGAAATTGCGTAGATTGAGAAGCAAGAGTAGGTTGAAGTCGTTAGCAATGTTATCTTCACGTGACCCCCACTTAGTCCTCGAAATGCAGGCCTAGTTGTTGGAGACGAGGTTCGTGGACAATGCATGCTGGCACAGACGAAGTCGCTGTATTGCTAAATGGTTTCGGTAGCTATGTTTCATGTAGCTATGTTTCAACGATATGTTCGTGCCACTAATGCTGCATGTGGCTGTATGGCTTTCTTTAGACTCTTAAAGACGCACTTTTTCAGCTGTTTGATGGCCACATGTAGAGCGCTTCTGAGAGATTCCCAATTGGCGCTTAATAAATGTCTTGTTACATTATATTGCATTGCATTACAGCGTCTTTAAGAGATTCTTAAAAGTGATAATTTGAAATAGATAAACGTATTCAACCGACTTCATACTATTACACAGAGTGGTGTGCACTTTTGCACTGCCCATGGTGACTAGACGGATTCTGGCGAGGCCACCAACAGACTAAGAACTTCATGGACTAGAACAGTGGAAAAGGATTCTGAGAGGAAGCTATGTTGCACTGTGGAAATGGCTACGATCACCACTTGGATTTGATCCATTCAGGGATGATAAGGGAGATAGACAACAACCAACAGACATACAGACACATGAACAAGACAGTCAGAGAGTCTGATTATTTTGAGAGAAAGATATATAATATGTATCTGTTTGTATGTGTTGTGTGTGTGTGTGTGTGTGTTGTGTTCTGTGTGTGTGCGTGTGTGTGTGTGTGTGTGCGTGTGCGTGTGCGTGTGCGTGTGTGTGCGTGTGTCTACAATCTGTTCTGTGACATTTCTATACATTTCATCCCATCTTTGAGCGGTCTACGTTTATTCTTACCCTATGACACACCACGCATATAAATTATTTCTAATAGATTTATACTGATATCACAGAGCGTACATAGCCTCCCAAGAAACGATAGAGTAGCGTTCCCTTTGATTATCGCAAGACCTAATTCTAGCGTAGTTGTAAGTAAGTTGTTTATTGTGCTGCATATCTGTGATAATACGCGTTGGTTAACACGAACTGAAGATAAAACTTGATGCGATAAGGATGTAAAGCGGGGAAGATGCAGGCAGCATGACAAGGCCTTTGGAAAGGTAGGCCTAAGACGAGAAGGAAGAAGAATACAAGAGAGAGAAGGATGACACGGAAAGCAGATGAAGAGGCAAAAGGAGTAGGGGAAAATGTAAAGGCGAGGGAAAAGGAAAACGCAATAGATGGATTAGATGAAACCGACATGGCTCAATCCAGATCCGTCGCCTGCATAGGTCCTTCTCTGTGGAATGGATTTCCTCCACCGGTCCGCTCCGCCATTGTTACTAGTAGTCTTTCCTCGTCTTTTTCTAAACTAAAATCCTGCCTTTTCCCTGGGGGTTGCTCGCACTGGGTCTGGGAGTGCATCTGAAAGTGTTTTGCTGAGAGGAGCGCTTTATAAATGGCCAAATACAATAAAATACAATGAAAGCAGAGGTAAGACAACAGGAATTGATGGATGAGATGAAAAATACAGGAAGAGGAATAGTTAATGGATGGGTGAGGCGAAAATTAGAGGGAAAGGAAAGTTAGCGGGTGTTAGGACGAAAGGGTAAAAGGAATGAGTGGAAGAGATTAGAAGCAGGGAAAGAGAAATATTAATGGCTGAAAGAGATATAAACAGAGGAAAAGGAGAAGGAAGGAATGAAGGAGAAAAGCAGAGGAGAAGAAAAACATAGTTGCATGAAATGATAGCATAATTATGCAGTGGAAAATAATTGGGTGGATAAGGTGAAGCGAAGAGTAAGAGGCAATAAGTGAGCCAGACGATGCATGGGAAGAGGGAAGACACAGAACATGAACTAGAACTGCATTATGAACGTGTTTTCTAAGAATAGTGACATTGATTTTAGTTAGCATCTATGTTGATTAACTTATATATATTCGTGTCTGGTCGCTTGATTGACAGCAGTATTGTGTATAATCTATAATGGGAGTACTGTGTATAATCCGTCAGTGTATGCGCTTGGCTGAGCAGGTGTTGAGTGTTAAGCCTTGCATTTTAATTAGATAGTCGTACAGGTGACTGTATAATTATAGTCGCACGTGTGGCGCGCAAAGAATTGCTGATAAAAATTATGAGCGGTATTTTAATTTTTAGTTACAGATAGAAAGAAGACAGAAAGACAGAGAGAGAGAGAGTTGATTTGTTTTGAGCTAGCGTAAATTTGCGAGCGTTGATCTGTATAAACGGGTTTCTTGTGTGTTGAATTGAAAGAAGAAATATTTGAGAAGTTGTCGGACTGTGTTCCTTGTGAATTGACAGCAACGCATAGACATACAAGTAGAGGTAGAATAGAGAAAGGAAGATCACGTGCATTGGGTTGGAGGATTGCGGGTTCGAAGCCACCTAAAGCCGTCGCGTAGGGACCCTGGGCAAGTCCTTCACTCGCAATTGCTCATGCGGCTTCGGCGTGAAACTCCGATTCAGTGTCCGCGCTGTAGTCGGGAGCGCCTCTGAGTAGAAATCTTGCAGGGGCGCTACAAGTGCTCATGCATACATACATTATATATCATGTCCACTGATTTTGGTACTGCTGCTGATTAGAATGCCAACCATGATGTAGTTTTTACTGTCACAGATGATGATGATGACCACTACAGTGGTGTTGTTGCTATTGTTGACAGCTACTTCTGTCGTTGAAGAGAAAGTGAAGGCAAACATATTGCACTCGAACGAGACAGGTGCAGAAACTGACACAGACAGACAGACAGACACACACACACACACGGAGAAAAGACCAACCGTAAGGAGAGAGAAATGCAAGCATACGATGAAACAAGTATTCTCAGAAATCGAGATATGTAGACAGAAATGGACAACGACAGAGGCTGACCTAAAAACAGAAGAAGACACGAAGCAGAGACAGAGAAAGACACACAGACATACATACATACAGACATACAGAGAAACCGAGATAGGCAAAGAGACACAGAGAGACATAGTCTCTGTCTGTCCGTCTCTCTACGTCACTGTCTGTCTTTGTCTCTGTCTCTCTGTCTGTCTATCATCATCTGTGGCAGTAAAACCACACCATGGTTGGCATGGCAGAGAGACAGAGAGACAGAGACAGACAGCGAAAGACAGACCACATCATGGTTGGCATGACAGAGAAACAGAGAGACAGACAGCGAAAGACAAACAGACAGAGAGACACACAGAAAGACAGACAGTAAAGCAGACAGTAAGACAGACAGTAAGACAGACAAACAGAGAGGGAAAGACAGACTGACAGACAGGCAGAGAAAGAGTAATTGATCGCATCCACTCGGACGTGCACGTATCTCCGGCCAACTGTTGTTTCACTTCTTTTCAGCCACGTATATTGGTCTGTTTGTGTCTGTAAGTAAACATGACGGTCGTAAAAACGGTGCAAAGTAAGACTGGAAGGACGGACGAGAGTAGGAAGGGAATGGAATGGAAGGGAAGGGAAGGGAAGGCAGGGAACGAATGAAAGAAAGCCCTTCAGTGTCGGCAGATGACAAGGCGATAGGATGTAGATGACGTCTGGGCGGGCGAATAGATTTACAGAAGTTAGGCCTATTATTAGCAGTTTCTTTGTTTCAGTTGCCATTTCCATGAATCAAGATCAGACGACGTCCTCTCATATCATGATATAGGAGGATCTCGTTCCGTATTCGATTTCACTGGACAGTTGAAAAATTTTAGACATTCGAACACGAAAAGAACGGTGAAATGCAGTATAATATTTGGTGCCACATACATGTAATAGCTGAAAAATATCCCATTCGCTGGCGAATCCAAATTTAGGTCTGTGTTAGCGCTTAAATCAGTGTATTAAATTAAGCACCAGGTCAGGAATATTGAATCCAATACTAGTTCAATGTATTGAAGAACTATGAAATGATCCAGGTTGAATATTGATCCTGGTTGATCCAGGTCAAAACAGGATCTGTTCGCTGTGTTTCGCACTTTCGCTGGGCATGTACCTGGTGGCAAGTGTTCTGGTGTTACCGAGTGGGGACAGTGTTGGAGGTCGTTTGATCTTTAAGACTCAGAAACTCCCGTAGCGCACGTTTGCTCAGCACAGCAGTCTCTACGGAGGCGTTAGATTAGGACTAAGAAGAAGAGCAGCCTCTTAAGAAGCGTCTAACCTCGGCATATGATAGCCAGTCCTATCCCTCGCCGTCCGATCTTCCCATGCACTGTGTACTATCAGCGTATACTCATTGTAGCCGATAGAACTTAAATCTCGAATTTCTGCCTGGCGGGGATTTAACACCCGACCTCTCGATTGACAATCCAACATGCTAATCACTAGACCATCGCCCCACCCCAACTAAACGTCTGTCTCTTTGTAGATCGCATTTCCCTCCATAAGAAATTTCGCATTTCCCCCGTGCGCTGCTTAGCCGTATTTTGAACGGATTGACCCCAACTTTACTTGCCGATGGGGTTTCCTTAGCAGCGAATATCGATTGATGCGCTGCTTTCTTGTTTATAAATGCGCTAAAGAATTAGGTTCGATCGGTGTAGATGTGATTAGTTTCATCTAAGCATCTTACAGTTTTTCGTGCTTTGCACTAATGTGGGCTTTGAGCTCAAACATGTTCAACTGCTTTTGAATTTTATAAAAAAAACTTTAGAGTGTGTTAAAATTGGGAGACCAATTCATGTTGCGCGTAGGCCATTGTTCTCATTCTTGTATTTTATTGCTCTGCTTGCTCATAATTATTAGCAGGTTAATCTCATCTAACCTAATCTGATAACTTTATAGCGTCTTTATAATATAATAGGCTACACTGGCTCATTAGACGTAGGCCTACATTTCACATAATACACTGTCATTCGGCTGGTATAGTGCACTTTAATTTAATGTTTCGTATGATTTATATGCATGGGTTTGTTTCTGACGATTTTGGTGTTGGGGTTAATCTACCCATTGCAAAGTAAAGATGTGGTGATTAGATTTCAGCTGACAATTAGGCCTATAGACCTATTATGATGACCTCGGTAACCTGCTATCTAAATTACTTGAATACTGCACCATAAATAAATTTCGAGATCACCTATATAGTTATTTATATGTTGTTTTAAGAAAAATTTAAGTTGTGCGCATGCTATCTTTGCATTAAGGCAAGTTACGGACTTCTTGCGTGACTCATGGTAGCAGTCTGTAGGCCTACTTGGCCATTCTTCATACACTCAAAGCGTTTGATCGAGTCAACCATATGAAATATTCAAAATTGCTTATTAGTAAAGACTAGCCTATAAGAATTCTTAAACATATTTGTTGACTGGTATGGTGAGATCTCAACTGTCGAACTTAGCATATGAAATTTTCTTAACTTGTTGCGGTGTGTCAACAAGCTTTTCAATAAACGAATAGGCTAGGCCCTACACAATACAATAGCAATACTCTTTCAAATCCTACTTTCATTGAAAGTAAATTAGGCAGGGTAGCATTCTTTCTCAGGTTTTCTTTAGTGTCAAGGGTTGTGGCTATAATAATGCTCTGAAAAGCTTAGAATTTGGTTGCCATCTCGACCTATGCGTGGCGCATTGTTTATGCGAATTACATCAAATTACTATCTACGTACGTCTGTGTGTAGACTTCAAGAAATGATTGATTAAGAAATGTGCAGCAACTGATGTAATATTCAATGCGAGAAAATCTAATTTATCTCATGTCGATCCTTCTTGTGATAAACAATAGTATAATTCTTGACCTTGGACCACAATCTATCAAATGGGTTAAGACAATGAACTATCTTGGATTATACTTTATATCCTCTACGAAATTTCAAATGCATGTGTTTGTTGCATTAAAACGTTTCATGCTTCAGCTAATTCCGTATCTTGTAACTTTAAGTATGTTTCAGATTGTGTAAACTTCAGATTGCTAGAATGTCTGTTTGTCTTGTCCTTGTTAACGTATTTCCTAAAAGCTATCAACAGCTCATAATTATCTGTTAAACCATTGAATGCTATTCTAGCCCTAACTATCTCATTATTCGTATGCTGCAGCTTCGCAGATGAACTTTTGGGTGGATTGGTGTATGGAAGTTATAATAACAGTGTCCTTTGTGTTTTTGGTAAAGAACTTTGCTACACTGTGGCACTTTTATTACTTTGTCCTGTTTATGGTATTGCTATAGCCATTTTATGGATGATTTACGCATGCGTTTAATGCCGAGGACAGATAGCACACCAACACTTTTATGACATGTTAGGTTCGCCCAACACATAAATGTGATTCTCTTAATTGTAAGCCAAAATGCGATTAGCAATTGGTATAATAAAGGATATACTTACTTACTTACTTTCATTTACGTTACATTATCATAGAAGTAATCGTGTCATGTTTGCCAGCAGTAGGCCTAAATCTGTCAGTAGGCCTACCTGAACTTTGTTTCTGTACTGTCTACATTTGTATTGGAATAAAAGCGTATTTATTGTAATATGATGCATCAGTCAGTGAAGTCTTCAAAGTGAAGACGTCGTCGGTATTCGTGAATCCGTCGAAACCCAAGAATTCGGAGAGAAAATAAGCGGCTGATATCTTCACCCATAAATTAAACTCAGTTATCACTCTCCTCGACCATTGTTCAGCTAATTGAAGCAGATGATGTTTAGGCCTCGATGGGAATTTACGTATTTCTATATTTCTACACCACCCTATAGAACGTGGTGTTGTAGCGGTATGTTCTGTGCCTTGTATCCGGAGGGTTTCAGGTTCGAATCTACTTCAAGCCACTGCGTAGCGACCCTGGACAAGTTGCTCACCCACAATTGTCTGGGGGGAAGGCAACGGGAAATGACCTCACTCATCTCATCCCCGGGTGGCATAAAAGCCAATAGACCTGCCTTCGAGCAGAGAACTCGTCGGCATCATCATCATTATCATCATATATTATTATTTGTTTATTTAACTTTCGACGCACTCACTCAGTAAGTAATCTGAATTTTAGATGCTGCTTAAGGTTATCAATGTAATGTATACGTATGAATGTAATCGGTTACAAGTTTACTATAGCGCCTTTCAAGTTCATCACAAAACCGCTGCCGGTGCACGGTCGATATGATGTTAAATGTCACAAAGACAAATGTCATTAGCAAGCAAAGTAATGCACACAAAAAAGTCACAAGTGACTCGCCCACGCACATAATATGTGTTGCTCAACCGACAGATAGCTTACGTAGTTGGCATATAGCATCATGCTCAGAATCCCTGGACCAAGCTGCTTCTATAGTGTGGAGCGACGATAGTCTGCAGTATTCGCAACACACGTTACGCCTCCATCCAGAAGTCCCTCTTTGGTGGATTGGAAAATGACGCACATCCGGCTATCTCTCGAACGACCCCACGGCAGGTAGAACCGTCGCTTACCGGTCGGTTGATCGAAGCACCGTGCACCGGTGATTAACGGCCGAGGTCACTCCCCAAAGACCCGCGTCGCTTCTCCGCCCAGACGAAAATCACCCGGCTGTGCATACACGTCGTACGCTGTCCTTGGATCACATTCGCCACCGTATATACATCTGGAAGACCGTCCCTTTCACGTAGTCACGTAGCACAAGACGACAAATGAACAAGATACCTGCAAACGGAGAAAATCCGCAACAGAAACGAACATTAAGTCCGATAGGGAGGAAGCTTAGAAACAGTAAACTCCTAACATTCATTCAGTCATTCGGAAATTTATATAGCGCTTCTTCAGAAGCCTACTCAGAGGCGCAACATGTTAGAAATTGCTGAGCAAGTCTTGCATTTAGACAAAATAATAATCCGCCGAAATGACGCAGACGTCGAACAACGACCGAGTGGTCGGTGACATGCGCAGAACTCAATGCATTTGAGGATTGAGAGGAAGAAATAACGAACTTTGCAAGAGATATGTGAAACCTTTGAAGCTTTACAAAATAAAAGGAAATACGCCATAGGTAAATGCATTAGTCTAGTCTTGAAGTGATTCTTCAAAGAATGTGATTCATTTAATAATTCACTCACTGTCTGCCTTGTGTTTGTCTAGAGATAGACATAGTTACAAGACGTGCGCTATGCCAAGTAATAGCCTGCCGCATCACATTGCCATCCAAGGTCGAAAGACAGCTTTAGCATTTTGGCGTCTTTAGTGCATGAACTGTAGTTCTTCACATTTTATTGGATTGCAGCGTTATAATAACCAGATACCATGTGATGTTACTGCCTTTAGCAGATGATCAACCGCTCTGCCCGGTGGATCATCCACACTGCAGTCTGTCGAGTAACGGGAAAAGACCGTATACTCTGAAGCCGTTCGCTGCCTTGTCTCAATTTTCACTCAAACGAACGAAATTCAATCGATGACAGTTTGATTTTATCGTATATTTGTCACTCGTGAGTCAATTGGTCGACCTTGCTTGGGTGCATTGAAAAGGAGGATGGGGCATTGCAGTGGGCAGCTGTCTGCTGCCCAGATGGTCTCTTGTTGCTAGCAGTAAGTGCTTCTTCTGCTTCTTCGCTATTTTCCAGTTCGCTTACGACCTTTGCTGTGTACGCTGACTTTCATTTTTATGTGACGGCTGCATTCCTCTGCTCCTCGGCCATTATGCTTGGCGATTAGTTCCAACTGCGTAGCGCTGGATCGCCATGACTATAGCTTGTCGTCCTTGACAGCGTCTAGCGCTTAGCCAGAATTGCTGAAGCTCTCAGGCGGCTGTATACAGGCGAATGGCTAGAGTCTATAGCGGCGTCGATTTCCAGTATATGCTGCAGCGCTTAGTTTGCTGTGGCTTTAGTGCACTGCATCGTATACACGTTGTGCTTAAGCAAGATTCTTAAGGACGTCGGCGGAGTTCCTATAGAGTGGGAAGTCACGTTATTGGTTCTCGGGAACGCGAATTATCTAATGGCATCAACAGAAAACCCTTGAAATGAGTTTCGAGACGAAACTTAGGCTACTGTTTTTCGAAAGTATTCGAATTACATCAGTCGTTAGATGTCCAAACGGGATGAAATGTGCCATTACTCGGTCGTGATAAGAAAGTGCAGCGATGATAGGCTATCATTAGCAAGAGCGAGGAACTTGTTCCATCAGAGACCTGACGTTATATTTATGCAGCCGTAAACTGCTATATGTGTTGCCACTTTTTGATTCTGTGCACAAAAGGAGCCAAATTAACGGCCATCGCTTGAATTTCCGACTGACACCTGAGCAGGCCATGGGCGGCCGCATACATTTTTAGGAGGTGGGGGGGGGCAAAGCATTTTTTAAGGGGAGGGCAAAGTTTTTAATTGTTGGCACGGAGTCTAACGAGGGTGTCGAAAGCATCCCATCACGTCACCCTCAGCGCTCGCACCCGCGATTAGAGGGTCTGGCGCGGATCCCAACAGCCGCCAGCGCTTTTAGAAGCATTTGACATGCTATGGAGCCTGTTGTTAGCGTTCTGGGATCCATTTTCAGCTATCTCTTGACTTCTATTTCAAACATAAAACTGTTAAAAGTTTCAATGTTTTTATAATATTTTACATTTTCAGGTTATCTTAACTAGTTTGAATTAAAAAAATAAACTGCAAAAAATCATAGCCATTCGTTGCTAAAAGGTAAGATGATAAGTAAATTTTTGAAATATTCGCAAAATCCAGGGGCAAATGGTCCCCCCTTGTCCTCCCTCCGCACGCCCATGATATCAAGCAGGCGCCGCATACCTAGACTACCTATGTATAGTTGAAGGATTGTTTTCCGTATTCGAGTCGTAGAACATCCAGTCACGGGCGGCAGTACGATCTCATCTGATACGAAGTGCATGAGCACGTAGGAGGTGTGTCTGCACGTTCAGAAGGATCGATTACCAATATTATAAATCCAACACCGATTAATTGAGAAAGACTTCGGTCGTGCTAAGTCGGAACAAGTAAAGGGTTGTTTCACCGAGAAGTTTTCAGTTAACATCAGTGGCATTCTAACCTATAATTGGCAATTTTTCTTAGTAGTTGTAACACTTGTTCCATTGTCATTCTTTGTGACCTGATAATGTGCTGCCTCGAGGTTTCCTGCTCTCCATTCTTGTTCTGGTTTTCAGATTTAACCTCATTTCCCTGTTCTCCGTTCTCGCTACATTCTCTGGTTCTTCAAATGATACTCCGTTCTTTTATTCCTGGTGATTGAGTAACTCTGGCTCTGTGCTGTGGATCTCTGTTGCTATTGGTTTTGCAGTGTTCTAATTTCATTTGCAGTTCCTCAGTCTCGCTGTACGATATTATTTATAGATTCCTGTAGGTCTCCGGTTGTCTGAGTTTTCTGAAATTTGGAATCGCCATTTTTATAATCACGTGATAGAATTATGTAGTTTTTTTGCCTTGAATTCGATCTGGCTTTCTGATCCCATCACATCTACTGCCCGTAATTAAAGCCGCTTCTACACTCGAACGCGACCGGGGAGTAAGAAGAAGAAGAAGAAGGCCGGCTTCCGCCAGTCACGTGATCCCATAAACTGCAAGATGGCGGCGGCGGTCTAGTCGCGACATCTGTCGTCCGCCGACGACGACTGCAACCAGCGATACATCACGGCGAAGATGTGTACCTTGGACGTTGTCGTTTGCTAAGGAGATTAAGTCCGCTGGTGGTGGTGGTGGACTCAAGTGGATGGTGCCACCCTCTCTCTCTCGGCCTCCTCTCTCTCGGCCTCCTCTCTCTCGGCCTCCTCTCTCTCGGTCTCCTCCTCGCCGCCGCCGAAGGAGACTCACGCATGCAAGCAAGCGCCTTCGCCTCTACATTTTTTATGACCGATGTCTACTGGCAGAACACGGCACGTGGCTAGACCACATAAACTGCCAGGTCATCATACTGACGGTAATGACGTAGCCATTTAGAGTATATCGGTACAGAGAAGTCTGTTGTAAAAAGTTTACACGTAGCCTACACATAGAGTCCCTCACGCACATGAAGACACAAGTACAAAAGATACACGTATGGGTAAAATCGTGCAAAAAGTTCTTACTGTAGGCCAAAACAAATATCAAGTTCTGCTGCCAAATGGGTCCATAGTATCGTTATGGCCGCATTATTTTTCAAATGGCATAGTGGCGAAACCTACAGGTATACAGTTAAACAAACAGATGCATATACAGATAAAGACACAATTGCACATATAGATACATGTACACATACATTTGCACGTAGCCTACACACATAGAGTCACTCATGCACATGAAGATACAAGTACAAAAAGATAGCCTATACATACTGCAACATACACATAACATACTGATGTGGACCCTCCTCCTATTATATACTAGAACACAAGCCGTAGCTTGCTTGTTTACTGTTTAACGACCACTGTGTGGTAACAGAAGACCATTAGCGTCGCCCTACTCCTTTATCCAGGCTTGGGACTGGCACTGTCAGAAAGCGAACAGTGGCGGAGTTCAAGCCGTAGCCTAATAGTCTCATTGTAAAAATATAACTGCTAAATATAACTGTGGTGTCTAATTAAATTGAAGATATTATTAATAATTAAATGAGCAGCTTCGTCTCTTCTACAGACGGCAGAAATTTATTAGACACCACAGTTATATTTAACGGTTATTTTATTTTGACAATGATATATGGAAATGTTATATGAAAATCAGGTGATTATTTTGTGCGAAATCTTTCGCAAATCATTTAAAACCGCTGGATTCACTTACAGAGTAAAAGTACAGAATTCTTTGTCTTCTAAGAGTCGGCAATTTCACCTATCAGCTACATCCCCTCCTCAATCCGTAGTAAGATTTTAGTCGGGGTCCCACCTTCATCCCTTCGTTGTTTGAAGACTTTCTTATTTCCTCGGGCTGTCACGCTGAGAGCGCCTCTGAATAGCTAGTTCTGTAAGACGCGCTTTATAAATTCTCAGATACGATACGATTGTACCAGGACTTAGGCCTATCTACGATGACGACTACAGAATACGGCTTCTGCAATTGAAATAAGCTTAAGAAATAATATTCTTTATAGGGCTGCGGATTTTAACGATTAATTAATCGATTAATCGTTAAAACTTTTGATCGATTAATTTCGGCTTGTTCGATTAATTTTCGATTAATTTTCTTACTTATTTTATAACGTCAACCGACCTAGGCCTATTTCCAGAATAAACAATATGTCGAACAGTAATAATGTGAAATATTTGAGTTGAAATGAAGCGATCATTTTGCATTTAAGGTAAATGCTGATGGAAAAGTCGAAGATGGCGAAAATATTGAAGATTTTTGTAGATAGAAGGTACATGTAGTTACTACTGACTACATTTCTCAGTTTGATAATTTGAACTTTAGCATGTCGAATGCCTGAAGAATGTTTGCAGTCTATATAGTCTGAACAGTTTCTCACGCTTTATGTAACATGGACCAAATTAATCGAATTTAATCGATTAATCTCGATTAAATTTTCTAGATTAATCGATTAAAATTATTTTAATCAGTACCCTAATTCTTAAAGTTTAATGTAATCAATGCAGTATGGAAAGTTTAGGGAATATTTAATTGGCGTGACTTTATAAATTCCTAGTTTATTATCAAAATCTACATTTTGACTGATGTTCAAAGTTGTCTACACTTAATTATAATTTCCTCTGAGAACGAAGGACAGACGATAGGCAGCTTGACACTATCTATGGATTCGACCAATATGCAATGGTCTTCATTAAATTTGTTATCGGATATCTGCACCTAAGCCTCGGTAATTAGCATCGGTGACTATTTTTGGACAACTGTCATAACAGCTTTCGGTGATAAAGTTCAAATGAAGCTCTGTGCGTTATTGAAACGCCTTTATACGACCGTATTGCGAGACAGCCAGAAAATATAGAGAGACACAAACAGAGAAAAAGAGGGAGGGAGAGAGAGAAAGACGGAGAGCGAGAGAGAGAGAGACAGACAGACAGAGACACGGAGAGACAGATGGAAGGTGTGGATGAAGGCCAGACGACACGATAACTACAAGCGAGGCGCCATCGTTGGTCGTTGTCGATAGATAGCTATATACTTCAAATTATCTTTACCGATTGATCAGATGACTGACACCTTTGCAGATCAATTAGAACTGTGTAATGAAAAGTCGAAATTATGAGTTTTCTTTCCCGCAGATGAGAGACAATGCCAAATGGAAATTCTAGAAACTGCGAACTATTTGAAGACCAATTATTACAGTTTGAGTTGACTGAGGCTGAAGGATGGAATAGGCCTATTTATTGACGTGCTTCGCCTAAGACCGTCCTAATGCTAATCTAGCAGCAGCTTCTTTGAACGCGTTGACGTTAACTTTAATAACGAGGCTCTGCTATTTTAACGGATGGACGGACGGAGGTATGGATGGACGGAATGATAGACGGATAGATTGTGTCATACTGGTATGTCTACAGTGGTAGACAGATGAAATTTTGATTGAGATAGTTAGAAGAGAGTGGATGAGATAATGTGTCGAACTAGGGCACAATTATTGGAGCCATTTTTTTTATTATGTGTATTACTAGACTTTCAGTGCGGCAATGCCGCAATTATCGATCGATGTTCCGTGGGCAGCTATAACTCTGCACGCTGATTGGCCAACGATGCGCGGCAACTTTTGTCGGGAAGTTACAGCTATATAAGGAGGCGAGTAGGAAATGCATTGACGGCGTCGTTAAATAAACGAATTTAAGTAAGCATTGAGCTCAGGTACACCATTCATCGTCGATATGACGGCGTCGTTAAAGAAACGTTATAAATGGAATGGCATTGAGCTCAGTTGAAGTCAGGACGAGGTGAGAGTAAGATCTTTGTCAGAGCTATCAAATGATCACTGTCGTTTTGGCGCGAAAACGCTTATTTGCGTCAGAACACAAGGAGGCGTGGGAAGACAGAGAGTGACACACGGGAAACGCAACCGTACGACGTCTTTCGGTTGAGAGTTCGAAGCCAGAGGATTGCAAGTTATCGAGTCGACTGATTCTATCGATCGTTCAGCGCCGCCACACGTTGAGTTAGCGACATATCCTGCGACGTTGTTTTGGTATAAAGGTTAGACAAAGAAGTCGTTTCGCTTTACTCTATTTCGAATCCTAATGACTGTGTATTGTAATTTATTGTTGATTGATAATATTTACATGTCGATAGAGGGCACTGTGTAACCTGAACATTGCCTAGTGTAGTGATCACGCCGATAGAGAGCGCTGTGTAATTGTAAACAGTAATACTGTATCCTAACTAAATTTGGAGATCGCCTATATTCCCTATAAGCTTATATTTATTTATATTTTGCTTGTAAGAAATATTTCCAAGTTACTGACTTCCTGTGTGACTCATAGTAGCACTCTGTACATGGCCATTCTTCATGCACACAAAGCGTTTGATCGAGTCAACAATATTAAATTTTCAAAATGGCTTTTTAAGAATGGTTAAACATTTTGTTGACTGGTATGGTGAGATCTCAACTGTCGAACTTAGCAATACTCTTTCAAATCCAACTTTCACTGAAAGTAAATTAGACAGGGTAGCATTCTTTTTCCGGTTTTCTTTAATGTGAAGGGTCGTGGCTATTAAATATTATCTCAAAATGGCGCAAGGTGAATCTTCTTTGCCTGGTGATAGGTTAAGTGTTGATCTTTGGCAAGGCCTAGTGGTAACGCCAAGAAGAACAGGCATCCATATTGGATTTGAATTTGATTGTGACAAAGTTACATTTAATTGAAATGAGAGATCGAAATAATCTTGATGTTGTGGAAGATAAAGAACCCGGATGCATCGCCATGCATTGGTTTGCCCACCGCAGAAGCCGTGGGTGATATTTTCCCTTGATGATTCCCTGGTATTTGATGAGAGTGATGCCACTCGGTAGTACCACCAGCTGGAGGCCATAGGCGAAGTGCCCGGCTGCAACAATTGCTCTTACCTAAACCAGTTAAGATAACTGATGCGCCCAGTACTTCGTCCCAACCCCTATTCCGGTTCGAATCCTCTCTCCGAATAAACTACCGTAAGCCCAATTTCCGCAACATCACGACCAACCGCTAGAGGGCGGCGCGGTCACCACAATAATATGTATGCATGAACTTACGTACGTATAATATTATATGTATTAATACGTATTATATAATAATAATAATAATAAATACAACGCTATAACGCAATCGCGTTCCGAGGCACTTTCGCCAACCAGGACAACGACGAGTAGGGTCATCTCCAGACAAATTACATCAGCTAGTATATTTTAAAAAAAATAATAATAATAATATTCGTTATTGAAACAATCCGGTTGACAAACCGCAACCGGTTACAGTGTACAGTTATGCAATTGAAGCAATTCAAAAGAACACAAATGACAGAAGACATAAATCTTAACTACTAACAGAACAGACAGCCTGCAATACACGGCCATATGTGGGTGCTATATGTGCATTATGTGTATGCGAGTGTATGTGAAAGCTTCTGTTATACCGGACGGTTTTGGGCTTCCTTAAACGCGTCCTAAGCAAAGCTACTTGGTTTACAGAACACCCATGCACACCCATGCACACAAACACACACATTCACACACGTTTGACGATAAAGACGGTCAGTTCTTTTGAAGAGTTTTTATCCTACCCAACGGAGTAAGACGCATCTGCGCAAACGGCCAACTAGCAACTGACTACAAATGGTCTCTGAATCTCTTTTCCGTATGATACCCAATGCGTGCGTCCTTCAGATCTTCCGAGTCTTTCCGGGTAACGGGATCCAGCGACCGAAGAAAGACTAACGCTGCTTCTTCTTTTCTTCCATCGCTTCCACTTCTTCCCTGCTCCTCCTCCTCTTTCCTCTCCGCATCATATCCTGTCTCCGTCATCTTCTCCTCCTGCTTCCGTCTCTCCTCCTTCTCCTCCTCATCTTCGCCTCCTTGCAATCCTTGCCATTCCTCTCTGGGACCTCATTGTCAGTGCCGAATGCCGGTGGCCTTGCGAGGATAAGCGGGGCGACCGGCAGCCATTGCCAGGATGCAGACTGATGGCAAGCAGCTTCAAGGGACATTTCGAACGGACGCTTAGACGGTCGGACAGACAGAAGGAAGGGCATTCATACGGACGCACAGATACAAGGTCGTAAGGACGAACAAAGGGCTGACGGATGGACGGATGGACACACGAATGGACAGCCGGACACAGACGCACACAGAGAGACGAACGAAGGAACGGAGGGAGGGACAAGGCAGGACCGGTCCAATCGATCGATAGCTAGAGGGAAGTATTTCGGGATATTCGATATGGAAGCGGAATTCGACGACTAAGCAGTGGTCGAAACAGGAACAGCAGCAGCAGCAGCAGCAGAGGAAACGGATGAAGGAATTTGATGCAATGGAATATAGGCCACACGTTCACACCCACACACGCAAAGACACACATAGGGCCTACACAAACACGTACACAAACATACACAAACACATACACAAACACCCACACCCACACACACACACACACACACACACACACACACACACACACACACACACACACACAAACACCCACATACACAAACACGTACACAAACACATACACAAACACAATTGTATTGTATTGTATTGTATTTTCGTTTATTTCATAACTTGCTGTCAAGACGCAACAAGTAACATCAATGCATGATTATGCAGTTATAGTATTAGAGACTATAGTACTATTATAGCTTTAGGCCTAGATAATGCACTGTTCAGCACTATAATAGGTATAGTTCTAATGGGGCAATTGGATTGGACTATAGTATTGAGAGTGAGGCCAAACGACAGCGAGGATTCAGACAGCTGCTAGTAAATGTCTTTGAACATCAAACACACACATACACAAACACATACACAAACACCCACACACACACACACAAACACCCACATACACAAACACCAACACACCCACATACACAAACACCCACATGCACAAACACCCACACACACCCACAGAAGCACACAAATACACAAACCCATACATACACACAGGCACCAACACACATACACACACGCTCGCGCGCACGAAGATCTCTTGTTGCGAATCGCACAATGTTAATATGCTACTGCGTGTTACGTTATATTACGCCTTTGGACTATGCGTGTAGTTGTGATGATAACTTAACCCTATCCCATCTTGCCCTGATTAGACCTTTCTTTGTAATCTAGACTTTTCTTACCTTGACGTGTTGTCCTGCTCTGTCCTCTTGTTCTGTCCTCCTGCTCTGTCCTCCTGCTCTGTCCTCTAGTCCTGTCCTCATGTCCTGCCCTTCCCTGCCATCTTATTCCAATCTATTATCGCCGCCTTATCTCAATCTCTTCAAATCCCGTCCGAGGTCAAGTTGCTGTGTGATTAAATGATCGGGGATCAAGTTGCATGTACGCATATGCAATGGTAGACAGTAAATTATAAATACGTTGCTTCACACCTAAAATGAAACAGACTAGCAGTACAATATGCCAAGGCAGCATCAGGGAGTTCATGCATATGTAAAAGGTGCATTGCTTCATGCATAAAGCCAAGAGTTATTTTTATTACAACAGCTGCATTGAAATAAGCTAACAGTGTCTGAAGACGGTTGAAATAGTCGCTACAGTATACACGCGTCGTCGCTATCGGCGTTGGTGGTGATAATTGTCCTTGATCGATTGTTCGGCTTTGACTGGCGTTAATTGTTGGCAGTGCTTCTGCCTGAGCTGCAGCTGAGCCACAGCACCAGGCGAATGCTTAATGCCTGAGAACAGTGTTTACTTCGCTTGTAATTGGATTATTTACGACAGCAAACGACACGAAGCGATGTACAACGGCAACAGCAACAAAATACAGGGAAACCAAGTGTTGCAATATTAATCAGTGACGACGACGATGATTATTTGTGGCAATTATTGTCATGATTACCTGGGTAATTCATGTAATATTATGTTAATGTTGTACGTTGCTGGAATTATTGTCATGATTGTCATGGCAATTCTTACGTTAATGTAGCACGGCGTTGGAATTATTGTCATGATTACCAGGGTAATTCTTATAACATTGTAATGTAGTATGATGTTGGAATTGTTGTCATGATTACCATGGTAAATGTGGCAGTCACTTAAATTTAAGCAATTTGCTCCTGTATGGTATTGGTCTGCGCAGGGCAGTCACAGACTACACGAGGTGAACAGTATGTGAATAGGAGTGTTTGTGCATCTGTACAATACAGTTGGGCTTCAGATGCTATCTGTTGAAGTTTCATAGAATAACATGTATGTATGTATGTATGTATGTATGTATGTATGTATTGTTGGGATTCCATGGCTTAACCAGTCCTGGGATGGGCAAGGGATACGCTTGGGTGGTTTCCTTAGCTGAGGGGAGACCTCTAGCGGGAAATTCTCCTATATAAGGAGGTAGAGTAAGGGGCGTCTTCTAAGTCTCCGACGATACGGCCTTGGTTAAGTTCGTCTTGTCTGAGATCTTCCGGGCGCATGTTAGTCAAGTTCGTTTTCGTGGCAAGTTCCACTTTTCTTGGTTACTCAAGGTTGCTTGAGTTTGTTAATGTCGTCAGCCTGTTGCTGCGTTGAAGACTTGGTTTCGTCGGCGGTCTTGCTACAAGAGAGCGAACCGTTTTCCACCGTTGTCTACGGTTCGGTAATGTATCGTTTTAATTTGTCTTTTTGTTGAGAATTATACCTTTGAAAATAGACAACGAGTTTGAGCTTTATTATAGCTGGGGGGAACCCGCAACAGTATGTATGTATGTGTGTGTGTGCGTGTGTGTGTGTGCGTCCGTCCGTCCGTGCGTCCGTCCGTGCGTGCGTCCGTGCATGCATGTATCTGGCTATTTGTCAAGCGCCTTTTCACAACGGCGCTTATGGCAATCTAACGGATCTAAAAAGAGACGTCTTAAGATGGCTTGAAAATGTTTCTTGAGCTGTCTGTGACAAAATAGCTCGTTAGTTTAATGGTAGACTATTCCAGGAGGATTGTCCAATGTATACGAGGAAGCACGCATAAGACGCCGTGCAAGTGAAGTTTTATATATGACTACAAAGAGAATCGAGTGTGATTTGTCATTACAGCTCTGTCACATTTACAGAGACCTTGTCCTAGAAATAGTAGACAATATAATCTACTCAAAGTATATGTTTCTATGAATTTTGCAGCGCTATCCCTTTTGTTATCATAGAAGTATCTGATCAGCGCTTATGCTAGGCACTTAAAAGCGCTGTTATGAGTGTCTAAATATGTATAGGTCTGTATAATATTGACTATACATAAGCCAGTATATAGGCCTATATATAAGGCTTAATATTTATATCACCAATGCAATATTACATCAATCATTGGCCTTCCCAAGTCATTATATAATCCGGTCAATGGCAGAATGTCAATCTAATGAGACAGATAAGCCGTCTATGGTAATAAGTATCGAAGACAGAGAGGTCTTAAGTCAAGATCGCAACGACAAAATGAACAGAACGGTCAGAAGTACTAACACTTGATCCAGCCATCGAAAAACTCTCTTTTAGTCGCATCATAATTAAAAGATGACAGCGTGGAAAATCCTATTAATGTGTCTCGGTAATCTTATGGATTGTGCAGAATGCAAATAATTGCACCTTATTAAAACCTTTTAAGAAATTGCGAGAAAATGCGCGAAGGTGGAGTAAAGCGTAGAACCAATGAATGTAAAAGGTCATTAGAATTCTGGCAACATCAGGTCCCTAACCCAGAACACCCGCTCGAAACGGGGCGAAGAACTGTAAACTGATGACAAAGTCTCGAAACTTAAGAAGGTACCAAAATATTTTCGGGACATGAGAGTAGCCTTGTTTCCAAAAAGTTCTCATGACTTAAAATGGTCGTAAAATGTTTTCGTCATCTTAGAATTCGACCGCGTATCAATTTGTCCGTCTTCATTGCTCTTGTGTATTGCCTGTGTATTCCAGCGTATTGCTACCAAGTCATTGACTCAAGACTTATTTGTTCTCTAAGGCCTACCCTGCTGTTTGTTGACTGTGAGGCGCCCTTGTAACGGCATGGCTGTGTTACGGCGCCATATAAATTGTCACTGTTATTATTATTATTGCCCTCAGGTCATGTATATTCATAAGCGGCAAAAGCACACTGGTGTCTGCCAATAGAGGTCATAGTCATAACCCTCATTAGTTTGGTCCTTCTCTTTGGAATGCGCTTTCTCCTTCTGTTCGCTCTACAATTCTATCTGGCAGTCTCTCTTCTTCCTTCGCTTTTCTAAAAAAACTGCTTCTTTTCACGGGGCCTTGCGCACTGGGAGCGCTTATGAACGGTTCACCCTACTAAAGGCGCTTTACAAATGCTTAAATACAGTACAATAACTTGGTGTCGCATGGCAATGGTATAGGCATACGTCAGTGATCGCAGCCCCTCGTTCGTCTTGTGGTTTAAAGACCGCTGCACTAAGTAAGCAAGCAAGTAAGTAAGTATGTTCTTTATTGAGAAGCACTAGCAAACGCACAGCATTACACATGGCAATATTAATACATTCAAACAAACATACACAAAATTTTTATATATATACAAGCAAAGAATTGAATGAGAGAAGTTATTTTATATCAGAGGAACATCTAGGGGTGGAAGAGTTAGGTCTAGTCATAGAGGGAAATTGAAGAGCTTAAATAGACTGATCTATAGATAACAGTTTATTTGTATAGTATCCGGGCAAGGAAGCATTTCTGAGTCATGACGATTGACAACGAATGTCTTTGTCGCTGTCGTAACTAATCGTAATCGTAATCGTAGGTTAGAACACTTTTTAAAACGCAACTTGAAAGCTAAACGCATTCACGAGCGTTGTGTTGACAAGAGCTTTCAAAGAAACCAAACGAAGAACAAAAACTTATGTCGCCAGAAGATCAAAGAAGGGACAGAGGGGTTGGTTTAGGAGAAGAGAAATTGGAAGCTCACAGAGTGGATCGATCAAGGTAAGATTTTTTAGCAAAGGGGAATTAAGTTTTGAATAGAAAGCCTGAGGAATGACAGATAGAGGAGCTGTGGCAGATGATGGTAAATGAGCGACGAGATGGGCAGAGGAACGGTTTTTGCAAAACTATAGTCTTAAAGGCTGCCGAACGTAACTCAACCAATATATAGACTATCTTTGACCGTACAGAGTAACCTAAGACGACTAAACGCAACTACATAAAACATGATCAAAGGTCTATAGATTAGCGTCCCCAGTTAACTCATGATTTCTTACAGATACCAACCGTAAGTTTGTGAAGATATTTAATATTGACTCTAACTTTGTACCGAGCACTAACTCCAAGATGACAACAGCGATAACCTGTTAGATGGCGCTATGGATAGTGCAGTTAGCGCAGGAACTTCAGCAGCGTCCGTTTAATTATTCAGGTGCAGAAAGGGTGAGCTGGACGATGACTAAGGCTTCTTTGCAGTCATATAGGAAAGGACCCAACGCACGGCCAACCGGCGGACGGACGTTGTATCTCGAATCATGACCTCTGTTTCTGTCTCTTTTATGTGTATCTTTTGTTGTGTGTCTCTCTGTCTCTCTCTGTCTCAGCTGCCCCGCTTGAGAATACCCGCATACAAAGAATAAATCAGCATAAAGTGACGCATTCGTCTATGAATAAGCTCTTTAAGGCTTCGCTACAATCGCAGAAAATTTCCACAAACTTCGCCATAGCAACTAGGCTCGATCGAGCACCCAAATATTTAAGACGATATATGCTTGCCGTGGCTTGAGCTCCCTCAATATTTGTCTGACTGTACAAGCGCTGAGGCCATTGACCGGGAGTTCTTTGACTTTAGCAACAGCTATATTCAGATCAAAGCCATTTGCTGGTGCCTGCTGTAGCTTATATATATATATATATATATATATATATATATATATAATATATATATATATAATCAGCTACTACCAGATGACCAACTGCGAATGCGGAGCCAGAGGAAATGGCTAGGAAATGAAAGGAACAACATTTTCACAGACCTGCTCATCCTCCATCTCCCCCGAGGGCCCGACGGTCGCATACTGGCCGGCGGCTGCTGACACAAATTGGCGCCATATAAATGACCACGAAGAGGAAGTGAAGGCATCCGCCTCACCTTTGGTTCCAAACCCCTTGACAGTTGGGGCCTCGGTGGACAGCGCGACCAGAAGAAGGAACGGGCAAGGGAAATGGAATGGAGAGGGCGAAAACGGAAGCTGAGATACAGAGGTCGATATCTGCCGTGTGTGAATGTAGGCAAAAAAGATATCTTAAACTATTACTACTGGAATACCGTAAATTTCATTTTGCCAAAGGCTAAGGTCATTTTGAAATCTCTGTAACACAATGTCATGATCTAACTATCCTCCTCCTTTGCTTCCATATTCTCTTACAATAACAACTTTAAGTTAAATTATAAAAATGGAAGATATGTTTTTAATAAAAATCAAAATCAAAATCAAATCTTCTTTTATTGCAACCAATTTAAAATAAAACATCATTGAACACAAAAAGGGGTACTACTTTGGCAAGCAAAGAGAAACCCAGAAGGGATAAACGAATCCCGCTGAGTAGGGCCACCCTAATAGTAATTACAGCAAAAAATTACCAAGATGGTCAACACAGTAAACAAATTTCTTAATCTAATGGCTGAACCCCAAAGTTCAATACAGTCAAATAATCAATTGGAAGCCTATTAGAAATAATCTACACTTCAAGCAAAATACTAGATAATTCTTAACTAAGAGCTTAACTATTATCTTAACTACACGCGGCTATTTACACTTTATGAAAAATACTAATTTATAACTTGGAAGAGAGTAGTACAGTACGCAATCTCTTTTTAAAGGTCAATAGATTATTGGTGAGACGTATTACCGATGGTATTTTATTCCATACCTGAGTACCATATGACTTGATAGTGAAACGTCTGGTATTAGTGTGAGCTGAAACAGGGCGGTAAGCAGAGGTGTTCCTAGTAGAGTACGAATGGATGTCAGAGACGTGCTGGAGGAAGCCCTTAAATATCGGGGGGAGGAGCCCATGTTCAAGCCGATAATAGAATTCACCTATTTGGAAGTCTCTGATCTGGTCGAGTCTAAGTAATCTTAGTTCCGAAAAGGATGGGCCTGAATGTTCCCATTTCTTAATGCCTGCCACTAAACGAACAGCCCTCTTCTGGAGGATAATTAGTCTGTTCAATCTCGACGCGTATGTCGAGGCCCACACCATATTGCAATAGGTGAGGTAAGGGTAAATAAGTGCGTAATATAAATTCAATCTGGTTGCTCTTGGCAGTAAGTATGCTATACGGGTTAAAATGCCCACATTTTTAGCAATTTTAGCTGAAATCTGATTAATGTGAACCTTCCAAGTCATATGTTGATCAATGTGGATCCCTAGAAATTTCGTTGACTCTACCTTCTCAATAGGGGTATCCTTAATACATAAGTCGAAACTGCCAGTCGGAAGAGCGTTCCTGTGGGATTTGGGGGCAGGGGGCGGCCGCCCCCGGGCGCAGGTGAGGGGGCGCAAAATTAGGTCTGAAAATGTATTTTGTTAAAGAAATCAGGTAAAAATAGAAAATAGTAAAAAAAAGTAACTTTTGTACGTGAGGCGGGGGGCGCACGGGCAAAGGGGGGGCGCAAAATGATATTTGACAAGGTTCTTGTTGAAAAACAGAGGGAAAAAGCAAAAAAAAAAAAAAAGTCATCAGAAATTTTGGCGGAAGTGAGAAAAAAATTTTCAGGAAATTCTTGCCCCCGGGCGCACGAACCCCTAGTTACGCCACTGGCCAGTCGAAAGAGCTTTCCTGTGGGATTTGAACAGTATATAATTGGTTTTGTCTAGATTCAACGTGAGTTTATTGGCAGCAAACCAGACATCTATCTTCGACAGCTCCTCGTTAACTACACGAGTTAGCTCCTGCCAAGAACCGTGCAGACATACTCGTGCCCATGCAGTCATAAGTCTATATAAGTAGAAACATATCCATCATCTATATTATATCCTATCCTATCCTAGCCTAGCCTAGCCTAACCTGTGTCCTAGCCTATCCTATTCTAGGTTACGTGGAATCATCATGATGTATAATATGCTGTAGCAGTTTAGTAGTGATGAGGATTTTGTCGGTGACCTTCCGAATTGTTGTTGATGGATTGAGCGTTGAACCGTCGAATCCCGAGTCAATTATTTCGAGCTAACTCGAATGCTTAGCACTAATTTGAGATAAGACATAGTCGTTGATGAAACGAACAGTTCTATGGCAACAGTACTAAAGTATTCAAAATAAATTCATACACACACTAAGCTACATGTATCTGATCAACGACATTTGGAAATCACGCTGTCATCTGAGTGCACCTAAGACCACCGCACCTAAATCTTTTTCGCGCTAAATCTTTAACGCGCTCTCTTCAACAATGCATTTGTGACAGCCTTTGTATGACCTTTTCCGCCTGCAGGACAGCAGACCAGTTCAGACAGGTCTAGTTTGTCGTGGCGTGGCATCAATAGGCCCTACTGTTATAAACCGAAACGCATGCTCGCCGTTTTCCGGCGCCAGCGCCAAAGTAACACAAGTCAATAAAATGCTCAGAAGCCGACGTGACACCACCCCTGTGCGTACTTCTACGGCCCAGTCTAGGAGTTTCGCTATTGTTGGTCCCAATAGCTGGAACCAGTTACCTCAGTCCCTCAGGACTGACCTTTTTCTATTTCTTTTGACCAGTTCCGCAAGCGCCTGAAAACCTCCCTTTACCAGTGAGGAGACTGGCCCGGGTCTGGAGCGCCTCTGTTTTTGGGTGGCGCTATATAAATGCTTGATTACGATTACGATTACCTACCACCCTAGGTCTAGTAGCTTTTGTGTGATGTAAGTTGTGAAGCGGTGTGTCTTCCTGCTTGATGCATAGTCAACGAATATATCATCATCAACCTCACCACGCGCTTGCTGCGTCACTGGTAAAGGAAACCTATGCTATTCCAACAAAAAAGACATCAACGAATTGATCAGAGATCTTGGTCTCACCAAGTCAAATACAGAGCTTTTGTCGTCTAGGCTGAAGCAGTGGAACTTGTTGGATGAAAGTTTGCAAGTCGCGGATCAGAGGAAGCGTCACAAAAAAATTTCTAGCTTTTTCACCAGTCAAGACGGACTCTGCTTCTGCCACAATGTGCCCGGTCTGTTCGAGGCAACTTTTGGAATAATATTGGAATCGACTGTGGCGTCTCTTCATTGACAGTTCATCCAGGAGCATCAAAGCCTCCAAGGCTCCATAACGGGAGTAAGTAGCCTACCCGTCTCTTCCTCTGGCTCACTCGATGCACCTCAAAAAGGACAACAGCACCACCAAGAGCTGCTAGATGCCTTGAAGTACGATGAGTACGGCTGGGATCTCATCGGAGACTTCAAAGTGGCATCATTCCTTATTGGTCTGCAAGGCGGTTTTACCCAGTTGCCTTGCTATCTTTGCCTTTGGGTCAGCAGGGACATCAAGGTGCACTACCACAGGCGGGACTGGCCACAGAAGACCAAGATGTCTGTGGGGAGGAAGGTCTGCAAGTGGGAGACACTGGTGGACTACAGATGCTGAGGCAACCAATGCACATCAAATTGGGCCTTATGAAACAGATCTACAGGGTGGCGCAGAGAAAGTGAGACCGCCTAGGATAATTTCAAATAATAAATTTTTTTGTAACTTTTTCTTCTAAGAAAAACAAGTAAATTGTTGCCAAATACTAATTTATACCAAATCAGAAATCAAATTCAATTTGTCTTCCTCGGTTCTCAACAGGTTTTTGTAAACGTCTGCGCCACTGGTCAATGCTTCTGTTCATAAACCGTTGAGAGAATTTTTGCCACTCTTCAACGTCCTGTTGCAGTGTCCAGCTTTGACGATTACATATCGCTCGATTATGCGGAAGCAATCCTTGTATTGAGACGTGATCACATTAATAATCACTGTTCACTTTAGCTCCAGATTCAACAAACATCACACTGGTTTTTCCCATCCGAGATACACCGACCGAAACCACGATGCCACCACTGAAATGTTATTACGCGTTTGTACGGTTGAACTTGCAAATCTTGCTTTATAATGCGTTGCACTCTTCTTCGTGATATGCCAGTTTCTCTTTCAATTCCCTTGGATTCTTGTGGCTGTGAGGATCATCATCCTGGCTGCAAATCAGCTCACTCACACGCCGAATATTCCGTGTCCGTGCTGTTCTAACTAATTTCGGGCGGCCGCTTCATGATTTACGCGCTGTCGTAGTCCTACCATCGGCATAATTTTTTTACAAAGTCGATTTAGACTTGTTTTACTCCAGGATTTATTTCGAAACTAAGTAATCATTCGCCTACCTTCCCATAATTTTACAGTTTAAAAACCGCCCAAAACATAATTTTGCACAAGATTTCACGAGGCGGTCTCACTTTCTTTGCGCCACCCTGTAGATAAGGATTCGACAGCCTTCAAGTACCTTCGAAACTTCTTCCCTAATCTGTCTCAGGCAAAGATCAAAGTCGGTGTCTTCCTTGGACAACTCCGACGACAGATAAAGAAGATCTTGGAGTGCAGAACATTACCCCAAAAAGCTCACTAAGAAGGAGAAAGCGGCTGGAATAGCTTTGTCGCAGTGGTTATGGGCTTCCTGGGCATTCACAAGGCTGAAAACTACGTGGAGTTGGTTGAGACTACGGTGAAGAACTACGGCAAAATGGACTGCAGGATGTCGCTCAAAGTTTATTTCCTTGATGCTCATCTTGATAGGTTCAAGGAGAACATGGGAGCATACTCGGAGGAGCAAGGCGAGCGCTTCCACCAGAATATACTGGACTTTGAACGTCGCTACCAAGAACAGTCTAACTAGAACAAGATGGGAGACTGCATTTTAGAGCTGATTCGTGAATTTGATTTGCAGTATGATCATAAATCTTGAAAAACTACTCACTTCTAAATCTGTTCTGGTCATTTTTTTTATAATTGTAGTGTAAATACATGTTACTTTGATTCATAAGTTGTTTTTCTGACTTCATGTGAAAGAAAAGACGTTATTCACCAGTGTTTGCACTGGAAATAAATGAACTTCAAAATATGATTGTCCCGAATGTACTGAAAATTCGGGCGGGCAGGCGGTCCGCGGACTGATTTTTCAAATTGTTTTCAACCGTCCTAGGATGGGCAAACATGTAGTAATAATAATGACGACGATGACGACGATGATGATGATGATGACGACGACGACGACGACGACGACGATGATGATGATCATGACGATTTTACTGAATATATCCTCAATGTGCATGAAAACTATCAGCGTTTATCGCAAAGAATCATGAGCGCGTCATGCAAAACGTTCGTTATAAGATGACGATGATGCTGATGCTGGTGATGAAGACGACTACGACGACGATGATGATGATGATGTGACAAAACATTCTTATAGCCCCTTTCAGACACCTTCACAAAGCGCTTTCATGCTAGAAAACTGTTATTTTGTTCATAAAATTGTCAGCGGATCTTATAATGAATATTTCGCATGACGCGCTGGTGATTCTTTGCAATAAACGCCGATAGTTTTCACGCACATTGCGGACATTTTCAATAAAATATTAACGATGTTTGCATAGGCATAGAACATTGATGAGTTTTTCATGAAACTTTTTCATGCTACCTTAGCGCAATAGAGATACTTTAATAGCTGGAGCATGCAAGAAAACAACCTATTGCCTTTTCGTCGTCGTATTTTTCACAAGTAGGCTAAGTAATTATTTGGCTTGTACATTTTTAACGAAATTCGCGAAATGCGCTTGTTCCTTTGATAATGATTATGACGATGATGACGACGACGACGACGACGGCGAAGTCGGCGATAATGATGATGACGCCAAGAACGATAAGGCTGATGAAGACTCTACACGGACGGACGGACGGACGGACGGACGGACGGATGGACGGACGGATGGACGGATGGACGGACGGACGGATGGACGGGCGATACTTGAGCGTGCTTCAGCAGCTGTTGGTGTCGGCTGCGTAGAGAAGGAAACGACGCTGCAGCCATCGTATTACGGTCGTCGTCTCATCATCAACCGGCGCCCGGTCGGTCGGTCGGTTGGTCGAGCATCCCCGCTCCTCCTCTGCCACCCAGGTTTTTCTTCCCCCGAGGGAAACATCGGCCAAGTCAGCGGCAGCGGCGAAAAGAAGGCCGGACGGACGGGGCAGGGGTAGTAGGGGAAGGGTAGGAGCTGACGGGTGGACGGACGGAGGGTGCGGACGGGAGGACGGGGGTGGCGAGGTGGTTGGCGCACACAACTGTTGCAAATGTCAGCTGCCCGCGGGGAAATATGCGCAAGGTTAATTAATGGCAGCACGTCGACTGCCTCTATTAGGTGGCTGCTGTAGGACGGAAGGCGAATATACATACGTGTGTCTACTACGTATATTATGTGTTACACATCTATATGTGTGTATATGAATGCGCGCGTGTGTGTTCGTGCGCGTGTGTAGAGTCCGTAGTAATTTCATATAAATGTAGGGAATACATATGCAGTGACGCATATGAGACGGGCCAACGTTGAGGAGAAGCTGGGTTATGACGCCTCCTCCTCTCTCTCGGACGCTCTCGCTAATAGTATGCGTCGTACGTGTATTGTTTCTGCAGTGTTTTGGCGTCGACGAATTGGCCAACGGTCCGTTGTGATCGCTCTGCGTCGTCGTCATCGTATAAGTATGGCGCTAGATCAACGACGGACGGAAATTATGCTGCTCCGTAGGAAAGAGAAGTTTGTCTGACTGCGTCGTGGCTATCTGCACGGTGTCTATGTACGTCTGTCTCTCTGCTATCTCTATCCGTCTGTCTTTTGCTTCTGTGTGGGTTTGCGCACCTCTGTCCATCCGTTATTATGTCTCTTCTCGTCCTCTTTACTCCTATCTCTATCTCTATCTCTTTTGGTTGGGTTTATAATCATATCCGGTTTACTACATGTGTGTAAAGCATCCTAGAAGTAGCTTGCTACTGACGATGCTCTAGAAATTGTCGTAATTACAATTACAATTACATTAGGTAGAGCGCAGGTCTCATGCGCGTAAGGATGCCGATTCGCATACCGATTGTGGCTTATTTAAGTTTTGATACTCGGGCTAGCACGGTCCATGCACGAGGACCTTAAATGGCGTGGCACCCTTTCAAACAGGCGGCGGTAGTGAAGGCGATCAATTAATTGAAAATGCGCAGGGTCCATAAGGTCGTAAACGATAACCTAAGTCAATCCATACGCACAACGCATAGCAAGGGTATGGACGATATTGACCCCTGTATTGCGAGCTCTAATATTGACTGCATTGCCGAAACGCTTGCCGAGCTAATTAACTGTTCCTTCACTACAGGCGTCTTCCCGCAATCCCTAAAAGCTGCAAAGGTATAATACCAGTTTATGAAAAAAGGCGAAAGAGACAATCTGACAAATTATCGTCCGATTTCAATCCTTCCATACTTTTCAAAAATATTTGAAAAAATAATGTATAATAGACTATATGACTTTGTAACGAAAACTGACATCATTTTTCCCTCGCAGCATGGCTTTCAGTCAGGTCACTCCCCGTATATGTCCTTGTTATCTATGCAAGATAAAATCTCGAATGCTATAGAAAATAATGAATATTCCCTAGGCATATTTTTCGATCTGGCAAAAGCTTTCGACACTGTAAATCATAAAATCCTATTGCATAAATTAGAAAATTATGGTATACGTGGTATGCAGCTCAGTTGGTTTGCCAGCTATTTGGATGGACGCCAACAATGTGTCGAAAATAACGGCAAACGCTCCACTTTAAAAAATATTCTATATGGAGTTCCTCAAGGTTATAATCTAGGGCCCCTGTTGTTCCTCCTCTATATTAATGTCCTCCCTAACGTTTCCAATCGTCCGTTCTTCATCTTGTTTGCCGATGATACGAACGTTTTTTATTCCCACACTTGCACAAACACCCTGTTTCAAATCGTAAACGTGGAACTTGCACTCGTTGCCGAATGGTTTAGAGCCAATAGATTGTCGTTAAACTTGGAGAAAACTAATTATATCTTGTTTAAATCGCATAGGAAAAAATCCCTCTGGGTCAATTCGAGTTAAAAATTAATAATAATTCTCTTACAGCTGTTGACTCTACTAAATTCTTAGATGTCTACGTTGGTTGTCATTTGACATGGAAAGAACACATAGCCTACATTGCATCAAAAATAACAAAAAATATTGGAGTGATAGCACGGACTGCATACATTTTGCCCTCTAATATTAGAATTAAACTGTACTATTCGTTAGTATATCCATACCTCTCTTATTGTAATATAGTATGGGCTTCCACATATGCTACTAGATTACACAGATTAAATGTTTTGCAAAAACCGTCTGGTTGCAGGGGTTCCATATGGCACACTGCTCACATCTTCACAACCCTTAAAATTTTAAAAATTGACCAAATTGGCATTTTTCAAATTGGGGAATTTATGTATCGTTTTGACCGAAACCTTCTGCCTTCTATTTACAAACATTACTTTCAACTCTCATCTCAGATCCATCCGTATTTTACTAGAAACTCTAGCTCTTATCGCCGCACCTATGCCCGCACGAATACACGTCTCTTCTCTATTAAATCAATTGGAGTAGTGATCTGGGAAAAAATTCCTATGGAAATTCGCTTATCACCCAGCATCTGGGTATTCAAAAAGAAATTAAGCACCTACCTTATACAATGTACTGTATTACAAACGACCTTGTCTGACCTTTCGCCCGATTCTTGTGCATGGTAGTAGACCTACCTAATCTCTACTTGTAAGCTAGTTAAGTATTTTTGTTTTATATTGTATATTGACTCAACAGTGTTGAGCAACTGTTTCAGTTTCGCTTTCCTTTTCTTGTTTTCCTGTTTTTGGTTCATTTAGTTTCTTTTCTGTTTTTTTACTTTAACATTCACTTGGTCACTGCAAGTATGTTTTCAATTATAATCTTTCTTTAAAGGCCACCATTAATTTTCTAATGTAATCTGTAATTTGGTGTCCCTACTTAGCGGGATTCTTTATCCCTTTAGGGCCTCCTTTTTTGTAGCCGTGTTGAAATTTATATGTAAAAAACTTAGGTAAACCTGATGATTTTGTTAATTTGGTTGCAACATAAACATGTTGATTGATGTTGATTGATTGATGTACATTTACATTTACATACAGTTAAATATATGATGAAATGAACAGAGATTTACCCTACTGTAGTACTGTCTGTTTGAGGGCAATTTCACCCATCTGTGCTCATTTAATCAGTATAGGGTAAATCTGTGCTTTCGTCGTCATATATCTAACTACATACAATTCGACCGAGTTCTGTGTTTTCTAGTTCTTTGCTGGCGAAGTTTCCTTCGCGTTGAGTCATTTTGTAAACGAGTCAGCAATTGTGGTGTTTTTCTGATTTTCTCCATCTTTGAATCTGTATCGGCTTCGTTCCATTGCTTCAGCGAACCAGGGCATCGCATGAACCATCAACGATGCAATGGTCGATGCAATGGTCGATGCAATGGTCGATTCAATGGTCCATGCAATGGTCCAGTGAATGATGGATGCAATTGGTCGATGCAATGGTGGTCAGTGTTTGCTCAGATCGACGGAGATTACGTGCAAACGAAGCCATTCTGGACACCTCTACAAACATCAACATCAACGGCAGCATTATCAGTTCCTAAAGCCAGCCATTAGCGGGCCATGGATGCAAATAAATGATCTCCATTCTCTTAGTTATTTGTCAAATCGAGTTCTCCTCTCATATTGAGTCCAAGTCTTGTTATGTCTTTCTTTATATTGTTTACCCATGGCTGTCGAGATAATCCTTTGTTTCTCTTCCTTCGATTGTTGTAAGTAGGTCTAAGCAATGTGACCTCTGACCCGATCCGCTGCTATAAGAAGGTCGGAGGGGGTCAAAGCACACCAGACTTGGTTGAATTGTGTTGTGGCTTGAGATAGTCATCTAGAATTGTCTGAGATGAGTCAACGTTCGCCTTCTTTAGTACCATACAGGCTGCTGTATGCCAGCCTGCTTCTTCTCTTCTTCATTAAACGAATAATGTATATATATATATATATATATATATATATATATTAGGGCTGGTACTGATTAAAATAATTTTAATCGCGATTAATCTCCAAAATGTAATCGAGATTAATCGATTAAATTCGATTACTTGGTCCATATTACTTAAAGTGTGACAAACTGTTTAGACTGTATACACTGCAACAATCCTTCAGTTATTCGACATGCTAAAGTTCAAATTGTCAAACTGAGAAATGTAGTCAGTTGTAACTACCTTCTATCTACAAAAATCTTCAATAATTTCGAAATCTTCGACTATTCCCTCAACATTTACCTTAAATGCAAAATGATCGTTTAATTTTCCACTCAAATGTTTCATATTATTACTGTTCGCCATATTGTTTATTCCGGAAAAAGTAAAAAAATTAATCGAAAATTAATGGAACAAGACAAAATTAATCGATTAAATTCTTTAATCGATTAGTCGATTAATTAATCGTTAAAATCCTCTGCCCTAACATATATATATATATATATATATATACATGGTGACGAGAGGTAGAATGTCGAAGAGGAATTTCTTGAGGATGATGGTATACGGTAGTGGGTCAATGGCACAAGATACTGATGGCGCATTATTGATGACCTTCTGCACATTGGTTGGTGAGTTTAGTTGGAACTCTTGAAAGATGGCAGAACCTGGTGACAGATATGATTGAATTGGTAGACTACACCTTCCATTGATTTCCTTATCTTGCTGACCTCTCCATCAGCCGTCAGAGGTGATCCTTTTAGTTGATGATTGTACCTTACTACCTTTAAGTGCCAATGATCGACTGAAAGGTCTCCCATAGCTTCTTCTTAGGTCGTTTGGTTCTGCCCCTCAGCTGCTTGTTCCAGTTTTCATATGCTAGAGATTAAATGTTTTCCGAAACCACACAGAGACAAACTATTAGGCTATACAGCTCTTTGAACTTGTTTTTGTCTCTGTCTTTAGCCTGATTCCAACGGATATTAAAGTCGCCAACAACAATGATTATGATACATGAACGATAGGCCTACATGTTCTGGCATTGATAAGGGGCCATTGCTTCCATAGCAGACGCTGGGTCGGCAGTAGAAAAAGAGCCTCTGTAATGGATTTGGCACCAGCTCTGTGTGCATTTGAAAAATAGCGACTGTCGTAATTGATCCTGTTTCTGAGAAGCGCTCGTATTCAAAGGCGGTTGACTCAATGTCTATAGATGAATGTGTTTGCGAGTAAGCTTACTGTTTGTGTCTGAGATTGCAGTCAGAGCAATCCGCCATAATTCGCTCTGTCGATCCCGGGCCTTAGACGAGGCGAATCAATACATGCTTAGCCATCAGGTACACAGTCATAGTCGTCGAAGTGCTACTGCATCTTCGCTGGTGGTGTGGTTCAGGTCTCGGTTAGAACGGGCGTCCAGAGGGGCCAAAGAGGGGCATTTACCCCTGGAATTTGCACACATTTTAACAAATTTGCTTATCATCTTAGTTTTTTTTACAATTAGTGGCTATGATTTTTCCACAGTTTTATTTAATCCAAACTAGTCAAGATAATAAGATAAACTGAAAAATTAGAAATATATAAAAACATTGAAACTTTTAACAGTTTTATGTTTGAAATAAACGTTCAGATATGGCTGAAAACGGATCCCAGAACGCTAACAACAGGCTCCATATCATGTCACATGCTTCCAAACGCGCTGGTGACTGTTGGGATCCGCGCCAGACCCCTAATCGTTGGAGCGAGCGCTGAGGGTGACGTGATAGGTTGCTTTCGACACCCTTGTTAGTCTCCCGTGCCAACAATTCAAAACTTTCCCCCCTTAAAATTTTGTTGGGCCCCGCCAAAAAAATTCCTGCGGATGCTCATGTCGGTTAGTAGCAGATAATATCACAGTTGGATTCAACTACCCTGCTAGTATGCCTACATGTAGCCCAAATCCGACCTAAAAAGTAAGTAAGTAAGTATATTCTTTATTCAACCAATTGCATATCCGCACTTTGGTGTACATACATTTATACAGAGTATAACATTCTTATTATGAACGATCTGCGTGTGAGATTGTCCGCTTGTGGAATAAAACGGTCATGTAATTTCGGGCGCAGGGAGTAGGGGAGCGGCTTTGGGGGGGGGAGTAGTCCATGGAGTACATGCCTCGGGTTTCCCAAGACCGCAGAGAAAAGGCTTGAGTCAGCAGTGTGGCAAAGATGTTCAACCGATGGACTGTCCTCTGGCAGGTACCGCAGACGAATAAGACGCCGCATCGCCGACTGAAGGCGGTTCTTTTCTTGTTGCCCTGCAAACCCCCACCAAGCCGGAGCAGCATAGAGCATTCTATGACCTATATACCCATATTGGACCCAAAGAAGGCTCATATGGATCCCGTGCCTTCAGGGTATAACAGAGGCGCTTTTGCAGAATTTATTTCCAACGGATCTATTCATAAGCCCGAAAGAAACGTATTTTATAGCCTGTTTCTGTTGAACTTCCGCATGTTCTGGCATGAGTTCTTCTGTCTGCAGAATGGGGGGTGAAGTAGGAGATTCCACTTCTGCTGTATTCGTTGATTTCTCCGCCGCAGATGACCGGGCAGCCGTATACCTTGTGGCTGCAGGTTACTTTCCTGACTTTCAAAGGAATGGTTCAACGTTAAGGTGGTATAAAGCGACATTGAGCAATTACCATACCATTAGATAAGACTTGAGTGGACCAGATTAGATTGGACTTTACGGTAATGGACTGAATGACATTAAATCCGATCAGATCTGGCCATTTCACAACACTAAACTACACTGTAGTCGAGATGAGGACAGACTGATACTGAATTAATTAATTAGATGAAGAATTTATCTTTCCCGCATGCAGAATAGTGCGATGACACCCAATTTACTTCTGAAGTAATTTCTGAAGGAGCCTCATAAATCAAACGAACATTACATTACGCTTGATCTTTCTAAGCCGGGTCTCGTGTTGAAGATCAGACCGCCTCGGACAGACCCGTACGAGCCACTCCCTCGTATACATCAGCGGCGACCGTAAGAGGAATTGCGATGAAAGACGCTGGCTTTATAAATTTAACGTTGCACTTAGTCTCAAGACAAGAGAAAACCATTGAGCGCAGAGAACTAAAGGCCAACTTAATTCAGTTACCGCAGACGCCATTTCTGCTGTTTACTGTCAGTGGCGGGAAAGCGAAGACGTCCAAGAGATGGGACTCTTTTCAGACGGCGTAGGAAGACGATGCGTGATTAGTCCTCGCTCGTCTGATTTGGTTCGATTTACGACGCACTCTCTATTGCCTTACAGCTCTAACCTTGCTTTTTCTGCTCTACACTTGCCTTTTCTACTCTACACTTGCCTTTTCTGCTCTACACTTGTCTTTTCTGCTCTACACTTGCCTTTTCTGCTCTACACTTGTCTTTTCTGCTCTACATGTACACTTGCATTTTCTGCTCTACACTTGCCTTACAGCTCTACACTTGCCTTACAGCTCTATACACTTGCCTTACAGCTCTACACTTGCCTTTTCTGCTCTACACTTGTCTTTTCTGCTCTACATGTACACTTGCATTTTCTGCTCTACACTTGCCTTACAGCTCTACACTTGCCTTACAGCTCAACACTTGCCTTACAGCTCAACACTTGCCTTACAGCCTACACTTGCCTTTTCTGTTCTACACTTTCCTTACAGCTCTAAACTTTTCTGCTCTACACTTGTATTTTCTACTCTACACTTGCCTTGACAACTCGAACCTCTCTCAATCTGTCTGTCTCACTTCGTCTTATTCTGCTCAGTGGCGGCGCCAGGATTTCAGGTTTGGGGGGCTAAAGCTCAAAAAGCCATGGTAAGTTATTCCCATTGGGATGCGAAGACCTTTTTTTGCTTAAAACCTTTCCTTTTGGGGGGGGCTGAACCGCAGTGGGGGGGGGGCTAAGCACCCCCTAGCCCCCCTGGCGCCGCCACTGCTTCTGCTCCAGTCATTCTGGTTCTTCTTTCAGTTTACTTCTTAGCCATTCCATTCTCGTCGACACGATCTTCTTCTTTCTTCTGCTTCGTGTTCGCCTTCTTCGTTGTATTTTTCTTCGCACTCTCTTTCGCATTCTTCTTCCCATTCCTCTCCTTTCTTTATTATCCTCTTCGCCTTTGCTCTTCCGTGTCTTCCGTTTCTTCTGTTGCTCATATTCCTCCTGCTTTATTCCTCCTTCGTTACAGCTCCTAATCCTCTATTCACCTTCTATTCCTCTTCTGCTCGCCTATGATATCTTCAGAACCACCGGCAGCCTTTCGCTACAAACTATATTTAATACCAGATCAAAGATATGTCGCATCGATTATGTGCCTAAATAACTAATCAGGTGACAAACTAAGCAGTTGTAGTATACTTCACTGTAAAAATACACGAAGCGCGATCGAAGTTACTGGAGGTTGGACTGAAAGGAGATAGTAGGTTCTACGAGGTTTGGCGATTCGCTTCACTGAGCAGACTAATTACCATATCCGGTGTCGATCCGCCACGTCGCTTTGAAGAAGGCCGCCTGGGAGATGAAGGAGAGAAGCGCCATTGATAACCTGTTGAGTGATGGACTAAACCAGGTGGGAAACCAAGTGTCCGATGGGGAACCAAGTGTCCGGTGGGGGAACCAAGTGTCCGGTGGGGGAATCAAGTGTCGGTTGGGGAACCAAGTGTCCGGTGGGGAAACCTGGGGAAACCACAAGGATCCTGAGTGGCCGAGTGGGTTGGTGCCCGCTCGCCGCGCCGGCGCCCCGGGTTCGCTTCCCGGTCGGGTCGGATTATCAGAGATTAATTTCTCGGATCTTTACTGCGGGTGGCTCGGTCGCATTATAAACGTGGAGTACAATACAACACACAATACAACACATCACAATACAACTGGGGCGCGGTGGTGTAGGGGTATGTTCGGTGCCTTGCAGCTGGAGGGTTGCGGGTTCGGATCCACCTCAAAGTCGCCGCGTAGGGACCCTGGACAAGTCCTTCACTCGCAATTGCTCATGCGCTTCGGCGTGAAACTCCGATTCAGCGTTCGCGCAGTAGTCGGGAGCGCCTCTGAATGGGAAATCTGGTAGGGGCGCTATAACAAGTGTTCAAATACAATACAATACAAGTGTCCGGTGGGGAAACCAAGTGTCCGGTGGGGGAACCAAGTGTCCGGCGGATAACCCCGTCCTTTCAAGGTGAAGTAGTTGATTAGCTGAAGTTATCAAAAAGAGTTTGATAAAAAAAGAGATGTGGACCTACCCCGTTTGTTGCTAAAACTGCACTCTGTATACGGAGTCAATGTTGTATCAGAATTCAAGCGGTTTTGCTCCAATTGGTAAACTAGCATAGGAAAGCGAGTAGGCCTTGGTAGCTAGTGAGCGACTCGTAGAATGATCAGGTTAGTCGGAGGATGTATAGTCAGACGAGCAGATGAAAGATGCTCAAGAATGGCAAGTATCGACCAGACAAGTATGTACTTCCTAGATGATCAGCTCGTTGTATTTGTCGTAATCGTCGTCGTTGGCTGATGTTCTCTGTCGGAAAAAGTAACCCCAGTGATGCTCTTGCATGAATTTGGAAAGTATATGAGTGTTAAAGGGGCACTGACGAAGAGAATGACAAATAAAAGGTGAAGAAACACAATGATGATCATGATGATGACGATGATGATGATGACGATGATGATGATGACGACGACGACGATGATGATGATGATGATGATGATGATGATGATGATGCTGCTGCTGATGATGATGATGATGATGATGATGATGATGATGACGATGATGATGACGATGATGATAACGATGATGATGATGACGATGACGATGATGATGATGATGACGATGATGATGATGATGATGATGACGATGATAACGATGATGATGACGATGATGATGATAATGATGATGATGATAAGACGAGTTGTATAGCGCCGTAGCTTAGCCGATGCCGAGGGAAATGGCGATGTAAATGATTTCAAAAGTCATGGGCAGAGGACGTTGTGCTCAATGTGCCCTATAGTGGTCGGATAGCTGCCAGATAGACGGTTGATATCTTCAATCCGATAGAGATTTCAGTTTTTCTTAGCTCTAGCGTCATTCGGGATAAGCATACCATTCAAAGACTGATCCGTTTCCAATGTGAGATTAGAGACAGAGTCATCGTCACCTCTTGACCTTCATCCTGTCGCATTATGATGATGATGAAGATGACGACGACGACGACGATGATGACGACGACGACGACGATGATGATGATGATGATGATGAGTTCTCTACCCGAAGGCAGGTTCGATGTCTTGTAGGCCCTATGCCACCCGTTGATGAGATGAGTGAGGTGGTTTCCCGTTGCCTTCCTCACGGACAATTGTGGGTGAGCAACTTGTCCAGGGTCGCTACGCAGTGGGCCGTGGCTTGAGGTAGATTCGAACCTGTGACAACTCCGGTTATAAGGCAGAGAACATACCGCTACACCACCACGCATTATATCCTCTGAAAATGGATGAGTATAATATGTGGACTGTAGTTCAGAAACGAATGGCTGACTAAAAGACGAGATTTAAAAGCGCAGTAAATAGCATAAGAGAAAGAAATAGAACCTGGACCATATAATGGCATATATACTGATTATATATATAGAGACAGAGACAGAAAGACAGAAAAGCAGAGGGAGAGGGAGAGACAAAGACACAGACAGACATACAGAGACAGAGACAGACAGACAGACAGAGAGACAAACAGAGACAGAGAGACAGAGACAGAGACAGAGATACTGATAGATTGAAGCCAATTCGATAGTCTCCGATTAGGATCAGCTTGTAGTGCAGATCATTGGACAATTGCACGGACTGTAGAGTACTTAGAAAAGACGCAATGCCAGCTGACTCACTGCATACACACATCAAGTACTTGAATTGTGCATAATACATGCACGTCTACAACAGGGAGAGACACAGCAATGCAGACAGACAGACAGACAAACAGACACACGTCAACACACAGGCAACTATACGGGGCAAAGACTGAGGCCAAACTGTAACGATTGCCATCAATATGGTTACAGACGGCAATTGCAGCTGTCCAGTTAGGACCGAGTGGATGGCTCTCTTCCGTGTCTCTGCCTCGAACAAGATCCCTTTTCCCTTTAACTGGAGAGGTAGTTCGTGGCTCTCTATTTCCAGTCTGTTGCCCGAGCGGCCTGGATCAGCGACGTCTGGATCCACAGCCGCTCAGCCTAGCCTGTATATGATGCACTGGCAGATTCCGATGGAAATTGATTCTAGCGACAACGACGTCGTTCGTTCGTTCGTTCGTTCGTTCGGTGAGAAGCAAATTGAAACGAAATTAATCGTCCGCCCCAACCACGAAAACATCACCAACACATATCGACGATAGATAGATAGTCTAACCTGCGAGCGCCGCACCAAACCAACAATATTATTATTGCGCTACATTACTCCTGCGTAAGCAAAAGAGGTCGGCTCAATTAAACAAACGGCCACAAATACATAAACACACTTGTGCGTACGTGCACACACTGTGACACACAGACATATATGACCATATCTGGGAAAAGGGACCTAAAGTGGAATATGGGGTTATTATTATGCTAATGCAGATTGAAACAAGCTTTCAGACAGAAGAAACTGCTCTAAGTTTGGTCCATAAATGATGAAGTTATAAAAGTTTAGGAGTGCAATAGATGAAACCATTATTTCAAGAATATAAAGTTTAAAGATTTAGCAAGATGTCACTCAGAAAAGCCAACCACAAAGAAACAATGTTAAGCTTTTCATCATGCCAGAATCATTGTGCTATATGTACTCTATAAAATGACACATAAAACGCAAGAATACATTGCAATTTAATGCCAGAAATAACTTATTAACACTTACAGCAATTCTGAAGTCTCGCAGAAGATAATAAAAATAATATGCATCTATCTTAAATGGACTGTAACTCCGAAACTAGAACCTCACTTCAGGTTCCTTTTCCCAGATATGATCACAATAGGCTTAGATAGTATAAAAACACAGTTTTATGCTCATATGTATATATGCATGTGCACATAATATGTGTGTGACTGAAGGCGTTTCATATGCATGCTGATGTGAATTCGTACACTTACTTCTGTGATCCGTCTGTGTGTGTGGGTGTGTGTGTGTGTGTGAGTGAGTGTGTGTGTGTGTGAGTGAGTGTGTGTGTGTGTGTGTTTGAGTGAGTGTGTGTGTGTGTGTGTGTGTGTGTGTGTGTGTGTGTGTGTGTGTGTGTGTGTGTGTGTGTGTGTTTAGCAAATGAGTTTCCCTCCTGCCATCTGTTGATCTGATCTGTCGCCCATATAAGCAAACATGGTTTTTAGAAAGCGTCGGGCTTTTCATTCAGTGGCGATGGCTTGCCTCTCCATAAACTATGCATATATCATGTATTATATATATATAGCGCGATGCTTTCTAAAAACCATGTTTGCGTCAGACAGACAGCGCAACAATAAAATAAAAATTAAATTTAATAAATAATAATAATATTATTATTATTTATAATAGACATTTTATTATATATAAGAGGTATTATATATATATATCATATATTTATAATTATATTAAAATCTTATACACCATACCTTCAGCGCTGCTATGTACAGAGTCTGACCGCTAGTCTACTTGGTCGACTGCGGCCATCTTCAGAAGGCCTGAGACAGACTGCTTAGAGTTACGTCTTGAGATCCAGTGACTGGATCCAGTTTATTGAAATGGCTCAACTCACCATGACCTTTGCAGCCTAATAGTAGTTTCAGTTTAACGACGTTGTGTGATAACAATGACCATTAGCGTCGCTCTCCTCCTTTTTTCACGCTTGGGACTGGCACTGCCAGAAAACGAGCAGTGGCGGAGTTCCTTTGTATACCTGAAACGCGTGGATGCTTATAAACTAACACAACCAGAATTGTCTATCACCCGAAATTTTTGTATCAAGACATATAATACAGTACCTATAGTACCTAATGTATATATATATATACAGGGTGGGCCATAAAAAAGGAACCCCTACGCATTTGTGCTAATATTTCGGCCAAAAGTAAGTATTTTTAAATCACGTTTCACAGGCTTAAAGGTAATTCATATCTACGTATAATGGCCAAATTTCACCGAAAAGTTTCAAACAGAACAAAAGTTATATCACTTTTAGTGAGTCCACCCACTGTTTTTGATGGTTCAAAAACGTAACGCAACAAAAAACAACAAAAAACGATTTTACTAAGTCACTTCTCAAATAATTGTAATCAAACGAACTTGATTATTGTTTCACAACTTGAGTTCAATGTGTCCACCACCAGTGCCCATACATGTTCTGAGTCTTTTTGTAAAGTTTTGATGTCTTTGTTGATGGGTTCCAGAGGTAAATCTTCCCACATCAACTTCAATGCGACCTTCAATTCTCTTATCGTTTTTGGCTTTGGTCGCAGATTGTGGTATTTCTCCAGCATAGCTCCCCTTACGTGATTATCCATTTGTTGGAGTGCGGATGATTTCGGCCTTCCGCTGCCTTTACGACGTTCCAGAGCCGATCCCCTTTCATCAATGCGGGGGCATATTTTTTAATGGAGAGCATAATCAGCTTCCACTGTTTATCAGGGCAAGCAGCGATTAGAGCTTTAGCTCAAAGACCCTGCTCATTAAGTGTCTGCATACGCATTGCCATTTTGTCTGTCATTGACACCTTGCCCATCTTGATATTTCAGAAATTTCATTGTTTCAATAAAAAAGTATTAATCTGAATTTTTTTATTTACCAACTTGATCGTCTTCTTGCTAAGTGACGTCACAGTGACGTGCAGCTACGCTGGTACCCTGTTTCTTTTCTAAATAATAATAATATGTATCTGGTAATATCAAGTTTGTTTGAAAACAATTATTTGAGAAGTGACTTAGTAAAATCGTTTTTTGTTGCTTTTTGTTGCGTTACGTTTTTGAACCATCAAAAACAGTGGGTGGACTCACTAAAAGTGATATAACTATTGTTCTGTTTTGAAATGTTTTGGTGAAATTTGGCCGCTATACGTAGATATGAATTACCTTTCAGCCTGTGAAATTTGATTTAAAAATTCTTACTTTTGGCCGAAATATTAGCAAAAATGCGTAGGGGGTTCCTTTTTTATGGCCCACCCTGTATATATATATCATGCATTCATTCATTCATTCGGGAATTTATATAGCGCCCCTTCAAGGAAACTACTCAGAGGCATGATTTATATGTTCAGGTCAGTTGAAAGTTAGTGAGATAACGAGTACCACCAGGACACAGTATAGTGTTGTATGCTGTTATAGAACACACTGCATTTAAATAGGAGTTTTGACAAGGGTCTGTTACTTTAACATAATATTGTGGCCTGTGATGTCATTTCATAGGTTTAGATATCGTTCGGCATATTTCTTGATTAGTAATCGTAATCTCGAGATTTCTACAGCGCCCCAAAAAGCGAAGTCGCGGGAACCAGCTTATTCACAGGCGCTTAGTCAAAACGTAATGGATAGGCGGGGTCAAATTGGTTCCTGCAAGTCAAGATCCAAAGGGGTCAGACAGGCAAACAGTCAGACGGCTAAGGTAGATGGCGTTTAGAGTTGAAATGGCGAGGGAGGTGAGGGGAAGAGGAGGAATCTGGATAAGATTTGTGAAAAATAGCTTTCAGTTTTGAGCGAAAGACATGTGGAGAGATAGCGAGAGGTGAGGTTTTGGTCAGTTCGTGGGTTGGATCGGGTATTTGTCGTAATACTGGCGGGAGTTTGTAACCTATATATCGCGACTAGACTACTTTTTGTGAAGGATCTCACTAGATGAATTCGTTGAAAGGTGAACAGGTTTGAGGCAACAGAGCAGAGGCGGATTAAGGCATGTTCAACATGTTCGGCCGAACAGGGGCCCCCACACTTAAGGGGCCCCCACACATTGAAACGCATTTTTTCCAGACTTGTATACGAGACATAAAACTCGAGACCGAGACCGAGACAGTGGGGTTCGAGACCGAGACCGAGACCGAGACAGTGGGGTCCGAGACCGAGACCGAGACGAGACACCAGGTCCGAGACAGTTCAAAACGAGTGAAATGCACATTGGACCCAAGTCCCGAAACAATTTTTCTCAACTTTTGAAGTCTAATACAAGGGTCAAGTCACTGAAATCAGCCGATCACCTGAATTGTATAAACTATAAAGAAATTAAATATTTCAGCCATTCTGAAATCTTCTAAATGATTCTAAAATTTAAACCAACAAAATTCCATATAGGCCCTAGGCCTATTAGCGATTTAGCGACATAAGTCACATCACTCACCTTGAGAAACTAGATGCTGTTAAAAGAGTTTCGCTTAATAATATGTTGGCTTTACACAAACGACGAACGGCATGCCATTTATTTTGGTTTTCATTGATTTGAAACTGCGTGAATGCAAATTTCACGATTTCAGGTTCTTTATGAGACATTTTAAGATATTTGGAAATTTTGGACTGAAAGTGCAAACTTAAGACTGCTTTTTTCAAAACTCTTAAATCTTAATATCAGAAACACCATTCGGCACAAGACAATTTTACAGCGCAATACTGTACGAAGTTTCGAACAAAATACAGTTTGTACGAGAACTTTGGAGACCGCTTCTACAAGAGAACAAGACTTTCGCTTCGAGACAGTTTCCAAAAGACAAGACTTTCGTTTCGAGACAGTACTGTTTCCAAAAAGTCGAGAAATGATCTCGAGACCGAGACCGAGACCGAGACAGTGGGGTCCGAGACCGAGACCGAGACCGAGACATCGAAAAACCTGTCTCGAGACGTCTCGAGACCGAGACAGTGTCTCGAGACAATACAACTCTGATTTTTTCCCAATATTTTATAATTATTGTTATTTGTTAAATCTAATAAACTTAGTCAAAATTAGCAAAATTGCAGAATAAATTATTCGAAATGGCTTATTTTAATATAGACAAAAACACAAATTTTGCACTTGTGTGGGCCTCTATTAAAACATTCATTAGGCCAGTTGTCACGAACGCAACTGGTTAAGCTTACAAGCAACACCAATTAGCTGTAGAGCCGAGCTTGAGTTAGTTATTCAAGACAATTAAAGTGATTATGAGACAATTAATATATATCTTCGAACAATTAAGACTCGCGGAATGTAGTTACGCTTATTCTTGGTGCCGGTGGGAGAGTGAAATTGTGCATTCTAGGACGTAGGCATAAACATGTATGCTTTACGTTAGTCTTTAGCACTAGACTGGATAATTATAAACCATACTGATATTGTACAAAAAGAAAGACGGCACGAATTAATGATAGAAAAATATAACATGTTTTATGTGTACTTTTGTTGTGATTCTGTGGGGCTGGGCCCCCACAGTTTTACTGAACAGGGCCCCCACATTTGTTAATCCGGCCCTGCAACAGAGTATCTATATTTAGAAAACATGAACATAATTATTATAGCCTAGTGATGTATGGCACATTTGCAAATGACAGCAATTTCCTGTTCTATCTCTGTAGCAGATTAAAATCAAAGGGAGACGTGGGCTGAGAGAAGACAGAAAAGCTTTTCATGCATGCAACGTTGAGCAAAACAAGCGACTAAATATTGCAACAGACTAGAGTTGAACAAGTGCAAATAAAATAGCGCTATTCATAGATGATTTATGCTTTTCTGTTGTGCCACCAAAAAACAGAAGAAACGAAATTAATCAATTTTATTCAACTTTTTATACTTCGCTCGATATGCAGTAGCAAAATATTTAAACTACTGATCTTGTGACTAGCCTGTGTTCGGAGATAAATGGGCTGAAATTCGCAATTTAGGACATGCACGAATACTGGCTCGTAAAACTTGGTTACGGCCACCGGTTCCACTGGGTATCGCACATGCGGGGTACCGTAATAAGTCCTAATTTTTGAGCTGCTCTAACCCAGCGGTGTGCCTCTGGATGATACCGTGGTCAACTAGTGCACCTTCACGTGCTTGATCAACTGCAACGCAATCCTTACAGGCCTGCCGAAACATCGCATATGTTAGCTACAGTCTGTCCTATAACGGTGCCGCCCATATTGCAGCCTTTCTGCCAAAGTACTCCTTCGTACATTTCGTACATGACTATTTGCGAAACAAAACTGGCTCCATGTCGAAGATAGCAATCAAATTCAAGATCACTTTGTTTGGACAAGCCGTAACAGTAGGAGCGGCTTCCAAGCATTGGCCTACCTATACGGACACTGTTATGTGTTCCATTTCCGGGTCAGCCAGGTCAACAATCGTTACGTCCTGCAACACTGAGGACCTCCTTGTTCCACGCTCCCCTTTACTGTGACTCAAACGCGGCGCCCTTTCTCGGTCTTTCTGGAACTGTGCTCCCTTGGAAATTCAAACTGTGTCGGATATTACAATAGGCTAATAGCAGCTAAAATTAGCATGGGCTCTTTGGAACTGTTAGCTATCCATGTTCCAGCACTTTGAGATGCAAAGAGAGGTGACATTACATATATATAGGCCTACATAATATACAGGCATTACAATATTCAGTTACTGGTACAAATACATGTGACCACGGCCAAGTAAATGGACCACTTGCCTAGTACTAGATCAGTCTGAAAATGGATTTTCCATAAAACCATGATTATTGATTTCTGCGTTTAATTAATGCAACTACACCTTTGGCGCATTGTATTACAAACTATATTACACCACATGATGTATTAAGGCCATAATATGTAGCTATGCATCAGGTAGAGACAGGTTGAAGTTTTATTTGCGATTTCCAGCCAAATGATTTCTTATATTTTCATTTTAAAGTGCAAAAATTTAGACCAAACATTCTTAAATCTTTTTCCATTACTTTTTTATGATATCAGCGTATGGAAACTGTCCCTCTTCTTGGCCGTGGTCAAAATTGTATAAACTTACATATTGAAATAACTTTCAAACATTTATTCCGATATTCATGTGAAATTTATTGAGAGATGCATTCAGATATTCATAGTTTTAATCGGCCTATAGTCAATTCAAACATTAGCACAGATAACGTATCTAGACAGTTAATAAAAAGTAACACATGCGAGATCCTGAACTGCTTATGAGCATACCGCGCCGTTAAATCATCTGAAGTTTCATGATCGCCCTCACACAGAATGCTTCTCACACCACAGCAAACGCCGCCATTCGAAGCAATACTATATCGTTGTCCAGATGGCGCCACTAATCTAATATTAAAGCTAATTTACTGGCTATTTATGTCGTATTTAAATCACAAAATGTCCTCCCTCTCCTTCGCTCCCTCTCTCTTGGGAATGGCTTTTTGCAGACTTTTCTTTGCCTGGAACGTTAGCTCCTGCAGCGGTCAGCAATGCCTTTTGCATTTCACGACTCTATAGCATTTTAATCAATACATCAAGCACATCACAGATCAAACGAGACTAGATGATTGCCTTCCCATATATACATTATATATATATATATGTATTTATAAATATATATGTATGTGACCTGTCTAAGCCTCACGGGATAGCTGTGGATGTTTGTGCTTACTGGCGTGCGTGACCACGTGACCCGCTGTGAGGAAGGTACAAACCTGAAGTGTGTATTTACAGTGAAAAATCAAGCTTTGTTGCAAATGTGGTTTAGATTTTAAAATTTTGCTTTTACCAAGTTTTAGGAATAGGCTATAGGCCTACACTATGCAACGTTATCTGAGCTGTGCTTGTTTAGGTATCTAAAATTTTGAATATCGATTTTCTTAGAAACGCCGTTTTTATCTGATCATTCTTGAAATCTTAGTTTGGTTGATAGTTTGACATAATATTATTGAGATAAAATTATTTGACATATTGGTCCAAAAACATCAACAAGCTTCAAGTCTCTTCGATCCAGAAACCCAAGATTTGGTAGGGCGTATACCTTTTCTGCCTGCAACGGGTCTTTTATATACAATACAATACGATACAACTGTATTTTGATATTGTTCTCCTTCCAAAGGTCAGAAGTCCTCACGACCATACGACAGAATATCGATGGTGCTGAGCAGTTGTGAGTGAAGGACTTGCTCAAGATCCCTATAGACAGTAATTAACCGCCTGAATGGAGGCTCGAACCCGTACTCTAACCAGTCGGCCACCTGACCCATCTATGAGATGTATGCATATATTTTGGAAATATATATAGATATATAAGCCCTATATATAAGCTATCTATATATATTTCATTGGCTGTCACCAACAATGCGTTAATGGAAAAGAGTCGATTGCGACCAGCCATAGATCGGGCTTCATAGTAACTCACCTCGTGCGTGCAAATTAACATGGATAGGCCAGGCCTACTGCGGCCAGACAGGTGGGCGAACAAAAACGCGACTTTGCGCCCGGAACAGAATCCCATTTATATATATATATACACACCTATGCGTACATATACAAGTAATATATTATACATACATGTTTACGTACATATCCATACACAATTGTATATATATATATTATATATATTATATATTATATATATATATTATATATAAATATATATATATATTGGTGGTCGATAGATGGTCTCGTCAATGGAATGTGACGTGACAGAGAATCAATATGGCGGCTTAAAAGCAGCGAAGTTCCGTGAAGCGCAGCCTACATAGGCCGACGACGACGACGAAGGGTATCTGCAGTCTCTGTCTCTGTCTCTGTCTCTGTCTCTGTCTCTGTCTCTGTCTCTGTCTCTGTCTCTGTCTCTGTCTCTGTCTCTGTCTCTGTCTGTCTGTCTGTCTCTGTCTCTGTCTCTGTCTCTGTCTCTGTATCTGTCTCTCTGTCTCTCTGTCTCTCTGTCTCTCTGTCTCTGTCTCTGTCTCTGTCTCTCTCTCTCTCTCTCTCTCTCTCTCTCTCTCTCTCTCTCTCTCTCTCTCTTCTCTCTTCTCTCTTCTCTCTCTCTGTCTCTGTCTCTGTCTATATCTCATTAATCATTCGGAGGAGTGAAAGCGGGCGATGGCGGCGGTGGCGGCGGTTGTTGGCAATCGCGGTAGGCGATCCGTGTCATCGGGTTAATTACGATAATTAGACGAACCGTCCAGTTGTACGGCATATTGGTAGACAAACATAGATATTGCGTACGGGATATTAATATGCGGTATATAAATACAACTTCCTGTCACCTGTATTAACCTGCGATAATATATATATATATATATATATATATATATATATATATATTACTGGCAAAATCCACGTGTATGTGTGTAATATTTATACCTATATTAATGACATAGTTCAAAACATGAACGCTTGCATTTAGTGGCGTCTAACACCCCCACCTGGAATGGGAGAACACACACCCCAATTCAACCGATTGTATTAATTTTCTTATTGCAGGCCTTTATATTATCGGAAATCAACAATCCCCACTTTATGTCCAAAACGTTGAACCTCCACTTTTGACAACATGCATGGGGGTCGTTCTCCCAACACCCTAACCCCATTGGTAGACGCCACTGCTTGCACTAAGCGATACTAATTTATGTGGGCTTACTCCAGACAGAAAGACAGAGATGTTATAAACTTGTATCGAGTACAACTGTACAGTTTATAAGTAAAATATTTAGGTACGTGTCTTGAAACCAAAGTAGTCGTACACGTACAAGTACTTGAAACCAAAGAAAGTACTGGTATTTGTGCTTGTACTCGAGACTTGATATCTGCAAAAGAAGTTCTTTAGAATGAAGCATGAATCAAATGAACAAACTATTTGACAACTATAATATTTCTGAGTGGTTACCAGTTAGTCAATGCAGTTTCGTTGGTTCTTACCGGATGGAAACTGTCTTGATAAAAGTTGCTCCAGGAAGCAGCAACATCGTTGTAGCCGTTCTGCACCATAAAAGTCACAGCAAGGATTCCCACGAGACCTTCGCCATAGCCGGAGACTAAGAGGAGAGGCGAGACCGAGGCCGATACGCGCACCTATCTGTCCGATGCACGACCAAATCGAGGTATTTGGTCTCCGAGACCAAGACCGATGGATTTCTGAACGAGACCCACACTTTGGCCTCCGAGGCGAGAGTGAGACGAGACTAAGCCCAATACATCATCCCAAAAATGGACTTTATTTCAGCACTCGGCAGTTTCTTTACTTTTTAATGTAGTCCTATAGGAATACAGACTTCAGTTTTAGTAGGTAGTGCAATGATTTTAACATTATTTTTAGTTGCCTGGCACCCACAGTTTAAGAGCTAGTGCAATGACTTTAATATTATTTTTAATTGCTTGGCACCTATTAATTGTTGCTGTACATAAATCTTAATTTATTTGTTATTTGTTACTTCCAACCTTGCAAAGTAGTTTGCAAATTATTCCTATTAATACTCGGTTACACACTGACAGCACACAGGCAGAGGAACTAATATAGGCCTACGCAGATTTGTAGGCTTTCACCTGCATTTGATATAAAGTCATACAGTAGTAAACTCAAATTACTGAATTAAATAAAAAACGAATGGAACAAATTGATGTCAGAGTCACTGATATTGCTGGTGCACTAGATCGATATGTAAGCCTAGTTGCATAGGCCATCAGTATACAGTTTTAAAAGCTTAGTTCCGGCAATTAGTATGCATATAATATTATGCAACTTGGTCCGGAGACTCTTAACTTCCATGCCATCTGTCAGCTGTCGACGGGAATCCGTTGGTCGTGTTTGCGTGGGCCCGCCACTGGTGACTCAGCTTATTGTGCATTGTTTTTATAACTGATGTGTATAACGTATTCGTTCGTTATGATATACCCTTTCGCTGCGGATGACGAGTATGTCTTGTCATAAAATTGTATTCCCGTAGGCGGATGACGAGAACCTCTCGTCACAAACACAGTTCACGCTTACGGGATATAATACTGCTACGTCTACTGGAATACAACGTTATCGCGTATTGGAATGATAAAAAGTAATGAATTATATAACTGAAGATAATATTCGTTCGGTAGGTTTATTATGGATTATGAAATCATCGTGTGATGTCATAGTTACTACGTATATATGCTAAAAGAATGCGTTTGCTGTAACAAGTGTAACATGTTTATAGAAACTTTGACTAAAATTTACAAATGAATTTACAAATAAAATCTATAAATTTTTATAGATAAAGTTACTAATATGGTGACATTGAGACGTAGATTGTCAGCTGCACAAGTTAGAGATTTGTTGAGTTATATTGGTCAAGGGATGAGTTATTCCGAACACCTATTTTTGGGGTGTTTCCAGAGATATCATACTGAGGAAAACTAAAAGTACACTATGAGGAACTATGAATAACCATGAAAATTTGCCAAAAAAGATATGCAGATTTACAATGTGAAAATTCCGGATATACTTCCTATAGATTTCGGCTTTACATTACGCGTACGGGATTAAAAGGCCCACGCAGCGAAAGGGTTAACATTATATAGGCTAGCGCAGAAAGCTGAGTAGAGATCTTGAAGAGGCGCTATATAAATGTTTTATTACATACAACTACTACAATACTCTGTCGAAATCAATCATCAATCACATTTGTAATCAAGGACATGGTTGATCCAAGGTTACACATGCCAGGTAGACAGAATTAAGGAACTAGTGTCAAAATGACACTGCAGTAAGTTATGCGTTGAATATGCGTTATACGTTGACTACTCAATCTCACTGTTTAAATCTAGTCTTTGGCAATGATTGTGCTACTGATAAAAGCGCTGAAGATAACCACTGCATGGCTACATAGCTATTACATCACGTAAGTCTATATGCTTTAGCGCAAGCAGAACATTCTTACAGTGCAATTAAATATGGCGCTAATTTGAAATGCACAACAATGGATGCATACCAAGAACTATCTCTACGATAGCATGGTAAACATACATGTTCTAGACGTGATAAAGAACCATTTCTATTGTGATATTATTAGTTAGTACCAACGCTATTGTTTCAAATTGTCGCAAACAACGAGTCTCAAGACTTTTCAAACGAGGTCTCATCTGACGAGACCCGAGACGTTCAGCCCCGGTAAAAGACCAAGATATTGGCCAATCAGTCCAAGCTTCAAAATTGCGGATCTGCTTTGGTTTGTATGGCAAACGCCTGGTGTATTGCTGTCTTGACTGTTGTAACTCTCTTCTTACTGCCATTTCAAAAGCTAGCTTGATGAGGCTTCGAAAGTTCGAATGGTATAAAACACCTTGACCAAAGTCATCATTAAAATTCCGAAGCCTAAACTTATAATCTCTGGTCTTAAAATCACTACATTAGCTATAAGGGGCCGTCCATAAATGACGTCACGCAATTTTGGCCGATTTTGAACCCCCCTCCCCCCTCGTCACACTTCGTCACAAAAAGTGACACCCCTTGAAAAATGACGTCACAAAGCTCTGACCCCCCTAAAACCAAATTTCCATGGCGAAGCAAAATGTTCCTTCATGGCACAAATAGGGAGAGCATGCATATTTTAAAATCTAACGGTGACCAAATATTGAAATAATTAGAAAATTATTAATAATGGTGCCCGTATACATTAAAATAATCAAAAAAAATAGTGAAAATTGAATACTCAAAATTAGTGTTGTTATTATTAAAATTAAATTGTTGTTATTTGTTAAATTTAATTACATAGACCAGATGTGACGTCACACTTCTCAGACCCCCACCCCATGTCACACATCGTCACAAATTTCCGACCCCCTCCCTCCCCTAGGTGCGTGACGTCATTTATGGACGGCCCCTTAAACCCACAAAACAGAGAACAAGCTTCAAGACCTGGCTGATTGCCTACAAGGTTTATATTTCAATATACCTCACTAACTTCGTCTTGTGGTAATATATAAGAATTGCCACTATTCCATCAGGTCACTCTGACTTTACTGAGGACAAGGACAGCTCTGAATGGACTACCTTTTGCTCTACTGGACCCATGGCTCTTAAACACTTCCTGCAAAGGTTCAGTCCACAGATTGTCTGTTGGCCTTTAGAGCTCTCGGCTAAAGACTCGTGTCTTCGTGACCTCGTTTCTTTTCTATGCTATTTCTTTGTCTACTCGGATTTCCTTTTAGATACACGTCTGAGCTCTTTGGATTTTGTCGTGCAAACAGACTTTGGGCGACTAAAATATACAGAACCCACACAGCGGAGTAGCATATATCCCTATGCGTTTCTTTGAGGGACGCTTCTGTAGACTATATCAACTTTTTAGCAAAATGCTTTGGATTTAGCAAGCACGACCTTCAGGTTGGACGCACTCGCTGACATTATCCATTCGTACAGACTGACTCACGCGATAGCAGATGCTAACTTAGATTACGAATCCTCGGCCGGTCATAACTATTTCAGTGGTCGAAAACGCTATCCCGTTGCTCCGATAATTGTCGGTAAGAAGGCGTTGTGTGCTGCAGCGTATAATCATGCCACCACAGCCGAGTTTTAAGAGGTAACGGTAACGCCGTTGGGGAAATAAAGCCAGGTATATGAAACGCCGTGCATGGTCGCTCGAATGCTTTATCTGATGGCCCTTAAGCAGCCGGCTATCGACGAAATTGCGGAGAATAACCGTGCGCTCGGCGCCCACTACCCGCTCTGCCATTGTCTATATAGAGGACTGTCGGCGGTCAGCAGCTACGTGGGGCGCCACTTGTCTGTTAGTGCTGAATGCGTTCCATAAAAGGCGTAATAATCGGAACGTTGGTGCGCCATACTGACTGTGGTCGAATGGCCATGGCGTGTGTATGTGTGTGTGTGGGGGGGGGCGTGGAATTTATTCGTTAAAACTGGGATACGTGTTTTATGGGCCAGCCAAGGACCCTGGACAGGAAGCTGGGCTGTACCACGAGTTTGGCAGAGCATGGAATGCTGACGGTACGCCGCCGCCGCCGCCGCAGCCGCAGCCGCCGCTTATACCGAGGTGGTTTATGGAAAAGAAGTCCATTGTTGGATTTGTTCTTCTTTGTTGCTGTTCTTTTTGTAGTTGTTTTCGCTCTAATTCTTGGAAATGTTGTCGTTCTTGTTTTCGCACTTGTCCATCGTTTAGGGCACTGCTTCTTCCGATCGGTTTAAACCCATGCTCTTGTTTTCTTCATTCTACAGTTGACCCTTTATGTCCAGTGCAATTACTGTTTCTGTGTCATCTCTATTAGCCACCGTATTCCTAGTTCTTTAAAAACCTGCTTCGTCTTCTTTATTCAATTCTTTCACAGTTATTTTGAATCATTGTGCCAGTTTAAAGACAGACCTATGGAACGCATTCTTGCCTATTGATTGCTCTGTATCTGTAAAGTTCAATTGCATTGCTACTTGCCAGTGGCGTAACGAGGGGCAGGGGCGGCCGCCCGGGGGCGCAGGACAGGGGGGCGTAAAATTAGGTCTGAAAATGTGTTTTTGTGAAAGAAATCAGGTAAAAATTGAAAAATAGTTTTAAAAAGTAACTTTTGTACGTGAGTCTTAGGGGCGCGGGCGAGGGAGGGGCGCAAAATGAGATTTGATAAGTTTCTTGTTGAAAAACAGACGGAAAAGCAAAAAGGTCATCAGAAATTTTCGCGGAACTGAGAAAGAAAATTTTTCAGGAAATTTTTGCCCCGGGCGCACGAACCCCTAGTTACGCCACTGCTACTTGCTAAGTATTCTCAGTGGCGTAACGAGGGGCAGGGGGCGGCCGCCCCCGGGCGCAGGACGGGGGGGCGCAAAATTAGGCTGTTGACAATAGTTTTGTGAAAGAAATCGGGCCATGAATCGTTACTAAGTAACTATTATACATGGTTTTTGCATGGGGGGCGCAAAATGAGAAAATGAGAGGCGCTTCTAAAAATTGCAACAATTTCGTCTGGAAAAAGACGGAAAAGCAACACAAAAAGTTATCAGAAATTTTGGCGGAAGCAAGAAAATTTTTTTCTCCATAAATTCTTGCCCCCGGGCGCACGAACCCCTAGTTACGCCACTGAGTATTCTAGATAAAATGTTAGGGGTTGGTGAGTGCGGTGTGTTTACGTTTACTAAGCAGCTAATGTTGATGTCATGTTTACTATGCTGGGAGTGTTGATGCTGTAATTACTCACGGATATGTTACTTAAGAACCAAACCATTGGTTGTTGTGATTGATTGTAATCGGGCGACCTCTATCAGGGAAACGGTTCGTTCCTTTGTTTCCCATTGACACTGCATGTATAACTCAACTGACTGTCTACGTGTTTATTGTTTTGGTGATCAATAAAGCAGTGATTGATTGGTTACTCCTCTCGTATATATCAGCGTTTTTGGTCTCTTCATCAAGGGGGGGGGGGGGAATTGCCTTTCTGGAGATCGAAGCCGATTTGGTGGAACTTCAAGCGATGACGCTCCAGGAAATCATTTAATTAGTTGGCGGCAACGTTACCAGTAGTTATCTTTTTCATATTGATTCAAAAATTGACAAAATTAATTATTGGTGTTCACAGGTTTCACATACAGTGTCACGGAATGCGAAAATGCAGAGGCAACAGGGACCAGAGTGACATTTAAATTCTTAAGTGGCCAATAGATAAATAGAGGAGGCGACTAATGAAGAATTGAACACAAATATTTATTTGTACGAAGTCAAGTCATGATGAAATATAGAAAACTCACAGTGGCTCAGGTCCAACTGAACATAAGGTGCTACAGCGCATGGAATTTATTGTTGCATGCATATGTGGATGTATATACATACATGTACATAAATGTTTAAATAAGCATGTGCATACGTGCAAACAAACACATACCTACAAACATAGATTCATACTTACTTACTTGCATGTATACATGCAAACATGTATGCTTACTATTTCGTCACAGACAGCTCAAGAAATATTTCCAGGCCATCTTAGGAAGCAGATCTGATAGATCGTCGTGTTAAGCGCCATTGTTCTTAAAATGCGCTCTGCAAACAGTTAGATACATGCATACATGCATGCCTGCATACAAAAATACACATACATACATATGTAGGAGATTACATAATTCTGTGAGAGAGTGTAGAATTGATTGCTTGAGAACTATGTGCATTCCGGGCCACCCAATGATGCATGTCCACCATCTGAATCATGACCTCTGACTTCAGGCATTCCTTCGGTTTACTCTTCTTCAGTCTGTGTTGCCCTCGTTGTCCAAGTTTATTTAAACCGGATTGGCACGTCATGCGTTCCAGGATTGCTAGATCGTGATTGCTTGGTAATATTGCGATGATTTCTTGCACTGCGTTCTGTCAGATAGCGTTATGTGTCCTGATAATGGAGGATCCCTGCAGCACCACTGGAATGTGAATGTCCTTTTCACATTTACTGTCATTGCCTTCTTTAATGTCTCTTCGACGTACATACACTTCACAATTCGTACGAGCTACACCACACAGATGATAACGAGACCTAAGATGATTACCAACAGCGACGAATCATAATCTAATCTGCCAAAGACGAACGGTTATCGTACCTATACTTAGCATTGTATTCAATTCAATTCAATGTATTATTGTAATTCATTATTATTATACTCAATGCATTATTGTATTGCATTTTCGTTTATTCAATCAATAGGAGCAGACAAAATGCTGCTTCTCTACATGTTGTTAGGTGTAGTTATTTGGACTTAGTATAGTTTGATTTGGTTTAGTTTGAACGACTGGTTTGTCCTGGCCTCTAATATCTTTATAAAGTATTCGAGATATAAAGTTTCGGATGTCTCTTTCCGGCAAAGAGAATGAGTGCGGCCGATTTCTTAGGTTGTAGCCCACTGTTTTGCCCATTTAGAGGGACAGAGTTCCTGTAGAACGTGTTTTCCACTATTATGGATTGCTTTGAACAGGGTTTGGTCAGCCATGGTTGTTAGTGAGTCCATGGATGGAGCCGTGGGGGTAGATATCCTCCTCTTCTTAGTTAACCTATCATCTTTTCCAACCGATCTCCCCCCAGACTAGCTAGACCCCATCGTACAGGAGAGGCATACAGCATACACGCTATCACCGTAGCTCGCGTGACCTCGTGAAGTGCCGGGGTGTAAATCCCGCGAGCAGTAAGTGTTTTATGTGCGTACATTGATGGTGAGGTAGATTGGAGGATGTTATTGATGTGCAGGGTTATTGTAAGCTCTTCCCCTATGGTAATTCCTAGGACCTTGATTGATGTTGATCGTGCAGCTCCTGTAACGATGCGAAATTGAGCCAGCACTGCCTTTACGATTGCCATTTCCCTCATTTTTTTTCTTTGTATCAGACAACATCCTAGAACGTCAGAGTCTTCTGCGATCCGCAGTGCTTTGCTCCTCTCGCGACAGAGAGACGCACACAAACTTTTGCGAGAGTGAAACGCATAAGAACTTCTCACAGTAACCCCTTGCGGATCGCACCTTCAGTCTTTTATAAACTGCACACGTCCTCTCCTTGATTTATGCATATCTGTCTGGTTCTGTATATTTTCTACAGTCGTGTTACCTTACCTATGAAAGACTTATTACATACACTGCTTTTATTACTTGTTGGTTCACCTCCACCCATTCTGTCAGTCTGCTTAGCTCCATCGTTTGCATTTTTTTCCATCTCATTAAAAGTTATTTCAGGCGTCCGTTTTCTTTTGATCTTGCCGCTTCCATTCGTCGTTACTGGCTTCGGTATAGCCAAGCTCACCCAGGGTCTGGCAGTCAGACCCTGGCTGTCTAGGTGTGTGTCTGTGTATATGTATGTATGTCTGTGTGCTCCTATGGTCCTTTGTCGGTGTGTCTGTATGGGTCTTTGTCCGTTTCCCTATACTTGCTTGTTGAACTGGCTTTCCTGGCAAAGTCTGTGCTTTGACATCTCATTATAGTTTCGTCTCTCTACTCGACCAGTGGGTTTAGCTGTTACTGGAGCTTATGCGATGTAAGTAATCAGACAGCCAAATCGTATGTGACCCTGTGGCCTATTTCTATCTTACTTTACCATACAATTCTGAAGTCTGCATGCATGGAAAGGTGTTCTTTCTTAAGATTTTATGCCTTTCGCACACAGCTCATGTTTACAATTATACCCTTGGAGTTTTTGTGTTCTACCTATTATTAACAGGCCCCAATTGGTAAGGGTAAGACTTAAAAGCTTATCAATCTTACATAATATTATGCCCAAATTTTGGGAAATTTCTTAGCTCAGCTTCTAGTACTGCAGCTTGCATTTATTGAATATATAGTTCCGCAATGCTATAAAAAATGAGCGGTATGTGGCATTCAGGCTAGTCTTACGATAAAAGTGATGAAGATAAAGATAAAGTTTAAGATAAATATAGTTGTGATCTTAGAGACGAGAGTGATGCTGACAAACGAGAACAGTGATGATTCTGATGGCGAAGTTAAAATTTCACTAGTTTGTTTTTGGAAGCACTTATTTCATGTGGGTTACCTGATTCTATAATGATGAGCTATATTAAGAGAATAATTAGTGAAACTTTCATCTAATTCAAGAAATGTTTGCTGACTTTCGTTTTACAGCCAATCCGAAAAATCTGTTATTTATTAACATTTGGTTGAAATGAACATGCTTTTACTCTTTCTGTTCACCTGGTTGCACTTACTTAAGCGAGTATAGCTGTATTGATTCCCTGATTGCTATTTGCTTACCTGTTATAACATCCATTTACCTGTGTAATGAATTACCTGTGCTGTTTTTTACTTATAGTGACGGAGGAATGCAACAGTCTACGTAGCAATGGAAGTAGCAGTAGCACCAGCAGCAGCAGGTGATGAGGATGCCATCAACAGCCATCAGTGTCTCTCATCCTCTCCTCACTCCTCCTCCTCCTCTTCCTCCTCATCGTCGTCGTCCTCCTCCTCCTGCTCGCCACCCGCCGGGGCTGCAGATGCCTCCTCAAAGGTCGCCCTCCCCATCGACTGCCCTGACCTGCCTTCAGGCGCCGCTGATGAGGAGGAGGAGGAGGACGATGACGATGACGACGACGATCCGTCTCTGCTGCCCGTCGTCCGTCCATTCACGGAGGCATCGCTGAGGAAGATCGCCAAGAGGATCGACGAGGAGGCGAAGAGGAAGCGAGACAGCGTCCAACAGCAGGCAGAGGTCTCGACCATCGCCGGGCAGAGTGCCGCCGACAACAACAAGAAGGACGACGAAAAGCTGGTGCCGAACCCCATCTTTGAGGTGGGAAAATCACTGCCTTCAAAGTTCGGGAGCTTTCCGCCGAACCTCTACGGAAGACCGATCGAAGACCTCGACGAGTACTACAAGAACAGATACGTACGTAGTTAGGCTATTATACGACTGCTTAGATGACGTTGCATCAGAAGTTCCGGGGTTGGGCTGGGAGTGCTTCTCAGTAGACAGTCTTGAAGAGGCGCTGTATAAAACTGCTAATAATAATAATAATAATAATAATAATAATAATAATAATAATAATAATAATAATAATAATAATAATAATAATAATAATAATAATAATAATAATAGTAGTAATAATAGTAGTAATAATAATAATAATAATAATAATAATAATAATAATAATAATAATAATAATAATAATAATAATAATAATAATAATAATAATAATAATAATAATAATAATAATAATAATAATAATAATAATAATAATAATAATAATAATAATAATAATAATAATAATAATAATAATAATAATAATAATAATAATAATAATAATAATAATAATAATAATAATAATAATAATAATAATAATAATAATAATAATAATAATAATAATAATAATAATAATAATAATAATAATAATAATAATAATAATAATAATAATAATAATAATAATAATAATAATAATAATAATAATAATAATAATAATAATAATAATAATAATAATAATAATAATAATAATAATAATAATAATAATAATAATAATAATAATAATAATAATAATAATAATAATAATAATAATAATAATAATAATAATAATAATAATAATAATAATAATAATAATAATAATAATAATAATAATAATAATAATAATAATAATAATAATAATAATAATAATAATAATAATAATAATAATAATAATAATAATAATAATAATAATAATAATAATAATAATAATAATAATAATAATAATAATAATAATAATAATAATAATAATAATAATAATAATAATAATAATAATAATAATAATGCCTTGCTACAATGGGGCCCTAGAACTCTGATCTTAGAGGAACAATAACCGTTTTATAATAATAATAATAATAATAATAATAATGATGATGATGATAATAATAATAATAATAATAATAATAATAATAATAATAATAATAATAATAATAATAATAATAATAATAATAATAATAATAATAATAATAATAATAATAATAATAATAATAATAATAATAAGTCCTCACAGCACTTTTATTCTTCCAGATCTTCACAGCCCTTTTATTCTTCCAGATCTTGACAAGGATGGCCACTCCAGAGTAAACATTGCTTATTAATATCTGACACCTGAGGGATTATAGATACCTCGGGTAAAAAAATAATAATAATAATAATAATAATAATAATACTCATACAGTCGTTTCTCTATTGCGCATCTGTCTTACAACAGGACAGCGCATGCCTTGCTTTGACCTGTTGTTCTAGACTATGCTGGATTACTAGAGATCTGGTTGGCTAAGCTTGAATTATTATTTTCTTTTTGTACTTATGAAGTGCCATTAGCGCATCGAATCTATAGATTTATATAGCGCCTCTCTCAGAATAACTATTCAGAGGCGCTCTCAGCACGAAAACCCCGGGGGAAAAGAAACGTCTTTAAAGAACGAGAGACCAAAGAGGAAAATCAGTCATTATTTTAGCCCTTAGTGAGGGTGAAGGTCATTCCAAGTAGAGGAACCAGCCACAGCAAATGCCCGACGTTGAGCCAAGGCAGTCCTAGTCCTAGGAACAAAAAGATTTAGCCAATCAGCAGAGCGCAGAGAACGAGATGATGTTGCAGATGTCTAATGTACTACCGGTAAGGTTATTGTGGATTCCAGTTAACTGGATCGGATCAGATTAGGATAGATTATTTTGGTTCAGGCATTTCGTTACGACGATCTTTCATGATGTTCACTCCATGTGGGTCCCGAGTTAGAATTGGTCCGCTGCATCCTCCTGCTTGTCTTAAGAGATGACTAAAACCAGGAGGCGACCTATTCGCCCTCATCTGCGACCCGTGAAAGAGGAGCAGATGATTCTGGTCACTTGGTGGCTGCCTTGCTATTATATTGTTGCTACAACATATCACTTTGGTCTCGGATTCATCCATAGGTGGATGATCGGATAGACCCGTTTCGTCCCAATCGTCTGGTCATTCCATTCCTTGAAGTATCTACCCCTTGTTTGGCAATACACATGGTGCATACAGACAACTGATTCAGTGCATCAGTACGCTGCATTTACCAGAAGAGCAACGTTAGAATGTATAGTATACTGACATGAGATTGCAGAAAGTGGTGGCTCATGAGTCAATCAGGTCGTCACCCTCCATGCAGTGTTTCTCCTATTGCAACCATGGATCTGGGCGCTACAGCTCCGCCAGCGCCTCCAGTTGGCTCTCTGTTGGGTGGGATGCACGGAAGACGATATTATTGTTATCTAACAATGGCTATCCAAAACTATAATTAGGAAGATATTTCAGACGAAGAGGTCGAGATGGCACGACAGCGGTCGAGGTTTTTGGTAATTTCATGAGTAAAAGAGCATGCACACGAGCAGGTGATTAAATTTTCCCCTTTTGCTATAGGAATGGCATTTATTGGTAGTGTCGGTTAACTATTGGCACAAAGAAAGCTAACCGACAGCACTCTTGTCCCAAACGAAAAAGTAAATTCTGGTTGAGAATATGAATAAAATTGAAAGCTTTGCAAATATTCAGTTAAAGTCTCGAGCCATCGCACTATTAAACACGCGTTGTGGAGCACCCAAGCTAAACGACTGGTTAGAGGAGGAAATTGTGGAGATGCTGAGTGTCCAAGGAGTTTCAAAAGCTAAAGAACTTGCCACAAAAAGACTTTGAATATGAGCCATGCCATACGAACGGAGAAAACTGGTCAAAACAATTTGTTTCGACGTCAACATCGTCTGTTGCCACAAGATATCGAAAACCATTGAAATCAATCGAAAAAGATGGATGAACTAAACCTATAGAGATAGATAATCTTAACCTGTGAAAGTTATGCGCCGCCTCATCACCAGTTGCAACTCAGAACTTCCATTCAATCCATAACTGTACAAGTTTTTCCACCAAAGGATATAACTCTGTGTTCCCTTTTATCTTCCACCTCATGTCAAAAGGAGAGAACTAGACTTCAAAGAGATAATTATCCAAAATCCAGCTCCATTCTTTTAGCTGGAAGATTTCAATGCGTGCAACCCAGTCTGGGATTGTAAGAAAGCAGCCGCCAATGGGCAACGACTGGAAAATATGCTCTTGGGCCTAGATATATGCCTACTAAGAGACATGTAATTTAATATACACGTCTAATCGTCTATCCTCTGGAGTGCAGTCAGCATTCGATTGTCGTTTTGTGATTCAATCGTTTTTTGGACTTTGAGTGGAGAGTCAATGATGACAAACGTGGCAGAGATTATATCCTTGTAGAACTGCAGACCACCAAGAGCCAACATTATTCAAGCAGATAAAACATCCACCCCAGAATCTCGACAATTCCCAAACATATTAATAAGCCACGGTTTGATTCATTCATTCCGGAAATTTATATAGCATCTCTTCAAGAAGACTACGCAAGAGGCTAGTCAGATGACGACTGCGAATAAGTTTAACATCAACGGAAGCAGAGGGCCCTATGAGAAAGCTTCAGATTCATCCAAATGCTGAAAATCGTGCCAGATCCCGTCTTACACTAGCTGTAACCGAGAGAACCATTCGTTCTCTGAAAGTGAAGTTGGAGAAGCTAGAAGTTGAACTATCGGAACAACCAGAGAAAGCGGATGTGGCTTATGGTTAGAAAAGTCAGAGGCTAAGTGCCTAAGTTAGGTCGTCACCGATTAAGCTACTCGATAAACATGGACAAAGTTTAATAAAAATCCAAGATATTGCAAATACACTGAGACCTCTGCAGAATATTATTTCTCTGCGCATTGTAGGCCTACTCGTACCTTAAGCCTACACAAGAAAATAACATTTTAAAGATCCAAATGAAAGTTTCTTTAAATAATGCTGAAGAATATAATAGACATTCAACCCTGGCTGAACTACAAAATTCATTTAAAATGGCACATGACGTCTGTCTTGGTTCGGATAAGAATAATATTATTATTTATTAGTTAATATTAAACACTCACATCAGTCCAGCCGGGCGATATTACTTAAAGTTTTTAATAAGATTTGGGATTCAGTAACATTTCTTTCTTTGTGAAGGAAGTAATGCCACTATCAAATGCCAATATCAAATCCAGGTAAGGATGATAATAACCCCTCAAAATTACCGACCAAAAGCTATTACAAGTTGTATGTGCAGAGCCATGGAAGGAATGCTTATCATAAGATTAATGCTGGATCTGGAGAACACTAACTTGGATCTATTGCAAGACAAGCCTTCTCCCGAAAACAGCACGTGGCTGACATTTTTATATAGACAGTGGATACGACACCACATGGAAGTAAGAGAGATTCAAAAAATTAAGGCAACTCAGATGAATGGATGGAGGAATGGATGAATGAATGGATAGATGGATGAATGGATAGGTGGATGAATGGATAGATCCTTGGAGAGAGGATGGATGGTTCTAACACTTAAAAAGCACTTTTTAGTCCTTTAACGACAAGCTTCATCGGTTTCCAAGTCGCTTTTAGCACACTGTCGCCGTTAAGTATTAAGGAAACTCTGAAGTCGCTTAACCTTTCCGACATCATAGTAATTAAGTGGAGGATCGTGTATCTCTGTCTTCAAACCATGTTTGCCAAAGAAGCTCATGTCTGTTGACCGTAGGCGGACTTTGTCTCGAGACTCGTGCTTTCTGTTTGCTGTCTTCAAGTGATGTTGAGCAGTTAACGTAGCTTCCAATCAGACAGCGTGGTATTATGAGGCGTTTAGACAATGAGTGTCTGCCTTCGCGCTTCTCTGTGAGCTAATTGACAGATAAATACGTTCAGTGTGAACGATCTCAGCAACGTCGCCCTTTGCACAGTATATTCCGTTATAACAGGAAAGCTCTGTAATGAAACGGTCTTTAATCGGACATTTTATATAAAAATGGCCATTTCTCGACCTGGCTGCAGCACCATCAAACAGGATGATGGTCTCAAAGCACTGATGGGAAGAAACAGTCTCCGAAAACCAGTTCGCAGGAATATCGGCTGATTCTAGGAACGCTTCCTTACATTTGCAATGTAAGCTTAATGCTATGTGGGAATTTATAGTGTCAATGGCATCTCAATGATGCCTCAGTGGATCCATTGAACTGTATTCCAGACAACTTCAAAGTTACAACGGCGCTTTACACGCCTCGTTTCTTGGAATGTCTTTACAGTACCCTACAACTGTGCTCTATTGCCAGACATTGTTTTATGTCAGCGAGCATCGTAGCTACACTAATCAGACCTAAGAGAACAAAAGCTTTTATTATAGGCTCTAGTAAATATGATGCCATTATCTTGTCTATTATAGAATCACTAGCCATGTAACAACCACTTGTTTCAGAGGTTTTCAAGGTTATTTAAGTGTATGGACACGTGCATACAGTTCACTGGCTACTCATATATCATGCATGTATATATGCATGCAGTTGAACAATGGATAAATGTTATTATATGAATTCTGGTATACACGGTCATTGACAAGGACCCGATATTAATTCACCTGTAGCAAATGAGAGCGCTATAACACGACCTCGTTAAAAGGTGGTTCTTGTTATGTGTTCCAACCACATCACCACAGCTAGTTTATGGCGTACATACATGCATATGTATACACACTCGCAGCGCTCGTAAATAATGCGGTGCCCTGCGCTTATCTTTTAAGTGGCGCTTTATAAATGTGGAGTTTACGATTACGATTACGATTGCACTCAAACAAGCATGCATAATATTACATTACACTCAAACATACCCATATACTTATACACATACGAACACTCTGCGTGCTATAGACAAATTACAGTTGGTGTATACTATTGATGTCATTGCTGTTGTGACTGCAGACTTTCATGATCGTCGCTCGTGATAAGACGATGTTCCGCTTCAGTGCCACAAAAGCGTTCTTCCTCTTCTCTCCCTTCCATCCAGTTCGACGCACCGCCATGTACATACTCACTCATCCATATCCTTTGCCGGTCAACCAAGACAACGAGTCTAGCATGCAGCATTCATCACCTTCATCTTCTTTTTTCATCCTCACATTGCTACTACTGCTACTACTTCTACACTACTACACTACTCTCGCTTCTACTACTACTTTTGTTACGACTACCCATTGCTAGCATTATAAACATCGCCATCTTCATTATCACTGTCGTAGAAGTCGTCATCGTTATCACTAATTCCATTGTCGTCTTTGACACCATAATGTTTGTTGTAGGTATGTATCTCGGCGCTCAACATAGTGCCCTTTGAGTACCTAGCAAAATTGTATACTTTCGCACCATCTCCACAAATCATCATCGTCATCATCGGTTACAGCTTACTTCCAAGAATTCTCTCGCTAACTCTAACTAATTTTATCAATCAAAAATTTAAGAATTGCTTGCGTATATAACTAAATAACTATATAATATATATCCCATATTAATTCATTAATAATAATAATTTATGTAATGAATGAAATTTCTGTAATGAATTGAGTCATGCTGTTACTAAGTCATTAATTTTATTAATCGAAGAGTTTAAACAGCGCAAATATCTTCCAGCTTTTATTTCATCCTGAGTCGTGAGGCAAAGGGTTCTGCGTCCGACGAAACCTAACTTTATCTTATTATTAATTTATGACTTCTGTCTGTCGAGCGGGTGTCTAATGCACATCAACCGATTTCGCAATATAACCAAGTCGCAACTACGTTAGTATTCAGAATATCACTTCACTGAGACGGAGAGTCAGAGAGGCAACAGATGACAGATGAGTGAATATGCTTAGTCCGAAGGATTGCTGATTTTACTTATTGTGTTTGAGGGGTTATATGTCCACATTTACGAATTAGTTATGGCTCTAACCAGAGTTCCGAACTCTTTGCAGCTTCAGCATGTTAGACCCATCAAAAATCGCGTGACCCAAATAAGAAAAGAACCGCTCTTCAGTTAATGGGCTACTGATAAACTGTAGATCTTCATTTTCAGTTTATTGCGCATCTAAAACCCCTCGCCTTTGTTCTATTCCTGACTTTTTTTAAATGCGCACATTACCTATTTATACGAAGGCTGCCTGTCGCTGACACAGAGCGATGCAGCTTTCGGACAGGATCACGTAACATGTGCAGGTAGTTATGTAAATGTAAAAAGTGGAGTTATCATCCTTAACTGGTTCAACGTGTTTCAGTCTAATAGTGATGGTCGTTATTTTGGTCAACTGCGTCTTTATGGCCAGCAATCAGGAAAATCCAGACGCCGAGTAAGTCACACCACAAGATTTTCTTATCTGTTATCTGTTCTGCTCATCGCACGAATACATTCACCGATCAGCTCATCCTTCAATAACCATGCAAACTATGTGCAAAAACTTAATGATAAAAGTCAGTTGTCATTGCAGTGCGTGGCCTCAATGAAATTCTATCAGTTTACACGATAGTGAAACGCACTGAGTTTGACAATTGAAAAGACAAAGAACTCGTAGTCTATTATAGAAAATTCTGTCACGACCCATGTGCAGCGTAGGTATACATGTCTCTTAAACTCTTAGACCAACAAGATATAACATTTCTTTAGGTCCTGGATTCGGGAGTTATTGCTGTTTTCTTACCAACTCACGTCTGCACTATTGCACCGATTGGCGCGCAAACTGCTTGCGTGTAGCCGACGAACAGACTCCGTCCAACATACTCACAGCTGCGATCGTCTTATCGCAGAGCAAACGCTGAACAAAATTATCTAAGCAATTGTGACATGCGTATAGTCTCATGGTACAATTACAGAGCTTCTCATTTGAAAATAGAAGGCGATTTGAAAATCGATCGCGCTGGATTGAATAGGCGATCGATGCGCGGTCGACCTCGGAATCTTTTGAGTGCAGCGTATTTTGTTAATTGTATTCGTATAGCTGCATATATTATTGGTTGTCCATTAACTGCTAAGAGTAGGCCAATGCGCAACACTAAACGTCGATAAGCCTCCTCTGCTTGTCGATGCAATTTTGTATCGATCCTTGCCCGAACTTTCACAAGTATTATAAATTAGATTATATAAATTATTGGTCTGGCTCCAGATTCCTCTTGGAGTCTAGCTCATCGAGCGCGATCGATTTACCGATCGACCAGACCTTTGCTAGGCGATCGATCGATCGCCTCAAATGAGAAGTTCTGGGTACAAATCATTGTAGCGTAAATTGTTGTTCAGCAATTTTTTTGAAACACATTGTTGTTCATGAATTCTCGTGGCATAAAATTAATTATCATTGATGTTCACTGTAATGGCATAATTTATTTCTGATCGGACGCATACATTTCGACGTAGTGTTTGTTTAGATTGAACGTTAGTTTCAGGAACATAACTACAAGAGTCGTACAGGTAGGTTTATAACGAGACATAACAGATGAAGAGGTGCATATCTACTGATTCGAGTGGTTTGTTGTGATGTTGTCGTTGTCGGTGTGTGTGTGCAGAAAGGCGTTTACGGGCATTTACACCCTCGAGGGTCTCGTCAAGATGTTCGCTCGTGGATTCATTCTGGCCAACTTCACCTACCTTCGAGATGCCTGGAACTGGCTAGACTTCACCGTCGTAGTTCTCGCGTAAGACAACCACGTCATATACTGTACTCTACATATGCAGTATACATGTACTTCAAAATATCACATGTATAAACATATATTTCGCACAAGTATATATACGTAGGCCTATAAATTTCAGTGAGCCTGGACATAGGCATCGATAATACAAAATTAATGTTATCAATTCTTTGTTATTGTACTATAATTGAGCTTATGGATCAATTGTAATGTAGTGTAATGGCAATGCAATTACGACAATTTATATGGCATCGTCAATAGCAGGCTTCTTCTAGGATGCTTTACACACACTGTCTACTAATGCTCAGAGTAGCGTATACAGCAAGTACATTTAATCTGGGTTTTTCAAGATAAAGGTTTTTGGCTTCCTGAATGGGTGCGGGAAGAATGTTTAGGACCCGTGGACCAGCGACCCCGAAAGACCCGAGGGCCAGTTTTAGTCTCCCCTACTGACAAGGATAAAATGAGGAGATTGCGCGTAGATGAATATACAAAGGCGGCAGATAAATGACCCAAAATATGCCTGGGCCTATATATATACAGAGGTTTATGACTTCGGTTGGCCTATGTTATCAAGTGTTGAATATCCTATATGTCTATAATAAGTTATGCAGCGGCATAGTAGACTATGTATCTCATAAAATCTGTTTGATGATGATAAAAATAGGCCTAATGTTAGTTTTCGGAATGATTTGCACTTTCACAATTGAGGAATAGTCGACATTTTATTTTCACAGGCTCATAAAATTTATAGAACAAAAGTAGACTTATCTTACTATTTATGTGTTAGGATAATTGAATGCAGGAAATCGTGTTCATTTATAAGCAAATTTGTTTTCAAATTATTTTTGTCTTGCATATACCAAGTGGTTATATATAGCAGTGCGTGTATCTTGTAGCCAGGAAGCAGTTAGTTTTAACTGCGCAATATTACCTGTTCGTCGTTCTTTCCTGTCACGTAGTACAGTAGTTGCCCAGTTGCCTCATTAGCGCTCTAATCAATTTCCTCCTATTGGCCGTTGTCGCCTTAGTTGTCTTTATCGTCGTTATAATGATCTTCCAGTTTTAAATAGCCTACTATTGAATACAGAAACCTGTTCCAGATACTCCATCGTTGCTGGTTTCTACCACCTATCGTATTTCCAATATTTGTCCGTTGTTCGTAACTCTTTGCTGGCCGCAGGTAGATAACCCTATCACGTATTTTAAAGGGTAATATAGCTGCTCATTTCTCTACCCTAATCCTTGATCCAATAACCATGTCCTAATAGTCAACAACCTTTGTGTAGAATTGCATCTGCTGAGGACTTTTCGTTTTCATCTCATTTGTTTTCTATTGAAAAATCTTCAAAAAATATTGGCCTGTACATTTATTATTAAAATCTATTCTATTGATGAAGAATTTAATAAATGAGCCTTTCAGTAGCTCTCCCTTGCAGATCACCTTGCCATTTCACAGGATGATGAGGCAATGGTGAGACTAAGGATAGCAGGTTAAGACAGTTGAGGTCTCTCTGTTTCCTTGTTGAACACAACTGCTCAGTCCTAATGGCTCTGCTATCATCCAGAAGGATATCTGACTATTGTCGGAAGGGCACGTATTGTCTTGCAAAAGAATAAACGCAGATGATGATGTTGTCGGCAGACATTATTGTTCTATTATCTTAAATTCCTATAGACGAATTCAGTAAACATTCTTTCACTCATTTATAACTTTTTAATGTACCATCGGCCATCTCTCTTCCATTAACCCCGAACAACGTCAGTCCACATTATTCTGTTACATTATACTTAAAAGTCTTTAGTCGTTCAAAAGCTATTATTGTCGATCTGCTTCTTTGAAATGTTCTCCTCAGAATCACGGCAAGTCTTTACGCCATAAGATTTTCTGTTCTCAGTTTTGTCACAGGTGTTTCAGGTGAAACTGAAACTGAAAGTACCATTAAGAAAACCCGAACCCACTCTTCCTCTTCTTACCTTCGTCTTTTCCCTTGTTACTCCATCCAGCATTCACCATTGCAACTCCATCCAGCATTCACCATTGCAACTCCATCCAGCATTCACCGTTGCAACTCCATCCACCATTCACTGTTGCAACGCCATCCAGCATTCACCGTTGCCTATAAGACTGCCCTACCCTTGGATTTAGCCTATTGACTGAACATGACCCATCGCAATTAGTTTGATTTGGCGACTGCGAATATGATGACCAGTTTGCTTTGGACCAAGTAAAAATGCAGAATTTATTCTCGATAACTTGAGAATTTGAGAATTGATTCTTAATGTCACTGTGGTCCTTAGTGTTTTCAGTGGTTGGGGTGACGTGCCTGGATAATTTTGTGGGTGGGTTGTGGAAGTCTGTGGTCTGTTGGCCCTGGATGCCTGTGGTGTTGAGCCAGTTTTAATTGGGAAAGACGTTCATTTCAGGTATTTGACCATGGGTGCGGACTACTTGGGATTCTCTCTAGGCAATGTCGCAGTCCTGCGAACCTTTAGAGTATTGCGTGCCCTAAAAACAGTTGCAGTCGTACCAGGTGAGTCCCTCCAGTCTATTCCTTCCTTTTAATCGTTAACGTCTCACACGCATCTTTGGCAGGTTCTGAAAAGGCGTGTTTAGATGGTCAGATGCATAAAGTGATTAAAGGCCGCGATCCATTCACATGAAATAGGAAACCGAATTTGCAATTAATTCACGCAGCCGTCTGATCCAGTGAGCAGTAGTTTCTCGAAACGTCAAGCACAGATTTCGCTGAACGCCTTCTGAAAACTGGATGTAGCGCATTTTAAAGAGTTCACTCATAGGAAGAATTTGCAATCAGCTAATGTGGAATTGTAATCGGCTGGTTTACTCGACCTGACAGAGTGGTATTCCTAACCAAATTAGCATATTTAGGCCCTACTAATAGACTAAATTTGTTTGACTTATTAATATAGGCTAACTTCGTTAGATATAAATTAATAAGCTGACTCATAGTTTATCATTTCATTAAGTTTCCAAACTTTTCATTAAGTGTCTAAACTTCTGAATAAATTTACGTGCGTTCAAAGGCGTTCAAAAGTGAAACTGATTTAAGTAAAGGGTCAATACAAACGGTTTCAACATCGGATCGCGGCCTTTAAACAATATTGGTCCTACATTATTGAACCCTGCAGTCATTTTACTATAGTGTAAGCTCTAAGATATAGGTTTGGTGTGAAGTCAGCAGGCAATTGGTTCGCATCTCAGACTAGAGAACTTGGCGCCATAGAAGTTGCGAAATTTTGAAATTTCAACGTAGAAACTTTAGCTTGATGATTAATTAGTCCTTGTAATTGGCATTGTACTTTAGTTGCGCGGAAGTTCTGTCACTACCGAAACACCAGAGTTCATTCATTCATTCATTTCAAGAATTTTTATCGCACCCTTCGAGAAGTACCGTATACTCAGAGGCGCTCCCAGTCCAACCACGATGATGCAAATAAGTCTTAAGGATCCAGTAGAACGTAGAAGAATCATCCCTAGGTAACAGGCGTATCTCCAACTGAGGAACATTCCAGACAGAGTTGTCATGGAGGCCGACTCCATCGCAATCATATGCATTAGATAAACAGGAAACGCAGGTTAAGATATTGAAACAATTGCAAGGCTTGCTCGGTTTGGTTAAATATTTCTATTAAATTCAGCTGTTTGCTCATTTAAGCCTATCCTTAAGCCAACATTTCTAATGTACGTTTCATCGCATTTTTATGCTTAACGCAAAGAAAATAATTTTGAGTCATGGAAAACAGGTTTTCTTTGTGGTCGTTCTTCTACATTAATTGAGTTCTTTGCGCATAAAATGTATAAAACCAGTTATATCTATTTTAATGAAATGTTGTTAAATCATAAGTAAAAAGGTTTTTAAAAATTATCCGAGACTCAGTTTACGCGCATGGCTAAATGAACATGCGTTGTCGTGAATGTTGCATTTATTAATATTCAATGGCTTTGTTCGGACTGAGTCGTTTACTTTGATGGCTCTGGCTTCTTATTACAACAAGAGTCGACACAAGAGTTAAAAGGTTTCCAGGAAACGAAAGTCAACAAAAGATTGTTAGCATCCAACTTCTTTAGTTTGAAGCATGCTAGTTTAGCCTACCTAGAATGAAACACACTGTGTTGTTTTTATGTATCACTTAGGCCAGATAAACCTGTTTATTTCTACGAACCTTTCGTTAGATTGGATAAATCTGTTTATTTTTGAGCGTTTAATGCCAAAGAACATTTTTAGTTCTGACCAAGTACACTTGAAAACTTATATTTACTGCAAGCAAACACTATTATGGTTAGAAGGCTCTCAGGCTTTGGACTGTGTCTGCTATTATGCTGCAGTTGGTCATTGCGTTCTTACCATCAGTCTGATGCTTTGATTAAAACTGAAACCTTTGCATATGGCAAGCGCTTCTGTACAAAATTTGTCCATATCCGGGCGCCCTTACACAATTTTCTTTTCCTAGCGCAGACCACCAAGACTGTTCTGTGTCTATAATGACTACCTATTAACAGCTAAGCCGAGCTATTTCTGCTAATTAGTAAGATAAATTTAGCCGAGATAAACTGGTTTATTTTTGAGCCTAAGTCAATATATTACATGGCATGTACCTGTTTCTGTGAATTAGGACACATTATAAGCGAGCAAAACTGGCTTCTATCAGCGCCTGTGCATGGTTAGACAAAAGGTAGACCTGTTCACATGATGTGTTTGTAGGTTTGAAAACCATCGTCGGTGCCTTAATGGAGGCGGTTCGCCGCCTTCGTGATGTCATGATCCTTTCTCTATTCGTTCTGTCCATCTTCGCTCTCATCGGACTTCAACTCTATCAGGGATCTTTGAAGCGCAAGTGCATCCGAAATCCAGATCCTCTTCTCGGCGAAATCGACGAAAGCAACGCAACGACGCAAGAGATAAAGAGTTACCGACAAAACGATAGTTAGTCCGTCTGCTGCTCATTCAATTCAAGTAGCGCTCCATCACACCATCGGCGTCACCATCATCACCACCACCACCACCACCACCACCACCATCATCATCATCATCATCATCATCATCATCATCATCATCATCATCATCATCATCATCATCATCATCATCATCATCATCATCATCATCATCATCATCATCATCATCATCATCATCATCATCATCATCATCATCACCAGCATTGTCGTCACTGTCAGCTTTTCTCCCCTTGCTATTTCTCCACTTTCTTTGTAACCAAGATGATAAGATAAAGATAAGATAAGAATATTCTTTAATCCACTAATTGGTCCGCATTTTGGTATACAAACATCATAATGATGATGATTTCCTCTTTTTTTGATAATGTAACGTTATCATCATGAACAACAGCAGCAACAACAACAACAACAACAACAACAACAGCTTCATCAACATCAGCAGCACCTAGCAGGTGGTCGCAAATAATGGTGTCGTTACGAGAACACGATGCCGACAATCTTTGCTTTGAACCGTGTTTAAACGGTGATCTCTCGTCCATGTTCAGTAACTGTTCCTTTTCTCTACTTGGTAGTTTATATGGCGACCTTTGAGTTGAACCTGTCTATTTTGTAGGCAATTGGTATCATTTAACAGTACCAGGTCCTGTCAAGAAACCACTGCTTTGCGGCACCGGTACGACTGGAGGGTATGAGGATTACACATTATACTGATTCTCTACATGTCTATATCCTTCTCTTTGTCTTGTCTGTCTGTGTATACCGGGTGGGCCATTAAAAATGAGAACATCGCGTTCAGTCGTGTTTAATACAATATTGGATTGTGTTTTGAGTAAATCTTAAACACGTAAATTATTCTGTGATGTACTTACTTATCAAATCAAGCCAGTTCGACGTATTGTGAAGAAAGATTTACAACTTAAAGCGTGCAATCGTGTGATGGTGCAGGTGATAACGAAGGCTGTAAATTAAAACGCCTGCAACGAATTAAGTCTGCCGCTATTTGAAATGTTTCCTAACGAGAGAAGAGCACGAAGAGTATTTGGTTCACAGATGAAAAGACAATTACAGTTGCCACACCAGTTATTTCTCAAAGTGATCATGTTTATTCCAATGTATGAAAGAAAGCAAATTCCGGCAACAAGACTCGTATGCGAACGTGGACATTTCAGTAGCAGCAGCATGGATCTTTGGTGTCGGTCGGTGTGTCTCGGATAGGAAAAACCAGTGTAGTACGTGTTTGTTGGATCCGAAGTCAAAGTAAACAGTAAATAAGCTACTATTGTGATCATGAAAGAGGTTTACTTCCTGAGCAAGATGTAATCGTCACAATTATTGGACGTTGCAGCAGGGCGGAGCTCCTTCACACACAGCAAGAAACCCTATCAAATGCCTTCATTAGAAGAATGAAACCTTCATCGAACCAGCGCGCGCGCAATTGGCCTTCAAATAGCCCAGACCTAAATCAGGTAGACTATGCTGTTTGCGGTACCCTTAAACAAAAATCTACGTTCATCGTAAATTTACAACAATAGAACAACTGAAGTTGGCCATTGTTGACGAGTGGCGAAAAATGTCCCAGCGATTTATAGACAGGAGCATCATAATAACGATCGCATGGCACAGACGTTTAAGAGAAATTGTTGAAAACCGAGGCGGACACATAAAATATAACATTTAGCAACAAATTACTTGCATTTTGAAAAGAAAAAAATATTAATTACATAAATAATTAAGATTAAACGCGATGTTCTCATTTTTAATGGCCCACCCTGTATATGCCTGTCTGTCTGCCTCTGTGTCTCTCTCACCTGCCTCGTCGTTGATTCGAGACCTGACGCTGCAATTCTGCTTTGGGAGCAATATTTCAGTAGACCTATTTCATAAAACAATTTCAACTGATTAAGAAGGATTTTCAGATGTCTCGGAATTTAAATTTTAAGCGTAAGTCCAACCTCGTTCGGCTGGTGCTCTTAAAATCTTCTCCTATTTGTCATCGTGGAAGCATTTGGTTAGGTTTTCTAGCCATACAGATGAACTAGAATGTAAGGAGCAAAGTGATTTCTTTTGTGCTGTCCATAATGAGCGCTATATAAATACATCCCATATATGTCAAGAGAGCGATAGGAAGTCAGCCAGACGTTAAGATAAAAATGATTTTTTTTTATCTTAACGTGTAACATCAATGTCATCAACGATATTTATTCGCATTGGAAACTTCAGCGTAAACTGTACTGTAATTGTTGTCATTTAGTCAATGTCCTCTGAATTATACCTGCCGGACTGTTGGTCCCAATCCAGACTTCAGTTACACGAACTTCGACAACTTCGGTTGGGCAATGCTGTGCGCCTTTCGACTTATGACTCAGGACGCCTGGGAAAATCTCTACCAACAGGTAATTAATTGACAGCTAAGGAGAATGTCTGATTACTCTGATGGTAACCTAGATTGATATTGCTCTGTGCTGAGGCGCACGACACCAACCCTATGCCATCTCAATTCCAGGTTTGTACTTCTTTGTATACGGTAATAATAATAATAATAATAATAATAATAATAATAATAATAATAATAATAATAATAATAATAATAATAATAATAATAATAATAATAATAATAATAATAATAATAATAATAATAATAATAATAATTATAATAGTGGTGGTGGTGGTGGTGGTGGTGGTGATGGTGGTGGGGTGGTCGTCGTCGTCGTCGTGGTGTTGATGATGATGATGATGATGATGATGATGATGATGATGATGATGATAATGATCTTTGGATTAATGTATTCATCGGCGTATTTAGGGGGTGGTTTCACGGGTTCAAACCCCCCAGTAAATGCAGTACTGTTATAAAACCACTAAAAATGAAGAAGAATACGACAATTTCCAGTGGAAACCCCGAAAACTTAGACCCCTCCGACATTTTTTCCTGGCTACGCTCCTGAAAGTATTTATCCGATCTTCCTTAGATCCAATCGTTGACTACGCATCGATTCCTTCACCGATCGATGATCAGTTCGGTTCATTTAAAGACACCTGTTGTTTGACTGACTGTTGTTGTTGTTGTTGTCTGGCTGTTGTCTGCAGGTGCTTCGTGCCAACGGTCCCTACCACGTCTTCTTCTTCATCATCGTCATCTTCCTCGGGTCCTTCTACCTGGTCAACGTCATCCTCGCCATCGTCGCCATGTCCTACGACGACTGTCGACGACAGGACCAGAAGGACGCCGAACAGGAACGCGTAGAGGCACTGGTAGGTAGTTCATGCACACCGTTGGTCCACTTACACGACCCGTATATATATATATATATATATATGCGTGTATATATACAAGCGATATATAATACACATTATGTATGTAGGTATGAGCACTTGTTATAGCGCCTTTTCAAGATTTCTACTCAGAGGCGCTCCCGACTACAGCGCGGACACTGAATCGGAAATTTCACGCCGAAGCGCATGAGCAATTGCGAGTGAAGGACTTGCCCAGGGTCCCCTACGCGGCGGCTTGAGGTGGATTCGAACCCGCAACCCTCCGGTTGCAAGGCACCGAACATACCTCTAGACCACTGCGCCCCACATATACATTATGTCTCATATGCACATGCATTCACGCATAGGCTACATACTTACTTACATGCATATGTGCATTCATGCATGCATGCTGTCAGACATACGAACATATACAAGCAGACAGAAATACATACAATTATACCCAGTTACCCACATGTAATGTAATGTAAGAAAACACTTATAAAGCGCTGTTTAAGTATTTCCCAAAAGCAAGGCTTGATGACTGTCTAACGGTCGTTGCACCAGCTGTAATCGCCTTTCTCGAAAGCTGCGGATCGAGCTCCTCAGTTTATACCCTAAAACAGTTTCGCAAGCGCCTGAAGTCTGTATTATTTGATAGCGATTTCCCTGGTTCTGTTCGGGGCGCCACTTGTCAGTTTTTTTAGGGATTGGCGCTTTATAAATAACAGATTACAATTGCAATGTGCGTCAAACGAGGTTGAACGTAGATACACACATGTATGTGCAGATGAGACAAAATGTGCATGCGTATATCTGTTGTTTTACAGGTCTTAATTATGTTGTCTTCTCAAGAACCAAATGTTTTTGCGAGATTTCTGCTCCACTTGTGCCCCTACCAACTGAATTGCAATGAGTATACTGTACACTGCCAGAAAGTGAGGTATAGGACTAGCCATTTACCCTCATATGCCGAGGCCAAGAACTAAAGTCGCTAGGACTTCATACCCATGGCTGTCTCTCGGGGTTAACTAAGGGACTGCTCTTCTTCTCCACTTCCTCGCAATCTTTGTCTCATTCTTGCTCTTCTTCTCATTCTTCTTTCTTTTCTTCTTCATACTCTTCTCATTCGCATTCTTCTTCTTTACATTACATTCTTCTTCCTTTTCTTGTTCAAATTATTTATCATTTTCTTCATCTTGTTCCTCCTCTTCTTTTTCTTTTTCACATTTTCTTCGCATTCTTCTTCTCCGCACTCTGCATTCTTCTTTGACTCCTTCTTCTTCGCATTATTCTTCATCCTCCTCCTCCTTCTACTCCTCCTCCTCATCCTCGTCTTCTTCTTTTTTATTCTTCTTCATCTTAGCATTCTTCTCCTTCGCATTCTTCTCCTCCTGCGTCTTCTACTTCGCTTATTCTTCCTCTTCTTTTTCGCAATGTTCTTTTTACTTTTCTTAGTTCCATTTTTCTTTTAATTTTCCTCTTCTTATTCTGTTCACATTCTTCTTCTACGCATTCGTCTTCTTCGCATTCGTTTTTTAGCATTCTTCTTCTACTTTTTTCTTCTTCTCCTTGAGGACCATTGTTCCACAGTTGCAGCGATCCCGGTATTGATTAATGACACTCAAGTTCGTAATGTATTATGCTGTGCAGTCGGTGATTTTCGAAAATAACAGCCAGCCAGCGATTCATGCTTGAATTCCTGAATACAAGATGGGTCCCTATGGACTATAAACTGCTCGGAGTCACTATTACAATGAAAACGTATCCTATGACCTAGTCGACTTATATATGTAGATTATTGCAAATTATTCGTCGTCTAATGCATCATGCTCTGTATGCACAGAATCAAACCCAAAACGAAAACAAACATCTACCCTTAAGATGCTCCCGATGATCTAGTAAAACGACTCCAAAATCAGTTTGCAATCGCTCACAAAAACTTTTGATATGAATACAAATCACTAGCTTGAAACTATTTCAATTTCCTACGTAAGCAGAGGCTAATCACGAAGCAATGTGAGGGTCAACAAATGCGAATGTTTCTCCATCTAGTTGACCATCAAGTTTTGAAATAGTTCTGTTGCCGTTGGCGGACTAGGCTCTTCGTAGCTGGCAGATGAAAAGTGCCTTCGAAATTATCAGATTTCATTGCTATAGGGAGAGCTACATAAACACATTGGATGCGATGGTTACACTAGTGATACAAGCGACAGTTGAATGAGTTGATCATGATCAGCGCTGGGATGAATAGAAGAAACCCTGGACCTGCCAATTAGAGAAATTATTGCTTGCATTTGTCTAAAATATTCTTCAAAATAACTGCTTTGAACGCTCAAACTTACTACTAAAATGCAACCTGTTTGATCTGAATTTCTCAATTTTGTTTCTAAAACGGGTTACATTCAAAATGCTAGCTCTAGATTTTGGTCTACTCATACCTCTTCTAAAATAAATCATTAGATTAAAATGTTAGATCAAGCAGATGTTCTCGTATTTTATAAGAAGAATAAAAATGGGTAAGACGTACTGCAGATGAAACACAAGGCCTGGCCTTAGTTACCACGTCGCCAGTAGACTTCTAATTAATTAATATAGCGCCGTTGAGGGTTGTTTTCATGTGTAATTCATGGCTACTTCTGTTTTCTGTAATCGTTTTCTAGATTAAAATCTGACGAGGCGCATTTTCTGCCACGTAGAATCTGATTAGCGTCGGCGATCATTTATTTAGAATGCGGACAGTAATTATCTGAATCTTTCATGCAGGAGGCGGAGGCCCTTCGAGCAGGACTGGAGGAGACGGGAGGAAACTACGGGGACGCCGCTGGGGGACCAGGAGGCCCCTGCCACAGGAGTCTGGACGCCGCCGGAGGGTCTCGGACTAGCTTTGACTTCTACCGTGATCGAAACCACTCCCTCAAGCAAGACGAGATCAGTATGAAGTCCGAATTCGGCTTAGATGCTAGGAGGAAATTCAGCATAGTCCACCCACACGATGCCAAGGTTTTTGCATATGCACATACGATTTCTACACATCTGTACATCTATATTCCGTAGATATACACGAACATGGCGTAGATATATGTAGATAAAGCGACGCTGAATTGCATGGGCCTATGTCATCACACGTTGCCTGTAGACAATGGATGATGTATATATCTATTGCACATATTCATATGCAATAAAATTGGTTTGATATACATATATTAAAATAGGCCTAACTGCATAGATAAGATAATTATTGTGATTTTCAAGTCTTCAAAACACTTCCTAAAGACTTTTAGTAATAAAGTTATTCTTCGCATTTTTCTTTGTGACTTTGCGCGCATTAAAAATGTTTGTAATAATAGTAGGAAGAATGATGATGATGATGATAATATCCTCATATACAAGGGGAAAGGTATTTAGGTATTGAGGACCTTGTGGCTTAAAGCAGCAGCATATCTAGATGCATGCATGCGTGATTGCGTGTATGCTTGTAATGGTTGGAAATGAAGATAACACCTCAATGTTTTCCTACATGTATGTACAGCATCTATTCACGCGCTTGCACTTTGTGGACCTCAATAGCGGCGCTGAATTGCATAGATCATCATACATTGCCTATAGACATATACAAAGAGTGTATAATGTAAGCAACTAAGCATGGATGCGGTATTTATCTGTAGGTAAGTATTTACCTGCGTTGTGTGTGTGACTATAGGGCGGAGGAAGTCTCAGTCTTCCAGGATCTCCTTATACCTCACGACGCAGTTCAAGTCGTCGCTCGAACCAGTTCAGCTGGAAACGACCGACGACCGATGAGTCCTCCTCGCGCCGAACCAGTGAACTGGTTCCGTCGTCATGCCGGCCGATGGTAATACCATGTCTAGACAACCTCGATCTACCATTTGCAGACGACTCCGAGGCGGTAACCCCGACATCCGACGATATAGACGACCACTTCTGCAATACTCAGTGCTCGCCCACGAAACGGTTAGAGCCACCACTCTATCGTAATCTAAAGTCCTTCAGGTCTGACGTTAGAAAGATACAGATCAAAAAGAATTATTAAAAATTATATTATAAAATATATGTAGTAAAAGCTTTCATCTATACTTATGTATACAAACGTCTTCGTCATCATAATTATCGTCATAGAAAAGATTAATACAAATTTTCGTCAGTGCCAAAGCGAATACCATAAGCTAAATGAATAGCTAGATTGATATTTATATATAAATATCACTATTTTACATTACACATGAATAAATGGACGTATAATGTAGCTGTAAGTCTGTGCTAAATTCCCCAAAGTTGTTTTGTTTTCTATTGTTTCCCAATAAGACATTAGGGTTGTATCAGTATCATGACTTTATTGTTGTTCTCATAATAATTATAATTATGATTCGTCACCATCGTTGCTCTGAGCACGTTCTGAGCGTCATCGTAACTGCTATTTACAGTCTTGGGACGACCCAGTGTGTGTTTGTGACGTGGTGATACTCGATTACTCACGCTAATACTCGATTATTCTCGTTAAATCTACTGGTACCTTAGTATGGAATAATATGCCTCTAGAGCCATTCGTTCTTCACCTTATTTTTTGATTTTCAAAAAAGTTGCGCTCCCTCTTAGTTAATGAATTAATTGACTTAAATTAGACGCTTTTGTCTGTAATGCTATTTTAGTTAAGATTGTGTACTCTTTGGTTAATGTGATTTTGATGGACCAATTTTATGTTTCTTTTTAGTTTGTTTGATTTTAGTTGCAAGGCTTACTCCAATCCAAGTATCGATTGGCTGTCTTTCTTTCTTTCCTATCTGTCTTTCTTTTACATGTTTAGGTTCCCTATTTAGCGCGATCCAAGATCCCTGCTGAGCCTCCGTGTAGCCAGTACATGTCAAACCGTTGCCTTATTGTTTAATTTGTTCGTTTTCTCTTGTGATGTTTACATAAATAAATGATTGATTGATTGATGCTGTAGGCCTCGGATGCATTCCGTCAGTCGGAGGCTGGAAGAGCTGCACAGTCGGTTTAGTGCCTGCAACAGTAGCAGCAGGACTGCTTCTCCGTCAAAGACAAGCAACGGGTGCGCCTTATCATCATCGCCGTGTCCAGAGGGCGGCGGCATAGAACAGCCGCCGTTGCATCAACCGCTGGACAGCCCTTCGACGGTTCTGACGAACTGCAAACCGGCCAAACCCTCGGAACCAACGTACTTTCACTGGAACGCGTCATTGCGACGAAACAACACGAGTTCCAGAAGGAACCACTGTAGAGCCTCAACCCGCACTAGAGGAGGAGGAGGGGCAGCGGGGCAACCACCATACACAAGCGTAAGAACCTTGCAGTATATTGTATTGTATTTGATCATTTATAAAGCGCTTCTCATAGTATAAGCCTGTCAGAAGCGTTCCCAGTGCGAGGTACTTCGAGAGAAAAGGAAAGTTTTAAGGTGAGAGCAAGAGGTAGAGATGCCACCAGAGAGGATGGTAGAGCGCAAAGAAGGAGAAAGTCCATTCCATATATAGGCAAAGGACCTGGATTGAGCCATTGTGGTCCTAACACGGGGAACGAAAAGTCAAGCCAGTCAGAGGATCTGAGAGGACGCAATGACGTGCAGAGAGGGGGTGGAGAATTTGGTGAGTATATATTTTATCCCAAAGGCGCAACTTGCGCAAGGTAATCGTAACTGAAATCGTAAATTTTAAAATACCTAAAGCTTGCTATAACGCGTAGAACTTCGTGCTAAATAACTCAAATGTAATGCTATATATATTGCGTTACATCTACAAAGTGGCTTTCAGACACTACTTCGTCAAAGTACCGCATGTACTGCTGTCTGACTTTAAAAACCGCGTCCCAAGGTCAACACAAAATGACATGGACTTGGAGCTTCTTGAAACATTACTTTATTTAACGGAAAGCGTCCAAGAAGTAGCCCGATGAACTGGTATTCGTGCACAGAAGCGAGACACCTGCAAATCTCCACTGGAAGGAAGGCTGACTTAAGACTAGAACAATAGCTCTCTTTGGTATGCAGGGACAAACGAAACACCTATCAGGTTCTGCTGCCATTAACAGAAACTTAACAAAATCCTTGCTCTGCAAGATGTGTACCTGTCTTTTGTTCACATAGCACATGTCACTTTAATTTATTTATTTACTAAGGTAATTATAATTGTAACTTTGAAATTGTACATGTAATTGTAATTTTGTAATTGTAACCGTAATTTTGGAAATGTAGTTTTGAAATTGTAATTTTGTAATTGTAATTTTGTAATTGTAATTGTAATGTTGTAATTGTAATTGTAATTTTGTAATTGAAATTGCAAATTTGTATAGCGCCACTTCATAGAGACGCACCAGAGTCGCGAGTGCTTACAATGAAACCGCGGTGGAGCAGTGTTGTCTTCAAACGCTTGCAGAATAGAGGCAAAGAGAGGTCGAGGAGTTCATGTCACAAGGTTGTTAAGCAATTTATATAGCGCCACTCTGCAAATCAAAGGCGGTCTCTGCTCTAGCCTAACTGACGCTAAATGTCGCTAAGAACAGAAACATTATCATTATCAGGAAAACAGTGCATGACAAACTAAAACATTCACTAGTGTCGAATCGACGCACACATTCAAGGTATGACAGCATCGTGGTCAGAAACTCAAGACCGGGCTTCATCACTAGTTTGAACGGCGGCAGGTGTTAGCGTCCGCGACCCACGATAACGCCATCACCGATTAGCCTTTCATTGTTGGAAGATGTCGCCCGTCCGGTTATCCATGGACCCATCGGGTGCACGTTATGCAGGCATTCTTCACAAGCTGGTCTCTTGATCGAAGAGCCACCAGCAATTGACGGTCGAGGTCAAGTTGGCAGAACAGCCACAATCGATCTTGCTTGATATATAAATTCGAAAAACGTGTTGTTCTTCTCACGCTCAGTCAAGGTTCAATCGAGAGCCGTTCCTGAATAAAGACGTCAAAGGAGTCAGACAACCTCTGATGAAATTGATGGACGCTCTATTCTGCCGCCAGATCCAATCATCCATCAAATCTGATGAATGGAAATTCCGGCGTCAATAAACGAAAGCCGCCTTTATAATAAACCTGCGTTTGTCTACACAACACTAGTGTCTGGTCAAATCTATAGAATCATTTCTGATCCCTGTTCAATTGTCTTGTCCTTTTACCAGTGAACATTCTACATGTACGTATGAAATTCTCGAGGGGATCATTCTGTCGCTGGTGATTTCTCCTGCCTTCCGTTTTCCCCTTTCGTTTCAGAGACTGTCATATACACAGCTCTAAACGAGTTGTCTTAATTGGTTTTGCTTCTTAGCAGAGGCTCGTCTAGGATATGGAATTGGAAGGGCGTATATATAGCTAGAGGGCGAATGGGTTTAATGACAAACAATAAGGCAGAAAGAATGTCAGTCGGACAGGTGCGTTAATTACATTCGCTGATTTAGCTTCCAGGTGTTCTAGCCTGTGCTGCTGCTGCTGCCTTTGGTATGGTTCATTATGATGATGACGCTGACGATGATAATGACGATGATAATGATGATGATAATGATGATGATGATGATAATTATGATGATGATGATAATTATGATGATGATGATAATTATGATGATGATGATGATGATAATTATGATGATGATGATAATTATGATGATGATGATGATGATGATGATGATGATAATTATGATGATGATGATAATTATGATGATGATGATAATGATGATGATGATGATGATGATGATGATGATGATGATGATGATGATGATGATGATGATGATGATGATGATGATGATGATGATGATGATGATGACGATGATAATGATGATGATGATGATGATCTCTTGACAATGTGATCCATGCATATAGGATGAGTCATCGAGCGTCGCCGGCAACTGTGATCACCAACATCATCCTGAATCAGGAAAGGAGCTGATGATGATGATGCTAGACAATCCATTCCTCTGCCGAACACCAAGTGCCGCCACCGTCGACCTTCAAGGTACGTACACACGTATACATACGTACATAAACACATATATACAATGTATATTATGCATACATACACACACGCTCGCATACATACATACGTACATACATAAATACCTATATACATACATACACACGCGCATGGTGACCCGTCAGAACGGCCCAGGACAAATCGGCCCCGACAAAACGGCCCCGACAAATGGGCCCCGACAAAACGGCCCCGACAAAACAGCCCCGTTAAAATAGCCTCGACAAACAGCCCCGTCAAATCGGCCCCCGTCAAATCGGCCCCCGTCATATCGGCCCCGTCATATCGGTCCCAGTCATATCGGCCCCGTCATATCGGCCCCAGTCATATCGGCCCCAGTCATATCGGCCCCAGTCATATCGGCCCCATACAAAATATCCAATGTTCCAAGTACTTTGAAGCTTACGCTGACAAACTATGTTGAAACGAGGCCTCAAGCGACGGTTCAGCTGGACAATGAATGGACTGCGGGACCATCGTCTAATGCTAACTGGTTGGCGTATTTAATTATTTAAATGCTTTCAATGGCAACCATCATAAATCCAGCTTCTATTTACGCAACCAATTATTTTTTATAAATCCAACTTCAATTCTAACGCCCAAACTATTTTCAGCAATCCAACTTCCATTTTAAACTGACCACATAAAATAATTTGGCAACGTAAAATACGGTTTTACCAATCCGAGTTCTATTTACGTAAAGAATTTTTTCAACAATCCAACTTAAAAGTACTTGGTACATGGGATATTTTGTGAGGGGCCAATGTGACTGGGGCCGATGTGACTGGGGCCGATTTGACGGGGCCGATTTGACGGGGGCCGATTTGACCGGGGCCGATTTGACGGGGCCGATATGACGGGGGTCGATATGACGGGGCCGAAATGACGGGGCTGTTTTGTCGAGGCCATTTTGACGAGGGCCGTTTTGTCGGGGCCCATTTGTCGGGGCCGTTTTGTCGGGGCCGTTTTGTCGGGGCCGATTTGTCCTGGGTCGTTCTGACGGGGTACCCACGCGCATACATAAATACACAAATACACGCAGATATACATGTATAGTCACATATAGGCTACATACAGGGTACAGACTGAGACATATATGTATATACACACACACACACACATAATGACTTACCTACCTACATACATATATGCATGCATGCGTACACCCACACCCATTAGCGTCGCCACGGGGGGGGGCAAGGGGGCAGCTGCCCACCCCAACCCTGGTCAGGCTGGGTCCTGGGATTCGTGCAAATCCGGTGAGTTTTTTTAGGGAGGGGGTACCCTCTGTGGTGTGTGGTTTGACATTTTACATTGAAGGTTTCTTCTCTTCCAAAGTTTTTTTTCAAAGACTAATCACTAATCAACAGGTGACGAATTGTGCTGACAGATTGCTGACCAGACACAATTAGCAGACATAGTTTACAAATGGTATACAAACCAAGCAAGAAGGATTCAACTACCGAATCGGGAAGCCAAGCAGTGCTGATGCAGTTTTACTGGTGAACAATCGACAATAGAAACAGAACGCCGACTGCCTTAAACGACTGTACTCTGGGTTAAAGTGGGTGGGAATGCGTGGGAACGGCCTCCCACTGCTCTCGAGAATTGGCGGGCGAGGAAGTTGAATTCATAGTTATTTTTATTTACACAAAATATACAGAAGAATAGGGAAAAGTCCAATGTTGTTTATCTCTCCTATTCTCTCCTATTCGCAGTGATGAGTCAAGATGGGGTGACCTATTTACACCAGTCACACAGCCGCATTCCAACAGGCTGTCCAATACAAGATGTGGAAATTATTAGTATGCCTGCCTCTTAGAGCGACATCTGCAGTGATGCAGTTAGATGATGCATTCTCGCTCAACGGGTGCACGCAAAAGCAAGCATCAGTGTGTGTGTGTGTGTGTGTGCGTGTGTGTGTATGTATGTGGCGTGTGTGTGGGTATAATACCTGTTGTGAAATAGATACATATATACAGAGACAAAACATAGCAAACTGATTCACACTATCTTGGTTTTAAGACAAGGGAATAAAAATATCTATGAATTAATACTCCCTCGCGGGCCAATTCTCGAGAGCAGTGGGAGGCCGTTCCCACGCATTCCCACCCACTTTAACCCAGAGTACAGTCGTTTAAAGCAGTCGGCGTTCTGTTTCTATTGTCGATTGTTCACCAGTAAAATTGCATCAGCACTGCTTGGCTTCCCGATTCGGTAGTTGAATCCTTCTTGCTTGGTTTGTATACCATTTGTAAACTATGTCTGCTAATTGTGTCTGGTCAGCAATCTGTTTACCCTAAGGCTTGTGGCGTTCTTGGATATTGAACGTGTTTTCTAGTTTTTATATTAATTTCAATAAATGCCGGGTTTGCTAATATTATCTGTAGTCAAACTCAAATACGGTTCAAACTACATCTTAAACCTCGGGGTAAACCTCGGGGTAGCACGGTCCTTGCACTGGGACCTTAAATGGTGTGGCGTCCATTCGAACGGGCGAGCAGTGATGAAGGATGTAACCCAATCAATTCATTGAAAAATGAGCAGGGTCGAGGCCGTATACGGTCACTATATGAAAACGCGAACATTTAACATTTAACTACGAGTCACAGCGCTGAAAAAATAGAGCAATTTTGCTCCGATGACAGCTTAAAATGCTACTATTACAGTGTGGAAATTCAAAAAATTTCGCTCATTTCTCTGTCCTCCTATGCCTTGCCCCCCAACCTTGAAGCTCTGGCGACGCCACTGCCCACACCTGCACTGCACACACAAACACACATACACACACATACACACGCACACACACACATACGCTCACTCCCGTACGACAATTACCAACTCTGAAAGACTATTACACGTTTGCGAATAATTATAGATCTATCGATGTAAACGCAGCTAATTTCTTTGCCGTGCTCTTTGCCTATAGCTTTTTTTTGTCCGTCCTTCTGCGTGCCTGTATGTGTGTCCGTGTGTCTGTCTTCGTATTCCTGCATGATTCATGCATTCACCCATCCATCAACTCCTCTTGATCCATCCATCCATGCGTACTACCTGTCTGTTCGCGTATCTAGTATCGATCGTACCTCGCAACGACATGGAAATCGTGTGCCTGTGTACGGAAGCTCCAAAGGGACTGCAACGCCGCACGCTAGTACGGTAGTCATAAAGTACAGGTCAATAAGTCGGTCATTAAGAGATTTCAGCGTCGAAGCTCATAAGGGACTGGACTGCAAGTCAGTAAGGAAACAGTGAATGCACTACATTCATACACAATTGCTCATCCAAATGTCACAGGTCATTCCCAAGCATGGGTAAAGGAAGAGTGCGACGCTAATGAGCTTCGTTATGAAATAGTATCTTTAAGCAGTAACAATATATATATGCCATAATAGTATCTTTAAGCAGTAACAATATATATGCCATAATAGTATCTTTAAGCAGTAACAATATATATGCCATAATAGTATCTTTAAGCAGTAACAATATATATACCATAATAGTATCTTTAAGCAGTAACAATATATATGCCATAATAGTATCTTTAAGCAGTAACAATATATATATCATAATAGTATCTTTAAGCAGTAACAATATATATGCCATAATAGTATCTTTAAGCAGTAACAATATATGTCATAATAGTATCTTTAAGCAGTAACAATATATATGCCACCAGTCATGGCGTGGAAGTAGGCATCAACTTTAAATATTTATTTATGGCGGTCCATAAGGAACTGGTATTAGGTCAGAGCTGAAGCCAAATGAGTCTGTAGTCGCCAGACTGCATGTAAACTACAGAAGAGTATAATAGACCACGAGAAGACAGCTCGAGATAAAAACAATAAAAGGAAGTGTACCACCAGTAACTATGGAATTCGTGCTTGCCCAAATATATAGGTCAGTATATAGAAACCATTTATGTGGCGCCGTCATGACACTGAAAAGCTGAATATAAGTAGAATCTGACAAAGAGCAATATCCCTGAATATATGACCGAGTTCAAATTGTATTTCCTTTATTTTATTGTTAGATGTTCTCGTACTCAAGGATCTTGTTAAACACGCATCAGGCAAAAAAAGAAGAGGTCAGTAACAATTCTACAAACTCTAATCCAATTACGCCAATAAATAGTCGACCTAGTTCTCGATGTTTGTTGGTAGAACCACACAAATCTTTAGAAATGAAGGCGGATTAGCTAAGACTAACTGGTCTTGAAACGCAGATTCAGAAGCAGCAGCCTTGAAGACTTTTGAAGCGCTACTGTTGATCGCCTGAAACCGTTGGATTGCGGATTTCAAGAGAGTAGGATTGTTTACTAACAAGTAAGAGACTTTAAAGTCAGTAAGCATCATGTAATATATGAAAAGATATATGTAGATGCAGGGCGTCGTTTGGGGGAGCACGTCGCAGTGCATTTGACGAAATGATATATCTTTATTCATTACTAGAAGTATAGAAACTCAAACATAGTAATAAATAAATAAGAACAAGAAGGAAACATGGTAGATCATTTAGCGACAGTTGTGTACACGTAGTCTAAAGACAAACTAAACAAGCTGGTCAAGTTTTGCTCCTCCCCAAATTCCCTCCCCCCTCTGAAAAGACTGAAATGACGTCCCTGTGTGGATGGCGTTCTAAACTTCCATTGAGTTCTAACACGTTCTCATTAATGCATGAATAAATAAATTTTTAAATAAGTCTCTAAGTCAGTAAATCCGTCAGTAAGTTGTTAGATATGTTCTGCAGGATTTTTGGGCTATGAGAAAGGAATGGACAAGAAGGAGTTCATAAAAGAGAAGTGCATGCAGTTGCTTTTCGGGTGGGAGTGCTGTCCGGCCTGGTACAAGTTCGCTCACCTCGTCGAGCTCTTCATAATGGATGCATTCGTCGACCTCTTCATCACAGTCTGCATCGTCATAAACACTGTCTTCATGGCTATGGAACACGACAGCATGAATCCCACTCTCGTTACCATTCTCAAATACGGAAACTATGTAAGTAGATCGAGTCGATCAATTATCATAGAACCATCGTTATGGAACAATTTGCCTTCTGAAATTCGCTCAGTTCCACTTATTCCTGACTATACACTGCATTTTCTCGAACAGTAAAGACATCTTTTCTACATCTGACTTATAGCTACGTACACGGCGCCTCTGAAAGGCTCTTAAGATGCGCTATACAAGTATTCTGTTACATTATGTTACATTGCATAGGTCATTGTTTGATCGGTATACATTCTCAAGTCTGCAGTGTATGACTAGGCCTTACATTTAGGTTACTGTAGCATGACAACACGCAATGCAATGCTTGGTATTTTTAAGTCCGGCAATTGTACAGAATTAACTGCGTCAAAGGTTATCGAGATATTACATTATGTGGCTACAATTCACAAGTAGCCTATAGTTGATAAACAGGTCTCCACTCTAAGAACATTATTATTTGAAAATGGATATTAGGTATGTGTAAATTGAACGTTTACTGAGAGCCAGTGAAACTGATAGCATGAGTCCAGTCTGTCCGTGATACTCATAAGTGTGTTGCGAATAATGAAGTTGGTTGGGTCAAAAATTGATGTTAAAAGCAGCTAACTCTTCAAGGCGCCTTAAAAACGGCATAGCTGAGGCAAATTGAGGCATGGTTAGGCCTACTTAGAAAGGCCAGAGGTAGTAAACTATGACCTTTCGATGTGTTTTAGGTCTTTACGGGCATCTTTACAGTGGAGGCCAGTCTAAAGATTCTTGCACTCGGTCTCTATAAATACCTACAGGACAACTGGAGTTGTTTTGACTTCATCATCGTTCTTCTCAGCCTGGTTGAACTCGGCCTTGAAAACGTCAAAGGACTCTCCATTCTGCGATCATTCCGACTCGTGAGTTGCAGGCAACTTAACAACTTAAAGACGCATTTCTGTAGCGCTGTTAATAAATCTGCACTAATTGACACATCAAAGTCTCTGACATTCTCTTGTCTAATTCCACTATTTCAGGACCGTCAGTAATGCTGCATTCGTAATTATTATATACTATAATCCGTGCGCGTTAAAAATGTTTACAATAATAATAACAACAATACTGTCAGCCAAACAATAATATTGTGTTAATTATGTCACCTTCATAATTATAATTACTCGAAATGTTGCCTCAAAAGTGACATGCGGCCAGTTTTGTGTCCTCTGTATTTTTTTAAATAGTGAGGCGAGGATCTCTCAAACGTTAATAGATAAGGGCTCGTTAAGTCTAAATCCGACACTGGTCCAGATATAAATTCTGTGGATTATAAAATCTGGAAACTAATACAAGAAAACGCCTACAGAACAGAAGTTGAGGATGACGCTTGACATATCAGTCAAGCGTAGGATGAATAATGTACCAAACACAAAGTGAAACGGCGGGCGCGTCCAAGCCTAAATGCATTTTGACAATTATAGAGCACAGCTTATTGCGTGAAACCTGATAGCCAAATTGATTCTTTTAGAATTTTTAGTAAAAATTGTTATTTATTTGGATGCACGTTATTGTGAAGCTTCATAAGAGTTGCTTTTTCCACTTCCATAGATTTATACTCCAGTCCGCAAGACAGGAATGTACTACCACCGCATTGGTTTTGGCTAGCAGCAGACATTAGATTTGAGTGCATGTTTGTTTGTCGTTTTCCGCAGTTGCGTGTCTTTAAGCTGGCGAAGTCTTGGCCGACGCTGAATCTTCTGATCGGTATAATCGGTCGAACGATGGGCGCACTCGGTAACCTCTGCTTCGTCCTCGCCATCATCATCTTCATCTTTGCCGTCATGGGAATGCAGTTGTTCGGCACCGCCTACAACATCTCGATGCGCTGGCACTTTAAGGACTTCCTGCATTCGTTCATGATCGTCTTTCGGATTCTGTGCGGCGAGTGGATCGAGAACATGTGGACGTGCATCGTGCTGTGCGGGCATCACTGCATCCCCTTCTTTCTCCTCACGATGATCGTTGGAAATCTTGTGGCAAGTATAATGACACACCGACGGACGGACGGACGGACGGATGATATTTAATAGCTTAATACCTTTCCTCTCTACGACTCTAATAACGACTGCTTAATGAGCGATGGCGAACCTCACGGAGCAACAATCGATAGGTCTCTGCACAGAAGCTATTAAGGCCTCATATAACGAATATCGGTTACAAGGAATTTATAGAAATCCTGCGTTTTGCCGACTCAGCTATACCTGCACCGAACGACGCTCATGCGCCTGAAGCGTCCCTTTTTATCAACTGCTGCTGCTAGCGTGATTCTGCACATCATCGTATACATACATATATATGTAGGACCATAGACCATTTAGAGCTAGGAACATAGACCATTCAGAACTAAGATCATAGACCATTCAGAACTAAGATCATAGCCATTTAGAGCTAGAATCATATACCTATATGCCAATTAAACATAGGATGATATGCTATTTGAAGCTCGGATCATAGGCCATTTAAAGCTATGGTCATACACCCTTTAGAGCTGGAAGCATGTGCCAATTAAAACTAGTATCATATGCTATTTAGAGCTAGGATCTAAGTCTTTTACTGCGAGGATCATAGGCCAGTTAGAGCTAGGATCATACATCAGAGAATGCATTTATAAGCAAGTGAGTATTCCGATGGCAAACAACAAATCATTCGCATTGTTATTTGATATTCAGTATTTAAGATGATCAATCTGAATGGCGTGTTCTTTCTCTGAAGGCATTTCTTGGTTCTTTGCGTCTCACGTCTTCATTTCGTTGTGCATCAGTCTTTGGATCCTTCAACATTGTGGTCATTGTTGCTACTTCGCCTTCCTTTCTTCCTTACTTAAGCACTTCACTTCCTTTCCTTCATTCGTTTCTTCCTCCTTTCTTACCCTATTCCTTCCATTAGTTCATGGACTTGTTGTCCGATGATGTCAATTGTATGCCTCCAATTGTTGAACTGTTTGCCTGTGCATTCTACAAATCTGTCATATGCTACGGACTTATGCTATGGACTTATGCTATGGACTTATGCTATGGACTTATGCTACGGACTTATGCTACGGACTTATGCTATGGACTTACGCTATGTCGCTTACTAAGAGAAAAAACATGATTATAATCAATGAGAACAAAGCAGACCTCTTACAAAAGCCCTATCTTGATCCGATCTGACGAGGCATCGCTATAGATTTGTTACCTTTGTTAATTAAATTCAGTTGCTGAGTTATTACTTATAATGGATCGGATGGCATTGTGTTTTGTTTAGGTGTTGAACCTGTTCCTTGCTCTGCTGCTGAGCTCCTTCGGGGCTGAAAGTCTTCGCCACTCGCAGGAGGAGGAAGGTCCGAACAAGCTGCAGGAGGCGATAGACCGAATCAACCGCTTCACCATCTACATCAAGTCCCACATCACCTACTGCGTCAAGGTCAAGATCCGACACAAGGACGTTCCAGTCGACTACTACTACGACCCCGACGACACCTATCTGGCCCCGGACACCGTTCTCAACAGGATGGACGGCTCGCAGCCAGTCACCATTACGTGTCCGGCGATTGGCAACGGACGCATCTGCCAGGCTGGATCCATCCCAGAAGAAGGAGACGATAGTCCGGAACATCGCAATAGTTAGCTCTTAACACAGATTATTCATCAAAGTAACAACATGCATTAGCATCAGCGCATTGGCGGCGCATTTAGTTGTATAAACTTGAGCTTTAAATATCTTCATATACTACCACTGCTGCTGCTGCTGCTGCTGCTGCTGCTATTACTACTGCTGCTGCTGTTACTACTATTACTACTACTACTACTGCTGCTGCCACTATTACTACTAATAATAGTAATAATAAAAATAAAAATAACAATAATAGGCCTAACAATTATTGGGTTTAAAAAATAATAATCCTGTGGGATCACATGTATCTCGGAGCACACACAAAATCAGAATCAGTTGGTCGAAATAGTGAATGGCGAACTTCAATCGCTTCTGTTATCTTTCCGCATTGCTGTCAAGGTATTTATTAAGGTAGGTAACCGAATAGATAGACAGTATCAGAGAATACAGACAGACGAGAAAGGAACTCAGAATCTACTGAAGAAAGCAGGCGTTGTTTTCTAAGAACCGGGTTGCTAATGGTCAACGATATTTATAAGCAGCCGTTGACATCCAGAACTAGGAAAAAAGAGAGAGATGCTCAAGAGAACTAGGCCTGAAGCTTCCTAGTTCATGTTAAGTAGTGCGGATATTTGTCCGCGTCGTGGAATATGTAGGCTAATATTCCACGAAGCGGACGACTTTCGTCTGGGCCGAGAGTCGTCTGCTGCAACTCGTCCAAGCATAGATGACCGTCAGGTGCTAAGAGGATGGCTGACGGAGAGTGCTTGCTTCACGCCAGGTCTCAACAACAGCGCAGACGGCAACGAATCCAGAAAGGAAGCGATTAATTTCTGCACTAAGGAAGATTTGTTCAATCCCGAGAGAGCGGACATTAACAATGTCGACGCGAAGGGTAGGCCTACGCCATAGACTAAGCAGACAGGCGATGGAGGTTTCCGTTGCGTGCGTAAAATACTTTGATTTGGTTTCCATTTGATGATGGAACTGTTGTTTTCGAGTTCGAAGAAGTATTTATTGGCCCAGAACAACTGCGTAGCGCGAGTAGTCTCATCCGTCAAGTAACGTGCGACAGTATGCAGACATACGGCAGCCGACGACCGATAATAGAGTTACTGGGATAAAACACAATAAAACTGTTACCATCACTTTTAATGAAAATCACAGGTTGTAGTAGGATTTATCTCTGTTCTATCCAATAGATTATAGCAGCGAGAAAGAGTCGTAGCGTTAACAATTAAATTGTTAACGCTACGATTAAATTTTAATCAAATAATAACTTTTTCCGGACTTCAAATACAAACTCGTGCATTAGAGATGTACGCTAACAACTTGTATCGGTATGTTGGCCCATAACAGATCTGCTTAATGCCATACTATTTTGAAACTTTTCTGCTTTGTAGACATTCAGAATTACACGCCTCGACTGGTTAAAGGAACAACCAAGTCGCCTCACGTTGGATACTCACCAGTCTTCCCTTACGGTTGGTACTTAAAATCTATTCCACGCCTGTGTTGAAAATGATTGTAAAATTTGGCAGCTTAAGAATATGTGATAAGGCTACACTTTTGAATTTAGCGTGTAACACTACGAATACTACACGCCAATACTTTCAAGACATTACTGCTGGTAAGCTACCTTTGCCGCACAACTTCAGCACCAACTGAAGCCAAGTCTTGAGGCTGTTCCAATTTAATGGCCTGCACTGCAGAGGCGAAGTTGTTAGCATGCGACTACTGCAGAACGAATGCGGAGTGGATCGTTGGCACCAGACAGTCGCCAGAGAAAGACCCAAACCAGTCGCTGAGACAGAGACAGAATAAATATGTAAGAAGAGAAAAAAGAAATAGAGAGCAAGAGAAAGAAGAGTGTCACAAATAGACTGACACACGGACACAACTCGTTATCTGTGATGGGCTTATCAATCTAAATCCAAGCTTCAGATTCTTAAAAAAAGGCGATTAGATTTATAGCCGGCATCCCCTATGCATCCCATACAGCCAAGGAGTTTCTTGATCGTAATATATTAAAACTAGAGCAAATAAAGAGATATGAATTAGGGGTATTTATGTACCGCTATAATTGTAATCTACTGCCTATTATATACCAGACTTTTTCCAACATAATTTGAGCAGCCGTCACCATCCATCCAGAAAACCTAAATCCTTCCTTATCCCCTTTGCCCGTACTAACACAAGACTCTCTTCGATTAAATGTATACATGTAGGGTCGAGAACATGGAATGCAATCCCAATTGCTATACGATCCTTATCTAGCCTTCATCTCTTTAAACGCAATTTACCTGACTATATTTTAAGGGCTTCATCAGTTGCTCAAGGACACTCAAAATATTAACCCAAAATGCTTCCTAATGTAATGTTCTAACTCTCTGTGATTACTAAGGCATAGCAAACTGTGCATTCATACCGCTGTTAATTTACACTCTAGTTAAGTTCTAATTAAGTCTGATTAAGGTAACAGCTTATCGTCAAATTTGGTTTTCATTGGCCACACTACTTTATGTACTACTATTACCCCAGGTGGCCCTGGTTAGCGGGCCCCTTCGGCCCCTTTTGGGTCTCCTAGGTAACCTTAACTTGTTTTGCCGGTGTATTTCTGTTGTCGTTTACCCTCTTTTATATGTTTTTGGTTACAAAATAAATCAAATCAAAAATGAAATTAGGGTAAGCAAAACAAGACAATGATACTGTTTTCTTTTATCCTTTAACAACAAGCTGCACTGGTTACACAGTCACGTTTAGTACACGCTCGTCATTAAAGGGTTAAAGTAATACTTGAGATCTGGGAGGAATAGCCGAAAAGAACCCATTCATAGCATGATCAAAGTTACACTTGGCTTCAAGAGCCATAGATAGTGCTATGATTATGGCTATGCTCTCTGGCTACATTAGATTCGCTTGAGACTCGCCTGAAGAGACTACTTCAGAATCAGTGCGAATTTGGTGATAGAGAAGTCCGCAATGTAATTGATTGTTTAGATACTTATTAAGCCTGCGTTGCGATGGCCTCGTCGCTTGCTGTAAATAGTTGTCTTGTTAGTTAGAACAAAGGATGTTGAACGACAACTGACAACGTCTTCAGTCTATCGACTTTCACTCGACTTTCTCTGTCAGCCCACACCACGTAACCATCCATAATTATACATGATGTATCTGAGCCAAAACATTTTAGTATACGCTCAAAATCATCACGGATACATGTATGTATTCATCATAATTATTCCATAGTATACGTATATATATACATATATATTATTATTATTATTAAATAAATTTGTAACGCGCGCAAGGTCACACCGAAATGTGAATCTGAGGCGCGGATAGTCAGCCGCCAGGTGAAGAAATTGTATGCCACAATTATATACGTACATATATATATGTATGTATACATAATTATGAATGTATACGGATGTGTATATGTATGTATATAATATTTTAAATGTATATATGTTTGTATGTATGTTTGTATTTGGCCATTTATATATCGCCTTACAAGAAACTCACGAAAGCGCTAAACGTAGCTACCCAATAGATCTAAACAGATGCCACTTACGAAGTTTCGAAAATATTTCCTGAGCTGCATGCGGTGCAATGTTACGAATTGTTAATGGAAGGCTGTTGCAGTGTGTATGTATATGCAGTACGGACACATCACGTAAGGATCCTGAGTGGCCGAGTGGGTTGGTAGCCCGCTCGTCACGTCGGCGCCCCTGGTTCGCTTCCCGGTCGGGTCGGATTATCAGAGATTAATTTCTCGGATCTTTACTGCGGGTGGCTCGGTCGCATTATAAACGTGGAGTACAATACAACACACAATACAACACCACAATACAACTGGGGCGCGGTGGTTTAGAGGTATGTTCGGTGCCTTGCAGCTGGAGGGTTGCGGGTTCGAATCCACCTCAAAGTCGCCGCGTAGGGACCCTGGGCAAGTCCTTCACTCGCAATTGCTCATGCGCTTCGGCGTGAAACTCCGATTCAGCGTTCGCGCAGTAGTCGGGAGCGCCTCTGAATGGGAAATCTGGTAGGGGCGCTATAACAAGTGTTCAAATACAATACAATACAATACAATACATCATGAGGAAAGAAAAGAGATGCTTGTAGAAGGAGATAGTTCAAGGCAGAATACCAGGCTCTCGTGCACGAGGAAGACCAAAAATGAATTGGATGGACAACATTAAAACATGGTCTGAACTTTCAGTGGCGAAACTGATCAGGAAGGTTGAGAACAGATAACAATGGAGAAAGATTGTGCATGATGCGGCCAACCCTCGTTTCGAGGATGGCTGAGGACAGGACAGGATGTATAATCGTTCTGTCCTGTCCTGTCCGTTACTTGAAGCCACTTGTCCTCTGACCGATTGTCCTACATAAACAGAGAAGACGTCATCTGATGACAGACACAAATATCGTAATTTGTGGATGAAAAGTGCACTGACTGTTTTTGTTTTCTTACAGAACCAGATGAAGAGGTCATAATTCGCGTGAGTTCCTTTATGACTCGCTTCATTGTCATCCTCTTCCTCCTCCTTCACCTCCTTCACCTCCTCCTCCTCTTCCTCCTTCACCTCCTTCACCTCCTCCTCCTTCACCTCCTCCTCCTTCTCCTCCTCCTCCTCCTCTTCTTCTTCCTCCTCGTCCTCCTCCTTCTCCTCCTCCTCTTTCTTATCCACTTCATCATTGTTATTGTCAACTCTAGTGCTATCGTCTTTATTATTTGGTTATCTTTATTATTGTCGTCGAGATCTTTGCTGTTGAGTCTGGAGATCATAAATGACATTTTTAACTGCTATTATTATTACAGTATTTGTATCCGATATGATTGTAATTCCTCAGTAACAACGAAAATGATAGGATCTGTTAATTTAAGATCAAACTCTCGTCCTCAGTGACATCAGAGAAACTGCCCCAAAATGCAACAGCACTGTGGCGACAAATGCAGTTGGAAAAGGCGCTGGATAATAATTGACCTCTCGCAGCGCACCAGATATAGATGAAAGGTAGCGATCAACATCTCACACAGATTTGGCCCCAGAAGAAGTTTTCAGAGCCACCGTAATAAAGAGATGTGTAGATTGCAACCTCTGTGTACTTGGCAGACTCATGCATGCATAGCAACTTGTTCAGCCGCGGAACCTGTTGAAGCGTGCTATGTATGATGCTGTACATGCTTGCATAACAGCGGAATACCAAGTCAAACACTTTCCTGCCACCAAAGAAATCACAGGGACTCTGGTCTCGTGCATCAGATCTGAACAAATCTGCTAGTTCTTTGATGCTAGGACACCGGCTTTCTGCAGTGTGTCCCAGATGATGTAATTAATGGCATGGTGAGAAGAAAAAGTCCGAAGAGCCAATCTAAAGCAAATCCAAAACAGGCACTTGGACCGACTCATTGTTAGCAGAGACCACATGAATAGATGGGAAAGTATACGTTTATTTGTTTATTTATGAATGTTGGACTACATTAGAGTACGTCGTCGTGTGGCTGTTTCAGAACAACGATGACTGGCAGAATACGTGGACGACGACCCGAAGCCTTATGTCTGAGCCGTCGACGGTTAAGATCAGCAAAGCCTCTTCACGGATCAGCTGCACCCATTCGTCGACGTCTCGGTCCAACTCGTCGCTGTCCAAGGACCGGCTCGGCAGTCCCCAGAGCCTCCTGTCATCGGGCAGCGAATACTCCTTCTCCCGCGACGAGACGGCGAGCGGGGCAGCGGGGGCGACGGGGGCCGAGAAGACCCTTGACGGCCCAGAGATCAACGAAGTTAACGTCGTCTTTGTCAAGTACCCGGACGACTGCTGCCCGCGTAGGTGCATTACGAGTGGCACCTTCTGGGAGGCCGTCGAACGCACCATGGCCGGACAGATCTGGTGGAAGCTACGCTGCTATGCCTTCGCACTTGTCGAACACCCCTACTTCGAAACGTTCATTATCATCATGATCCTAGCCAGCAGTCTCGCCTTGGTGCGTCAACTCAGCTTCTGATACATAGAGAAATAAATGTAATGAAAAATACATAAGTAAATAAGGAAAGAAAAGTAAAGCTAAAAATGCAAAATTAAAGTTCAAACAGCTACGAGTATAAGAGTATAATATACGAGTAGATCTATATACCTAGCTATGTGACTTTTATGTGACTTTTAGCCTTAGCGCAATGTTATAATAGTAGTCATCGATTTTACATGCAGTTACAACTGTATCAAATGATCTAAAAAGCGTCTTAAGCAGCTACGACTGCGAACACACGCACACACACACACACACACACACACACACGTACCATTCAAACAGTCCCCTAAATGGAAAATTACATACACCATCCATGTTCCATTTACCACCTGTGACGTTGGCTCTCCCAAAATAACTCCCAAGCTCATGATAGAATTACACTTAATTGAACTGCATAGAGGACTTTTCTCACTCAAACTGTCTTCTGTTGCTCAGGTTACAAGCTTTGGGTGGCTCCATTGCTAACTGAAGCGAATGATCTGCTAGATTGATTAAATTAGTCGTCTATTAAACGTTTTGTTTCGACTGATGAAAACTGATCTGCTGGTTGATTTTGAAGGCGGTCGAAGATCGCGAAATCGAAACGAAGCCGACCTTAAAGTATGCTTTGAAGATTCTCGACAAGGCCTTTACTGTCATCTTTGTCTTCGAAATGGTCGTCAAAATGGGCGCCTATGGCTTCAAGAAGTACTTCACCGATGCCTGGTGTTGGCTTGACTTCATCATAGTTGCCGTAAGATCACCTTCGAATTCCATTCCTCCAATACCAATACGATATATGCTATAAAATTGTTAATAAGGTGCTGCACAGCTACTAACTTACTGTGGCCTGCACAGCAACTTCTAAGTTTCAGTGAGTTAGTTTCATGTAAGTTACTGTAACAATTATCCTCAGAATTTAAAGGCATTTATCTTGTTTATAATAATGAGTCAATTGATACATAGTGCAGCTAAGGTTCAATCTAAGAATCATATTCAGCCTTACATTGCTCTATCACTCCGACAAGATAAAACTTGAAGTGTCTTATCTTCAGTGCATTCATGGTTCTGCTTTTCCCCTTCTCAATCTACCACCGACCTTGCTGGCGCTGTTGTTTCGCGCCCAAATTGTCAAAGCACTTGGGTGACCATGGGCACTGGGCAGCAATCTCACATTTCAGCCCCATATTGCAAACCTGTTTAAATTTCATTTTCTATCATATCATGGTAGTACCATGAAGGTGTACTACAGCACATAAGATCTGCTTCTACCAAAGACAGGTCACAGAACACAATCTGCTCTCTTGACTTACTCCAACGCTTGCTGTCGACTCAGTTACAGTATACGATCTGCGTCGATCTCAGATCTCAAAGTCTACAGGCTTTAACGCATCCCATTTTCTGTGACTCGCGTAGTGCTGCATGCATCTGCTGATAGAAACTCTTTAACCCTGGTTAGACTGCATGAGCTGTGGTCAGCTGCTTTGGCTCCCTGTAGAATTCAGAATAAGATATAAACTGGCCTGTCTTACTTATAAACCCTTACAAGCGCCTCTGATTGGTGTGCACTGCGAGAGGCGCTATATAAATTGATAGATACAATACAATACAATACAACTGGCATTCAGACCTAGCGTCTACCACTAGTCTCTTCTTACGTCCCTCCCCCGTAGTCTGCGATCTTTGGATATGGATCTTTTGGCCGAACCACGATGCAGAACTGCCACGGACTCTCCAGCATTCCTTGTTTCTCTTCCCACTGCAGAATGGAACTGACTACCAATGATGATGATATGGAGCTGCCAAAAAGTAAGAAATGAACAGTCAAAAAATTCAAGTTAAGAAATATGCCCCATTGTGAAAACAAGTAATGATGCGTGCATTGGAACCTTCTGCCCATGGATCATAATGATGGTTATATAAACTTATATTTACCCAGCCATGTTTTGTGGTTGTACACATGCACAGATCTCTCTCGTCGGCTGGTTTGCTGAGGACTCGAAGGCCGGCAACATGGGGGCCTTCAGAGCCCTTCGTACACTGAGGGCTCTGAGACCGTTGCGGGCTGTTTCACGATGGGAAGGGATGAAGGCAAGACTACCTTTTCATTTTTTAAATCCACATAGAAAATAGCGTCGAATATATCTACATAGTAAGCTTATATAACAGAATATCTTAAAGACATAAAGAGGTTGTATGTCGCCAGAAGAACTTTGTTGATAAAAAAATGTGCCTGGTCCATAAAAATTAGTCTCGATTAAAATAAAAGGTTATGTTTTAATCAATATGATACTTAAATAGGGTGCCATAGAATACCGATGCCAAGGAAAGGGTGTACATCATAGTAGCATTCCTTATTTTCTGGCCATTGGTCGATTAAAATAAAAGGTTACGTTTTAAACAATACTGTACTCAAATAGGGCGCCAAGCTAAAGACGTCGTACATCTTAGTAGCATTCGCTATTTTCTGGCCATTGGTCATGACAGGGACCGAAGTCTTTGGTTAATGAGTTGTGGGTTTCAAGCCACGTGGTCTTTGTACCACCCCTAATGGTTTTGGCAACATGTTTCTGTTTCCATATATTGACGGTGTTTCTGTCTGATTACAGGTGGTGGTGAACGCTCTGATCCAAGCGATTCCCGCCATCTTCAACGTTCTGCTCGTCTGCCTCGTCTTCTGGCTCATCTTCAGCATCATGGGCGTCAACCTGTTCTCCGGCAGATACGGACGCTGCCTTGAGAATGGCGCTGATATGCCAAACACGTCGATCACGAGAGAGATGTGCGGGAACGACACGAACAGCAGGAACTTCACGTGGTTTGTGCCAACGATCAACTTCGACAATGTCCTCATCGGATACCTGGCTCTATTCCAAGTTGTAAGTGAAGAGTACAGTCTTGACGGATATACCTTTCTGTCTTTCAAAGATAGAGTTAGGTAAGCTACATTCGTAGGATGCCTTCACCTTATTGTAGACCTACACCATGGTGTCTATATTGTATTATTTCTTCTGATATTTTGCAATTCTACTACTCTGTATACGATGCGGTACCTATGTTTGAACCAGTGCTTCGCAACCTATAGGTGCCGCGACACCAAAGGGTGCCGCGAAGGCAGAATGGCAGAACCATTATATTTGCGCAGCGTTTTCTGTCAAAAATATGTGAAAAATCTGATTATCACTAATACCACCTTAGCGAGCTTTTTGTGCATGTGTTATCTATTATCTGTTATTTATTATGTACGCTGCTTAATTAAAGAAAAGATATTATTATTATTATTATTATTATTATTATTTTTTTTAAATTTTTTTTTACCCGAGGTACCTCAGATCCCTCAGGAATTATAAAAATTATCCGGAGATACAAAAATTATTATTATTATTATTATTATTATTATTATTATTATTATTATTATTATTATTATTATTATTATTATTATTATTATTATTATTATTATCCATACCAGGTCGCAATTTCCTTCGCTTTGCCACTCAAGGCGACCTGGTTGTCCCTATGGCTCTAACTTCTACGGTGCTTCATAAGAGCTTTGTTGTGGTCGGTCCATCTGTCTGGAATAGGTTGCCTAGCAACCTCTGTAATGAACTTCTTGGTCTTTCTTTGCCCCTTTTCCGCAGGCGTTTGAAAACCATTCTTTTTGATCGTGGTTTGGTGTTGTCAGGTCGGGAGCGACTCTGAGGAGTATTTCTTGAAGTGGCGCTATATAAATTTACGATTACGATTACGATTACCACAGGCCTATAGTTTTTAGAACTTAAAGTACCTGGTAGTATAGAAAGTAGAAATATGGTTGAATACAGGGAACGTTATTCGTCTGTAAAATAAAAACTAACTTGAAGAAAAATGGATGAAATTAAGAACGGGGGTACCGGTACTGTTGACTTGGTGTTGCGTTATAGTAAAAGTGCCATGCTCTGAAAAGCGTTGGTGTCGCGGTCGAGCCTCTCGATCACGACAACGAACAAACGAAGGAAAATTAAAAGATCTTTATTAACAGAAAGAATCAATTAAGTCAAATTTAAGTCAGCCCGTCAAATATCACAATCGCAGACAGCACACAGGTTGGCTGGTCTCGATTGAACTTCAATCAAATATCGTTACAAGAACACTTCTTCAACGTGCATAAATCTTCGTCAACTGGCTCCTTTGTACACACACTGTATCTTATATATAGGGTTCTGATGGATTCTAGAAGGTTCTATGACGTCATCGTACTTTTCCCTGGAAAGTCCTGTAGAACGCGTAGATTATTGATACATGCATTGGTCCGCTATTGACAGTCCGTGGCAGAATTTTCCCTTAGCTGTAAACAATGTTGTTGACGCACAGCGGGTATTTTCCATAGCTGCACGTATCAGCGTAGACCACGACATTCCCTCCGCCCTCAGATGATGACACGTCTTCAGCACCATCTCGAACGGGTCATCACGATCAAGCTGAGTCGTCGGATCCCATCTCGTCATAACATGTACAAACAAAACAAAACACATCATTAAATCAACTTATCTACACAGTTTTCGGGCTCGATCCTCGGGTGTCGGGCTATTCCCCTTTCCCTCATGTCCCGAGTCACAACCGAGAAAGGAAATCAGCTACCGTGTTCTGACGCCCAGGACGATAACGGAAGTCTACGTTAAATTCCTGCAATGCTAAGGCCCAACGAGTCAGTTTCGCGCTCTTGGGGCTTGCATCCGTAAGATAAGACAAAGGATTATGATCCGAATAAATGATTATCCTTGATAAGAATATCCACGACCGGAATCGTTTAAGTGCCCAAATTACTGCAAAAGCTTCTCTCTCAATTGTAGACCAATGCATCTGTGTGTCCGTGAGTTTAAGACTAGCAAAAGCAATTGGTTTTTCGTGACCTTCTTCGGTCCACTGAAACAAGCAACACCCGACCGCGGTGGCACTTGCATCTACACTTAAACCAAATTCCTTAGTGAAATCAATGGTATGTAATTGTGTAGCTTTTCTGAGATCATCTTTTAACTTATCTAGTGCCTCTTGATGCTTTTGCTCCCAAGGCACTTTCGTAGGCACGTTATCTCGTGTCAAGTCAGTTATTACTCGTGCTTTCTCAGCGAGAGCAGGTATAAAATTTCTAAAGTAACTGAAAAAACCCATAATCCTTCTAACGTCCTTTTTTGTCGTCGGAGGTTGGATATCATTGATCGTAGCGATCTTGCCTGGATCAGGTTCGATACAACCTGACCCTACTATATGGCCAACAAACTTTATTTTGTTCTGTGCAAAATTACATTTCCTTAAATTCAAAGTAAGTCCTGTCTCCTCAACAGTTTGCAAGAATTTCTCTAGATGTTCCAAATGGTCATTCCAATTCATTGAAACCACTGCCATGTCATCAACGAATGGTTCGGTAAAACTTCGGACTGGATGTAAAACTTGGGTCATAGCACGAATAAAAGTATTGCTAGCAGATTTGAGTCCAAACGGCATTCTTGTGAACTCAAAAAGTCCTGCATCACATACGAATGCTGTAAGCCATTGATGTTCCTTCCGAACCGGGATTTGCCAATATCCTGATTTTGCATCGAAAACACTAATGAACTTTGCCCGTCCCACCTTCTGTAAGACGTCAGCAATGTCTGGGGTCGGATAACAATCACCTAGAGAATACTTGTTAACATGGCGATAATCGATTGCTAGACGAACGCCATTTTGACCCTTGGGTCCCTTTAAAACACAAACTACCGGACTGGCCATTTCACTTTTCGATGGTCGAATTATGCCTAAGGACAACATTTCTTCTATCTGGCGTTGCACTTCAGGTTTAAGTAGCTCCGGGACCTTATATGCCTTTAAACGCTTAGGAGTGAAATCAGGAGTTATTTTGATTTCATGTTCTAATACTGGACAGTACCCAGGTTTATCCACGAATACTGCCGAATGTCGATCCAAAACCTCAAAGAGTTGCTTTTGTTCCTCTTCTGACAGATGCGCCATGATCAAAGGATCAATACGCTTACTCGGGCTCACTTGTTCACGTTCTTCCTGATCTACAACCTCTACTACACCAAATTCCTCATCTTGATCAACAATTATTGAACAGCTATTAATCATTGCTTGTTCGAGTCGTTCATGGTACCGCTTGATCTTATTAGCGTGTAAATGTCTTTGTTTTCCCTCTATTTCTACTATATAGGAATACGGGGATTTAACTCTGACCACGGTTGCAGGTCCTTGCCATCGACTATAAAATTTAGAACTACCAAAATCTGGTGCTAATACTGCTACTTTATCTCCAACTTCGTATTTTCTGTCAGTACTGCGCAAGTTATAATAATCTGCATACCGTTTCAATTCTATATCACTATAGTAATCCGCATAAGCTTTCGCAAATTCGAGGTTTTCTTTCAGTGATTGGAGGTACTCTTCTGGTGATTTACCTAAGTTAAGAGGTAATTTCCGTTCGCCCGCCCATGATTCCTTCAACACACTAAGTGGACCACGAGGAAGAGTTCCATAAACCATAGTGAAAGGCGAGATATGAGTCGTGCCTGAGGGTTTTTCTCTAAGGCTCCAGAGAACGAAGGGTAGCAATTGGTGCCATCCACGAGGATCAGATTGAGCGAGTTTAAAGATCATGGTTTTCAAGCTCTGGTTGCATCTTTCAACCAATCCGGCTGCCTCGGGATGTCCAGGGGTATTGAATCTGGGACTACAACCCATTCGCTGCAAGAATTCCTTCGTCAAACGGCTAGTAAAGTTGGTGCCACAATCCGAACTAATGATTCTTGGAATAGAAAAAGTTGTGAAAACTTGCAACAGAGCTTCACAGACTCCCTTTGCGTTCAACGATCTAAGGGGATAAGCCATCGGCCAACGAGAAAATTTGTCCACCAGAACTAAAGCATAATTGTACTTAGGTTTCGATTTATTAGATTCTCCAGTCACTACCATAGGGCCAATACAATCCATATTTAGATGGTTAAAACAAAGTTCATCTGCCCTCGGAATAGGAGTAATCGGGACTCGATCTGCAACTTTAACTGGAGTTCTAAGTTGACAAATTTGACAAGATGCACAATACTCGCGAATTCTCTCATCCATTCTCGGAAACCAAAAGTTTAATTTGATCCGGGCTCTCGTTGCCTTAAAAGCCATATGCCCAGCACATGGGGCATCGTGTGCTACTCGCAAGACAACCCCAATTCTATCTTCCGGTAGACACAATTGATTTACCTTATGTCCCATAATCTCCCCTTTATGGTACAAGAGATTATTGTCTGTAAAGAAATTATTTTTATTCTGGTTCGCTTGTTGCCAGCAAGGTTTAAGATTGTGACAATTTTGTTGCTCTCGCAACAAAGTATCATTATCCGCTTTTTCCTCACCAGATTTAAACTCTGTCGACTCAACATCGAGGAAATTATCTGAATCATCAACTGGTTGCTCCTGGGAAGATTCATTCACTTCCTCATCCTTAACGTCTGACTGCAGGGATTCGTTGTTGTTATCCTTCTCAATATTATCTTCCTTTACCTCTTCATTTACCTGTACTGATCGATCTACACCAACCGCCATCACTACATATTCCGAACTCTCCATTAATAGGTCTACAATATGGGGTGTTAGAATAACCCGTTCATTTAGTTCAGGGACTACAGCAAACATGACGCACAAAGATGGCGCAATATTCGTCGTTCCTTCCGATGGATTAGCTAATTTCAATTGTAGGTATACCACATCTGCCTTACATCCTTCTCCCTGAAAACCAATTATGTTAATCCGTTTAATCACAGGCAAGTTTAGTGACTCAATTAACTTCTTATCAATACAACAAATTTCCGCTCCTGAATCAGATAACGCTGGTTGAGAAGGGAGATCTTCAATCTGTACATTGATATACGACCTCTCATGTAGTCCATCAATACTATTATCGTATACTCTTACAGCAATTTCCGATTTTACTGGTTCGAGGTTGTCCAATAAATTCCCTTGCCTTACCTGTTCAGATACCTCATGTGCCACGTTGACCTTCTCCACCAATGAGTCGATCACCTCCTTAGTTGGGTTCCCAACCATACAAGCACCCACCTTTTTATAACTTCGATTGGTCGGGCACTCCTTTGCCCTATGACCCTTCTGATGACACAAGAAACAGAGACCCTTCACCTTGGCCTCCTCCTGAGACATCTTCGCACCTATCTTGGCTTCACCCCTTACTTCCGGTTTGAAAGACTTGGGTTGAGCTGTCTGGTTATTGACTTGGACTTGTGGTTGACTTCTCGTCCAATTGTTATACTTCGGTGTCGGATGACTACGGTACACCAAGTCACTCCCACCATCATGCGACGCTACATAAATGTCAGCTGCATTAGCTATATCTTCACAGTTCAACCACTCCTCTTTTTCTTGGGCCAAGATATAATCCAAGCAAGCCTTCGACAAGGACTCCTTGAGCCGATCCGCCACCAGTAAACTTACAAGTTTATCAAACTCGTCAGTTATCTTTCTGCTTTTCAGATAATACATAAGAGCAACACGCAATTTGGATGAATAGATCGTAAAAGATTCGTCCGATGCTTTATGCATCGTCCAAAATCGGGCTCTAAGGGTTGAAGGGCTTATCTTAAATTCCCTTAGCAAAAACTCCTTCAAGAATTTGTAATCATTGAGCTGTTCCTTAGTTAGGCGCATAGTTAATGCCTTAGCTCTTTCACTCAAATTAGCCAACAATAATTTTGCTCTAACATCTTCATCCACCTCATACACATTAAACAAACCATCCAAGTGATCAAAGAAACCTGGAATTTCTATAGGGTCGGAGGGGAATTTCCAAAGAACATTCTTAAGTGCATCACTATAACGCTTAGTGCGGCTTGCTAAAGAATTTCTAATAGTTTGTTCTTCCATCTTTTCCTTCTTCTCCCTTTCTTCCTTCTCTTTCCGTTCCTTCTTTTCTCTTTCATCCTTCTCCTTCTGTTCCTTCCTTTCTCTTTCTTCCTTCTCCTTCTGTTCTTTCTTTTCTTCCTCTCTCCTCCTTTCCTCCCTTTCTTCCTTCTCCTTCTGTTCCTTCCTTTCTCTTTCTTCCTTCTCCTTCTGTTCTTTCCTTTCTTCCTCTCTCCTCCTTTCCTCCCTTTCTTCCTTCTCCTTCTGTTCCTTCCTTTCTCTTTCTTCCTTCTCCTTCTGTTCTTTCCTTTCTTCCTCTCTCCTCCTTTCCTCCCTTTCTTCCTTCTCCTTCTGTTCCTTCCTTTCTCTTTCTTCCTTCTCCTTCTGTTCCTTCCTTTCTCTTTCTTCCTTCTCCTTCTGCTCTTCATATTTACGGATTTCGAACTCCAGACGGCGCTTCTGCAGTTCGTAAGCGGTCTCTTCTGGAGATGCTGGACTAGCCTTGAATTCTTCTTCCTTCTTTCCTATCTCCAAGGCCCATTCTTCCATCAATGTATTCCTATCCCAAGTCATAACCTCATCTTCGTCCCTTCCTGCCTTTATAAGATATATCCTAAGGCGCTCAGACGACCTTTTATGAATGTTCGCCTGCATCTCTGCTGTCAACGCTTCCATTTTTACAAACAGTCAATCAACAGTAGACAACAAGGAAACAGACACCACGCAGGAGACACGCCACACAAAAGGAAAATTCCACACAAAACAAAGTGTGACTACGCAGTAATTCCACACCACGCTAACTACGCAGTAGCCAAAGAAGTGCACTCGCCAAGTACGCAAAAGCTACACAAGCTCGCGCAAGCCTGGCCTCGATCCTTACGATGGATCAAACTACAAAGAAACAATCAGCAGAAAATAGGAAAGAAAGACAATAGCCGCCCCCAACTCGGCTGCAACTCCACTCTCTTCTCTCCTTCCCAGCCCGACAACACCCAGGATCTTACCCGTATGTTGACTGCTGTCTTCTGCCGTCTCAGCCGAACGACGCGCTTCGTCCGTCAGCTGTCGTCTGCCGATCACCCGTCCTTCACGGTAGAAAGGCGTCTCGATCCGTTCACTGTCTGAACAGACCGTCTCTCGATCCGCCCGTTGCCTGAGCAGACCGTCTCTTCGGGTTGACTCCTTCCTCCTCCGGTTCGCTTCTTCTTCTTCACCGGATCCAACACCGATGATCCCACTTCTGACACCAGAAATGTCGCGGTCGAGCCTCTCGATCACGACAACGAACAAACGAAGGAAAATTAAAAGATCTTTATTAACAGAAAGAATCAATTAAGTCAAATTTAAGTCAGCCCGTCAAATATCACAATCGCAGACAGCACACAGGTTGGCTGGTCTCGATTGAACTTCAATCAAATATCGTTACAAGAACACTTCTTCAACGTGCATAAATCTTCGTCAACTGGCTCCTTTGTACACACACTGTATCTTATATATAGGGTTCTGATGGATTCTAGAAGGTTCTATGACGTCATCGTACTTTTCCCTGGAAAGTCCTGTAGAACGCGTAGATTATTGATACATGCATTGGTCCGCTATTGACAGTCCGTGGCAGAATTTTCCCTTAGCTGTAAACAATGTTGTTGACGCACAGCGGGTATTTTCCATAGCTGCACGTATCAGCGTAGACCACGACAGTTGGGAAATGCGTAGAGTATTTAGCCTAATACGTGATACCCTAATACCCCAATATGCACAAATATATTTATACTTTCTACATTATGTATAGGCCTACTATTGTTCGTTTCCAGGCTACGTTCAAAGGGTGGATGGATATTATGTACGCTGCAATCGACAGTGCTAACGATGTACGTGATTACACTTTTATCATCAGCTAGTCTACCTAACTAATTAATATTAATATTTAGCAAAAGCAGACTAATCACAATTTAACAGTCAACATTCAGCAGTTCGTCGGTTTGTATTTTTTTTATACCAGAAACAACCATAGACACTAATAATATTTTGTGGTAAGAAAATGCATAGACATAGTTGTCAAGTGGGCTTCTTATTCTATACTCGTCTAAAATAACGCTTATATTAAGAGCGTGGGTCATATTTTTGTGGTCTATGGGTTTTATACGCATAAGCTTGGCAGTGTACAGTGTACACGGGTGACGTTTTGAGTCATTTTATCGTCTGTTGTTTTTGTTGATGTAGGTCGGCGGACAGCCATCGTTTGAGAACCGCGTTTTGATGTACCTCTATTTCGTTCTGTTCATCGTCTTTGGCTCTTTCTTCACTCTCAACCTCTTCATCGGTGTCATCATCGAAAATTTCAACATGCAAAAGAAAAAGGTAGCCTATGTTGTACATACACACACGCAAACGAGCACAAACATACATAATAATTATATGTACGTGTGTGTACCAATGCATTATTTGTATTTTTATTTTATTTTGATGGCGCACCACTTGAGGCTCCAGAAATTATTTGTGAAGGAGAGATTGAGCTCCTTTAACACAGCCATGTCTCGGGAGACTCAAATATGTATAGGCTACTGGGCATTGAAACGCAGCTCTAAGCGAATTAGTTGCTCGGCGACACTGCCTTATAGCCTATTATTATGCCTATCTATCTACTGTAATGTAAATATGAATGTCCCATCTGATAGTTTTCCGGCTTAAAAAACTAAGTGCCGCTGAATAATGCGCATTTCGCATGATTTATACCATTACGAAAGCCAAATATTATCCAGTAAGACATGATACATGCAGCATATATTATATTCCATTTTAAAGGGCATGAAATGATGAATATATAATTTATTATTCGTAAAGTATTTTATTCGTAAAGTGTTTTAAGAGTACCGAATGGGTATATTCAGATGCTGACCTAGTTTCAGATTATAGGAAAGAGCGACGGAGAGTTTTACGAAGTTTTGTTACGTTTTGACATCTTTATTTCCAACACAGTGAAGTCAAAACTAACAAACTGAACGGTACGCTGGAATTGGAAATAGCTGGCTGTTAACATGATTCTAAAATCTTGCCCAACATTTCCACCGATTCAAGCGAACTGTCGTTGTGCAATTGTACATTGTACAACTTCAAGTTACCGCTGGTACCCCGATATCACACATTTTGCAAATTAATTATGACCGCGACAAATGCTCTACATTGCCTGAATGCATTAAACCCCAGTCCAAGGCACCAGTGGTTTACCTTGAAATGTAATCTATTTCGGAATGCATCAGTAGTATATAATATGATGTTCTGAGCAGGGCCGGTTTAACCACTAGGCAAACTAGGCGGCCGCCTAGGGCGGCACGCTTCTGGGGTCGGCAGAAAAGCTAAATAAAAAGTATTTTTTAGACATTGCCGGCCTTTTGCCACCATTCATTAATAAATGAATACGAAAATAAGAAGCGGCTTCAAACAGACCACAGACATTTCGAAATCTTAACGTCAGTCATGTGGCACGTCACGCTTATGCCCTTAACTATCGCAAGTTTGAAATTGCCTACTATAGCGACATATTTGAAATGCAACTGAGACCGCTCATCAGAAATGTTACCACTCCTTCGGTTTCCCCCAAGATCTTGGTTTTTAAAAATATAACAAACCGCTGCATATTATTTTATTCGATTTGACGTCTTCTTTACACTTCCAGTTTCTGTGGCTAATAATGAGAGAAGCTTCTCGAAGCTCAAAAGAAATAGGCTATATTTGCGTACGTCCATGCTGCTAGGAAGACTTGTTGAACTAGGCCTAGCTACCTTGTCAATTGAACATGATAGGCCTCTTGCTAGAGACATTGAACTGATAGAACTCTATTCTACATTTGCTAAAGTGAAAGCGCGAAAAATAAAATTTTGAAATTACATTATAATTATTTCTATAGACTTCGTAGAAATTTCGTACGTAGGTAGGATTATGACTTAGTACATGTAGCCGTAGGATTTCTTACAAAGTGTTCAAACGAAAATGTGCACTGTCTCATTATTTAATAGGCCTAGCGCCTACATGTATTTACATTTTAAATTCCCATTAATCGTGTTACGCCATACAGCATAGGCTGCATAGCTAATGCAGTTCCAGACGGTTACTGTAATTATGGATAACTTTTATATTAACTTAGTTAATTTAATATTAATTAGTTATTGCACTTACCGGGGGCGCAATGCGACAGGTTCGCCTAGGGCGCCAAATACTCTGGCGCCGACCCTGGTTCTGAGAAAGGTGGTTTCTTTCGTTGTTTCGTGCATAGGCCGGTGGTTCGTTGGAGTTGTTAATGACAGAAGATCAGAAGAAATACTACAACGCCATGAAGAAGCTCGGCTCCAAAGAACCAACGAAACCAATTCCAAAGCCTAAGGTCAGTTTCGTCATAGCCATCAGGACCTACCTGTGCATGCAATAGAGTATTATCTGCCTATGCCCATCTTGCATCGGTGTAAAAGAGGTGTTTGCGACACAGCGGGCTGCTACTGCTCACAATGCTCATCCTACAGCTGTCCATCTGACCTTTACCCAACTCAATCACTCTTTGTTGGTTACACGCTCGCATTGTAACAAGCAGTGAACAAGTTCGATCCTCCTTCATAATTATGTAAAGAACTTGAACTACTTTTGTTAATCAACTCTCGCTTTCATTCAATCGTTTTTCAGTCATATACATTATTTTATTGCTTCTCATAAAAAAACCCATCAGAATCGCATCAGACGAATAATCTCTGGGATACGAAATAAGACTGCCTCGATATCCATAGCACCATCGATGTATATCTAAGAACTTAGGTATTAGATAATGACACAATACTCACGTACTCTAATACTCATGTACAGTATTAGACAATAACAATAAACATAAATATAGGCTATAAATCAATTAGAAATTGTTATAATTATAATTAAAATATATATCCGTAGGACAAACAATGAGTAATAAAAGACGAATGATTCTTGTTCGTTTGGTATGATCAGCTCTTGTGCCAGCTGTTCTTCTTCAAAGTGACGAAGAACCAGAAGTTCGACATAGTGATCATGATCTTCATCCTGTTGAACATGATGACGATGGCCATGGAGCACTATGACGAACCGAAGGAGTACAAGGCCGTCCTCGGTCACATCAACAGCATCTTCATCGTCGTCTTCACTCTTGAGTTCATCATGAAACTGCTCGCACTTAGACAGTACTACTTCAAGGAACCGTGGAACGTCTTCGACTTCGTCGTCGTCGTCGGTTCCATTCTCAGTACAGTGTCGTTCCAGTTCAAATGATCTATCATTAATACACTCGCTAGATCTGATCTCTTAGTAATGCTTTGTTTGATTATAATATATTGTTTCTTTTATCATTAATACACTCGCTGGTTTATACTGTACTATTTTGTTTCTTTTATCATTAATACACTCGCTAGATCTGATCTCTTAGCAATGCCTTGATTAATATACTGTATTGTTTTTTATCATTAAGACACTCGCTAGTTTATAGGCTACTGTAGCCTACTATATTGTTTATTTTATCATGAATACACTCGCTAGATCTGATTTCTCAGTAATGCCTTGTTTAATATAGGCTACTTTATTGTTTCATTTATCATTAATACACTCGCTAGCAGATCTGATCTCTTAGTAATGCGGCTAATGCCTTGTTTAATTACACTACATTGTTTCCTAAGCCACCTTAGAGTTGGCCTAATTAGTTTGTGTCGTGATCAACCTTCGCCAACCAAACATAATCGGAATAGTTGACCAGCTGCAGTGCGTCGGATCTGATAACTTGTTTGTGCCTTCTGACATTTTAGAATGTTTCCACTCTGTTGACAATGTCCGTTTATGAAGCTCATTTTCCAGTAAATAAGGCCAAGTTTAGGTATCATAGAGCTTAATAAAACCTGCGAGCGATTATCTGTTAATGTGTTTCAGTCGTTCTATATGGCGGTGGGTGTGGCTAGAAAGCTTATCCTGCTGTCAACAAATAGATAGCAATAAAGCCTCAGTAGCTGAATGTGGACCACTGCTGCTGTGTTTCCTACCAGGCTAAGTATATATATTCAGGCGCCTTATAAACACAACGGTTGAAATAGCGGTTTAAATAACTTAACACCATAGTGAAGCCAAACGTCTGCTACCCTCTATGAACCAGATTCTAATCGGGAGTAACGAAGCTTTTCCATAGGAGTTTCATGGTTGTTGTTTTTTTCTTCTCAGCCTGGGGTCTGTCCGACCACATGGACAACCTGCCCATCTCGCCCACCCTCCTGCGAGTCATCCGGGTCTTCCGCGTCGGTCGTGTCCTTCGGTTGGTCAAATCTGCGAAGGGCATCCGGACCCTGCTCTTCTCGCTGGCCGTGTCGATGCCTGCCCTCTTCAACATCGGTCTCCTCCTCTTCCTCGTCATGTTCATCTACGCCATCGTCGGCATGTCGTCCTTCATGCACGTCAAGCACACGGCAGGCATCGACGACATGTTCAACTTCGAGACGTTCTTCAACGCCATGATCATCCTCTTCCAGACGTGTACCTCCGCCGGTTGGGACGGCGTCCTCGCCGGTCTCATGAACGACAAGCCGCCCGACTGCAACCCGACGGTCACCGAACACAGCCCGAACGGCGACTGCGGCAACAGCGCCCTCGGCATCATGTACCTCGTCTCCTACCTGGTCATCAGCTTCCTCGTCATCATCAACATGTACATCGCCGTCATCCTCGAGAACTTCAGTCAAGCGACGGAGGACGTCCAGCTGGGACTGACGCAGGACGACTTCGACATGTACTACGAGGTCTGGGAGCGATACGACGAGAAGGCAACGCAGTTCATCAGCCTGTCGCAGCTGAACGAGTTCGTCGACACCCTCGAGGACCCGCTCCGACTTCCGGTACCCAACCACTTCAAACTCGTCTCGATGAACATTCCGATCTGCGAGGGCGACCGTGTCCACTGCGTCGACATTCTCGACGGCCTGACCAAGAACTTTCTGGGAACGGCCCCCGATGCGGGCGAACTGGGCGACCTGAAGAAAGGTCCGGAGAAGGTGGACTACCACCCGATCAGTACGACTCTTAAGAGGCAGCGCGAGATCGAATTGGCTAAGCTGATTCAGCGGACTTGGCGGAACTATCGCTTAAGAGGTCATGCACCGTCTGATGACCCCAACGAAGGACCACAACTTCCGGTTGAAAAGAAACCGGAAGCGACCGAAACGGCTGACGTCACGACGGAAAATAACAATCGGTTTCCAAGGACACCACAAGGACCTGTAATCGAGATAGCGTTGGTCGATGGTCGGTCGCCGGCCGAGGGGGAGGAGGAATTTACGTAACCAATGGCATTCGAATGGAAAATGAAGATAAATATACGCCACCAGTGAAACAAAAGGTGCCAGTGTATCCTTCTAAGTGCCGCTTATTTAACCGTCGTCAGTCTGGGCGTATACTACGAGGCGGTTTGGACTCTGGACGCAGAAGTCGTTTCGGATGCCACGTCTCGGCAGATTTTAGGAAAGACCCACGGGCGATTTGTACGCGGCGGCCGAATCTTGTTTTGGTCATCAGGTGATCTGCTGAGGTTATAGGTCACCCGAGGAGAGATGATCCAGAGATGGTATTTCGATTCGGTTTGAAATCACTACGCGGGCTCGTAAGACGAAGCGATAATCATAAATAATATGAAGAATGAACTGTTGAAACTTGTAAGCGGAAAGTAAGTCCGTAAGCGGAAAGGAAGTCCGGAAGCTATCCGCAAGATGCGCAGCAGAAATTGCAGCAGAAATGTCGGTTTAGCGCGAGAACTGTGTAAAATGAGAGCAACAGAGATAATTATCTCAGAATTTTAAGCAATGATGGATATCATGTCTGACATAAGAAGTCGTTAACGTAATCGAATCATGTAGTGTGCGTAAGTCGCGATGTTGGTAGCACGTGATATCAAACGCAACACTGATGTGTCTGGTAATGAAAGTTGACTGCGCTTAATAAGAAGGCAAAGATTTTCGCTAAATACTTTGTGTGTGGTTATTCTTAACATCTATGTGATTTGATGTGGATCTTTCTTTCTCCAGAATGCAAGCTCAAGTTTTGCCATTTTGTCTTGTGCTCTATTTGATCTTGTAAATTTACTCGGGCAGTGTTGTTAAAAGCTACGATTGTTCATATTCGTTTCATTTCAAGCTGACTGCTTTCCGCGTTGCAGTTGGCTGTTGCAGATCTCACGAGGTGATCATTGAGCGAAATTACACGTTCTGTTCAAGCGGTTAAGTTACAAAATCGTTAAAATGTTTTTTCAAGCATTTTATCATGTTGTAGGCTATCAACGCTGATAGCAGATGCAGGGAACGGTTGAAATGGTTAGCCTACAAGGTCCTAAAAATCGTCAGTAACACATCTTAAATATCAAATGTTAATTACATTCCTCTTTATCATCGTATTTGTCGCCGCTTTTATGGTTTATGTTCAAGTAACACGTGGACAAACAATTATTTATAGACTGCTTAAATTGTCTAATCCAGAAATAGAGAAAGCGATCCTTTAATCTTTCATGTTAGCCAAAATGCGGTTTGCAATGGGGGACTCTGTGAGCAGTTCCTTTAAGCGGCGATAGGCGTCGCCAGTATGTGATGTGGTCAAACTTTAGACAACTTTAGCGTAAATAAACCATAGACATCATATATTAAATGTAAGATGTCTATGAAATAAACCTACCGCACAACAGAGCACACATTTTACCTAGAGTAGCCAAACTATATCTCATCCTGGCGCCACCTATAGCAGGCATTTTTACAGAGTCCCCCATTGGTCATACAATAAAGAATATTCTATTCTATAGTTATTCTTAGGAAAATCCACTGCTCTGCGTGAATTTTAGTTCACAGTTTACGACTGTAAGAAATACCTTTTCCATTTACGCAAGTTTTGGAAATTTTAAATAGCCTAAGTGTTTATGGTGCGAATTTTGAGCCACACGAAACCGATTAAAAGACGTTAGTAATAAATTGATTGTTGCAACTGATATTCAGGCGACATTGATTTAGCAACCCTACAATTGAGTTTTGGTTTTTTTATTCGTTTGATTGGGCTATCATTTGACGGCTTGCTCATTTATTCCCTTAAAGGATGGACGTTTCAGTCTATCTTGGGTCGATAGGCCTAGGTCTACGCATTAAGCAAGCCCTTTACATGGCCATTAATTTTCTGCTACATAGTCTATTCTGAAAATCATTTGCACATATAAAATGTAAGTGATCTATTCGGTTGTACTTTGTATGTTGAGACGTATGTTTTCAATATCTTATTAACTATCACATGTTTAGATAAGAAACGACGCACAAGGGTCGCAGCGTAACTGTCTTGCCCAATCTATCAATTCATGGTAAGCCTACTGCCATCGGGCTAGCAGAGAAAATGGAGTAACAATTTTAGGTGCTATGAGTTTTGCCATGTAGCGGCCATCTAATCAAAATCAGATGAGTTTATAACAGCCTGACTGTAATTCTTGCGCTGCGTGTTTGTGTTTTTAAGGGTTAGGTTGTAAACTTGAATTCCAATTTCAGATGGAATAAGCATTGATACACGATAGCAGTTGTTCTCCGGTGCTTCCCACTTGTTTCTAAGGCAACATATGTGCTCAGGTACGAACAGGCATGTCAGCAAGGGCAGCAACAGGTGTGAATAGATGAACCCACACCTGTTAACAGAGCAGCGGATTTGCTCATATATGCGCCCCAAACCCAAGGTGCACCAGAGCAAACGACAATAACTTGGCTAAATTTTGGACTCAGTTATTCAAAAGAAGTCAGAAAAAAGAAAAACACTTAACAGAACTCAGGAATTTGTGAAAAGCCCTTAGCTTCTTTCCACTCAGACGTTGGCTTGGAATAAACTTGTTCGTAGACGTCGAATTTATAATAGAGGATTTCTTAGAAACTGTTTGAAACCTAAACACTTGAGACTTACAAATAAATGTCTTGGCGATTTTATGTAGTTTTTTGACAGTGTATAATAGGCCGAATTATTGAATAAATTGCCATAACTAATACACTTTGATTATTATATCCTCTAAATTCAACTTGCGATTGATTTGTGGAACATTAACTGAAATACCTGTGTAAAATCGATCTATGACTTTTAATTGCGATACGATGAATATCTTCAGCAGTCTTCTTCAGCGCTCGTGAATAAGCTGGTGCCCTGCGCTTGGCTTTCGATTGGCGCTTTAGAAGTTTGGAGATTACGATTACGATTTCGAAAGATTCTGTGAAATAAACTTAGAAACATTGTTAATCGACCTTAGGTGAGTTTTTATCACTTGTGGCTTGTATGACTGTCTTTGTAGCTAAGTCTGGTGATCTTTGAGAATTTCGAAAAGCATGAAAAACTATATAAATTCTCGAAACTTCTTGAGAAACATATCTGAACTTATAAATCAGTTTTCAAGTAAGCCTATCGAAGCCTAAAGCTGAAAATATCGAATCTTTTTTCGGTATCGACAAATAGTTCCCAACAATATTGTTTTTGCATTAATATTATTAATAATTATACTACTGTTATTATTTATGTCATTATTATCTTAATCAGCGACATCGCTATCTTTTTCATCAATCCTACAAATATTACTATCATCATCAACATCATCGTCGTCGTCGTCTCCTTGTTGTCGTCACCGTCATCAACAACATCGGCATCGGCATCATTGTCGTCATCATAATCGTTATCAGCATCACCACATATCAATGTCAGTTTATATTTTATTACTGAAGCATTTCATTATTGGAATAACTTCAACCATGTATCATTACGTACAGTGCTAAGAAAACTGCACAAATATTCGATACTACGTTTCAATTATCTAGCCTATTACGGGCATAACACTTTAATGCGGTTTGTTGTGAATGTTAATAGTTTCTTTCAATTTCTCTTATTCATTTCAACTCTTTCAGACTGAAGGTTGTAAATTCTCGGGAACAAGCACCAACATATGTTTGAGAAAAATCTAGTTTTATAGTCGCTACTCTCAAATAAAATAATTAAGGCTCACTATATTTTGTAGACGTTTGGCCGTTTTATCTTTTAAAATTTGAACGGAACATTTCATCCGTCAACTGCAACGACACTAAGCGCCACCTACATGTAGGCGGCAAAATGGACAGAAGCGCCACCTAGAGACGGGAGGGAAAACAGATTGTTGTTGTGGTAGGTTGTTGATGCCCGTCGTCTGCGCATGTACAGTGGCTATACGTGTCATTGTGTTTGTACAAAATAACTCTTCATTTCACTTAAAATCTGCTTAATTTCTAATTAATATGCAAATGTTGGTCACGTGAGGTCGTTTGATTTCTGCTGTATATTGGCCTTGGCGTGTGTCTGTCTGTGTCAGCTGATGATGATTGTTCATCTTCTATATATATATATATATATATATATATATATATATATATATATATATATATATAAGAAGCTTAATCGATCGAAAGGTCTGTCTAAATACTACAGATCAGCATATATACATTCATAAATACATATATACGCGTCTATGATTGTATTATGTCTATATGCATAGTTTGAACATGCTAAACATTATTATTTTTAAATAAACGTTGCCTCGTGTATCGTGTTGTTCTCTAGAATCGAAATCAGTCTATTCTTGATAAACTAATCTGATTGGATCTTATCTGATTAGATCCAGCCAATCCAATTTAGTCTAATTTGATTTAATCTAACTCATTCCGATCCCATCTGATTTGTGTCTTTTTGATCTAATCAGAAGAAGTGCATTCTCTTACGCAGTTATAAGCTAGTGGAACACTACAGTCATTATTCGATGGATATGTTCAGTAACAGAAGCGAAACAGTACTGTGATCCAGATTCTAATCCATGAAAGAGGTCTATCTGAATAGTAGATGCTTGGCTCAGCATTTTATGCTGCTTAGAAGCCATAGAGATTGCCGCATGCAAGGCCCTTATGGTCGCTGACTAAGCAAAACCAAGCGCTGAATGAGGAAAGCTGAGTGACAATGATGACAATAGTCCAAATTGTGAGCGCTTGCATGGTGCGCATTGGAATTGCCTCATTTCCCTCATGGAATATAGATCTACATTTTATGCTGCTTAGAAGCCATAGAGATTGCCGCATGCAAGGCCCTTATGGTCGCTGACTAAGCAAAACCAAAGAGTGCCCTTCGGCCGGCGAATCTGTTTTAGAATAAATTCGCCTCTGAAGACTATAATATTATTCTGAAACAAAGTTCCCGGGAGAGAAAATGCTTTATCCCTCGTAGAAATAATGTTTCTCCATTGAGCGACTCTTTCTCTGATATATACCTATCACATTTTTTCTAAAGTCCATCATAATTCTAAGCAGCTCGTTTTCCATTGTAAATATTTATACAACAATATTG
>JACEVL010000043.1:952851-1062612 GCA_020284085.1 Aporrectodea caliginosa
CAGATTCGAACGATTCGAACTCCGTCAAATAGAATGCAAAGAGAGCAAAACAAGCAGAGGCGCGGTAGCGTTTTGCCATTGTTTCTCTAAGAAAACCTGTGTGTTTGATCATGCTAGCACATTCCTTTTATTACATTGTTAAATCGTGCTTTGGAATAAATTTATCCTACATAGCTTGTTCTGTTGCTCGGTAAATACATAGATATAGCCTACATTCGCATGTCATACTGTGTGTAAAATATAACGTGTGCTGTCTGTGTTCAGCGTGCGAGTGTGTTCGATTTGAGAGCAGCAGGTCACGTGGTTCCTTCCAGTCGCCCAATTATCCTCGCTTCTATCCCACGAACATCAACTGCATTCTCTACACTTTCGCTGGCAATGACTCCGAACGAGTGGAGCTGTCTTTTCAAGCCTTCGATATTGAGTTGTCGCAGAACAACAAGTGAGTGAACTGAGCACATGATTACAGAAGTGGGATGAAATATTGCGTGATATACATAGGATTTATATAGCGCCTGTGTTTTACATATCTCACTGAGCGCAGTACGAACGGAAGAACCAAGCATCATACGTAATATCAAAGAAGTGGAAAGTGAATTGATGTTATTATTTTCTTTAGTAACGTCGGCGTCTATGAAGGTCATGTCCTCTGAAACATCCAAGCAACAACATTACATATTTGGGTCGACTGCGTAAGGGAGGTCTGGGTACTTAAACAGTTCTTTCTGCTTGCATGTAAAAATATTTACCCAATTAAATAACCTATTTTGTAGATAATTTCTAAACAACACGGCTAAGAAAACCTGCTACAAGTAAAATGACACAATAAACAGCACAAATAAATGTTATCGTCCAGACTGTTTAAACCTTCTGGTAGTTTCTTAAACGGTAAAGAATGGATGGAGGAGCAGAAGGATGGATCGATCGGCCATGAACTCAGATGCCATATGAAACTTTTAGGAGCGTTATGTAGACTTTCGTAACCTAGCCAGAGGTTAACTCACATTTGCATAACGTTACCAAAACGTTAGGAAAGTGATGACTTAAGATAAGATTTTCTTCCGTTGAGTTTATAGAGCGCCAGATTTTAAGGTGGCCTCCCAATCGCAGTTTTTTGTGGCGTTCAGAAATTTCGAAGGTTTACATTAACGATTTTTTGACAAATATTTTGTAGGTGCGTAGACTTTTTGAAACTCTACGTTGACCTTGAAAGACCGGAAGTGAACGAACAGCAGGCGTGGAATTACGAGCTGTGCGGCAGCCTAGCACTGGATAAGAGAACCTATTTATCGGACACCGGAAACCTTATTCTGGAGCTACACACCGACTCCATTCAGTCGAACAACACCGGGTTCAAAGGCACTTACGACTTCCAACCAAAACGTAGGCAGACGCTTCTCTTCTAAACGACTGTTGTCTCGTTATAAAAACAACAACAATAGCAACAACATTTACTACTTCCGCCCCACAAATACTAACTACTCCTATTATTACTACTTAAACTACTACCACCACTATCACTACTAGCACTACTATTTACAATAATAATAATAATAATAATAATAATAATAATAATAATAATAATAATAATAATAATAATAATAATAATAATTATATTAATAATAATAATAATAATAATAATAATAATAATAATAATAATAATAATAATAATAATAATAATAATAATAATAATAATAATAATAATAATAATAATAATAATAATAATAATAATAATAATGTCGCCCTACAGATTGGAAACTCTCTGTCTGTTTTAGCCACCGCGGACTGCAACAACAGTAGCCCAGGACTGAAAGACGGCTTATAAAATTATTGAAACAGCCATTTTTCATCAGTCTGTAATAAGTTTGTTGGTTTTATAATAATAATAATAATAATAATAATAATAATAATAATAATAATAATAATAATAATAATAATAATAATAATAATAATAATAATATACAGGCCCCACACGCCTCGGACTGGCTATTCGCCCTCCCTCTAGCATCTCAAGGCTTAAGACTCAATGACGAAGAGATGAGGGTGGCGGTGGGCTTGAGACTGGGGCGGTCATCTGTGCCCCACACGCTTGTCCATGTGGTACAATGGTTTCAGCCAGAGGATCGCACGGTATGGCTTGCACGTTGGGTTTCGGCAGACAAGCCAGACACTCTTCAAACAATGAAATCGTGCTACGCAGTCTCATCAGGGCAGGTACACCGTCGATCAGGGAACCGGCTGGCCTCGCCCGACTGGATGGGAAAAGACCAGATGGCCAAACCCTGATTCCATGGAACAACGGTCGTTCCCTGATTTGGGATGTCACAATTGTAGACACATTTGCACCGTCGTACTTGGTCGAGACAGCTGTAGCGGCGGGAGGAGCGGCGGAAATAGCTGCGACTAGAAAGAAGAAAAAATACGAGGAGCTGCAAATAAGATACATTTTTACCCCAATAGCAATAGAGACGATGGGACCTTTGGACCAGGAAGGCCTGGTTTCATCAAGGAACTCGGCTGACGGTTGACCAGAACAACAGAAGATCAACAAGAACCCTTCTTCCTGTTTCAAAAACTTTCTGTTACGGTCCAGCGGTTCAACGCTGTCGCATGTCTTGGCATAATGGGACCCTAGAACTCTGATTTTAAAATAATAATAATGGTGATAATAATAATGGTGATAATAATAATAATAATAATAATAATAATAATAATAATAATAATATTTTTCCCGAGGTATATATATGATCCCTCAGGATTGCAAAAATTAGGGGGCAGGTTGTTCTGGAATGGCTATAGTCTTCACAGATGGATTGGATGTTGAGAAAAGTGCAAGAAAAAGCAACTGCGTTGAAGCGCTGAATAGTCATAGATAAGCGCTGAAAGAGGCTATCTCCCTGACAACGCGCCTGACGTCTCGGATATGGTACGCGAAGCTGAGGACAGACTGCAGAAGGTCGTCTGTAGGAATACATCCCAATTCCTTCTAAAAAATTCCTGCGGACGCCAATGATGGTCGTCACTTACTATATCCGATTGCCCTGTAATCCTATATCTAAGATGCCTAGAATTGTTGCGTAAGAATCGTGGGCTAATTGCGCTGTTTTACAGAGAATTTAAAGATGGATGACGTTGTCATGCGAAGAAACGACACACCATGTGCATATGACATTACTGGAGTTGGAACGGTTCATGCTTTCCACTTCTTCGTTGCTCCTACACCTCTAGTGTCGTTTCCGGATTATCGTCATCACCAGATACACCATCAGCAGCAGCAGCAGCATCCTCACCACCTGCATCTGCAGTTCATGAATTCATCTACATCTTGTCAGTATTACTTCCATGCACTTTCACACGAACGAATCAAACTGAAATTCCTTCAAATACAACTGGAAACCAGCAATAAAAGGTAATAATAATAATAATAATAATAATAATAATAATAATAATAATAATAATAATAATAATAATAATAATAATAATAATAATAATAATAATAATAATAATAATAATAATAATAATAATAATAATAATAATAATAATAACGACAATTTATATGGCACCCGTAACGAGACCATACCGCTGCAAGGGTGCCTAGGTTAATGTTATTATTGTTTTCATCAGTCTTGTAACTAATCTTATAATCTTATCTTTTAAATTAGTATTAGTATTATTTTTAATAGCAGTAGTATTATGGTGGTGGGAGAGGTGATAGCTGTAGAAGTAATAGTGATTGCAGTGGTAGTGGAAGTCGTAGTAGTTGTTGTTGTAGCAGTTGTTGCGAAAGTGGTAGTAGTAGTAGTCGTTGTTGTTGCAGTTATTTATAGGTTATAACTATGATTAACTGCAGTGCCAACTCACACGATCACTTGCAACATTGAGCCTTCAACTAATAGAGTTAACCTGATTTGAGCTAAGGGAATGGGATTGGATGTTTGGCAAATCCTACAATGCAGATCATAGAAAGATATTAGATGAAGGGTCATAGCTAGACTAACTGTCTACATGGATCGACCATTGGTTATACCCATTTCTCAGTGAAAGCTGAATGGTTTAGGTATAGATCAAGTTAGGTTCGCTTTCTGGTTTGGATGCCAAGGGTAAGAGGTGACTGGTGTGGATTGCGAAAACATCAAAAGATGTTGACTGAATGTTTGAAGAAACTTGGCCAAAAAGTGAAAATCGTAACTGAAAAAGTAGAGATTTTGTGGGTGGGGCGAAACCTGATGGAAAGTCTCCGATAGATCATAGAAGCAGACGTGCTTCCAATGTCAGCTCCAGTTCCAGATAGATTACGACGCTGATAACGTTGCTATTACAGCTGCTACGACGACGGATCGGAGTACATCCAAGTGCGCGATGGACTGAATACGACTTCAGGTATTGTGGCCGAGTTCTGTCAAACTGAAGAGAGGGGTCCTGAAGATCATCCTCCTCAGATTCTCTCGTCTGGTCAACATCTCTGGATCAACTATGTCGCCAGCGGTGAGGCTACCAATCGACACTCCTCACAACGCATAGTGTTCGAGGCTATTGCTACTTTCATCGACAGCCAGGGAGGTAAGGAAACAACCCAACTACAGTCAACGTATCTTTCATCGTTGCACGCTTCTCAGATCGAGTAAACTCCACTAAATATTTTCCTGTTTATAATCAATTCAAACTGACATACAGGAGTCGAATTTCACTGTATGCCAGCCATGCAAGGCGTACATCTGTCTTACTGCTTATTTTACCAACGCCACCTAGCGAATGGAAGGCTGAGTGGACCTTTGAGAGGGTAGCGGGAATCGATCGCGCGTTCATGCTGCTCTTCTGCTCTTCGTACTGGAGTGTTACCATTGACCTAAACCTCCCTCATAGGACGCTTGGACTCTTCTTGTACCCCGAGACCAAACAGTATGCCTACTGTAATTTTACCTCCGGGTCTTTTCAGTTGTTGGCCCGAGACTATGTCATCAGTTGCCCGTTTCTATTCGTCCTGAATGTTCTCTGATGCCATTCCCGTTTGGACTGGTTCCCGTCTTTTCCCAATTACGAAACGACGCTATAGACGTTTAAGAATAAGATTAGAGATGGATTTCTCCAGCCGATTGGAGGCCTAAGCATATTTAAGTCAAGTGCGTATAATTATGTATGTATGTATGTATGTATGTATGTATGTATGTATGTATGTATGTATGTATGTATGTATGTATGTATGTATGTATGTATGTATGTATGTATGTATGTATGTATGTATGTATGTATGTATGTATGTATGTATGTATGTAATACTATGTATGAGCACTTGTTATAGCGCCCCTTCAAGATTTATATGCACTCAATATCTTGCATGGGTAAACAGCCGTCTCCTGGTGATTTCCCTCTAATCGGATGTTTCGCATTGAAAATCTTTCACAACTTGCGCATGATATCATATTTTGATATCATATTTTGATATCATATTTTGATATCATATTTTGATATCATATTTTGATATCATATTTTGATATCATATTTTGATATCATATTTTGATATCATATTTTGATATCATATTTTGATATCATATTTTGATATCATATTTTGATATCATATTTTGATATCATATTTTGAGTTCCAACTGTGAATTTTCGTGTTTGTTAGCCAAGCGCTTCAGGGCAACAAACACTTTCTCATGAATATGTTTATTGTATTGTATTTGTTAATTTATATAGCGCCGCTTACAGCAGTGGCCATTCAGTAGCGCTCCCAGTGCGAGAACCCCTAGAGAAGAAGAAGGTTTTGAGGTGGGAGAAAGCTGTAGGAAGAGACCCAGAAAGAATGGTAGCATGTAGAGAGGAGGGAAGGGCATTCCATAGGGAGGTCCAATAGTGGCAAAAGATCTAGTTTGGGCCATAGTGGTCCTAATTCGTGGAACAAAAAGAGTATGCCTGACCAAACAAACAAACAGTTTAAATCTTACCATAGATTCTACAGGATGCCAATCCAGCTGACAGTGTAGGCCCAAGAAGTTTGTTCGAAGAGCAGCACCCAGAACACGCCAGCCAGGAAACTGTGGGTGCATTGACGGGCTGCCAGGTAAGTTTGGATTTGTGAGATCAGGTGGGTAGAAAACTGTGCCTGTTGAACACAGGACCATTTCTTTTGTGTTATCTTTCCTCACGCGATGCATTTGAGGAATCTAGACAACTGTATGGCCAACAAAGTTCTGTGACAAATTTGAAAATATAAATGTCGTGTCTGTCTTCGCCAATTGTTTCTTACACATGTCTTAAAAGTGATAATCTAACGCTGCAAGGGGGAGGCAAGGTGTTGCAAGCCGAGGCAAGTATTGAAAGGGAAGGGGCAGAGGCGTGCACGCAGGCTAGGAAGCGCTGCAGGCTGCAACAGGTGTGTTGCAAGGCAAAGCAGCGCTGCAGGAGTGCTGCAAGGCAATGCGTTGCAAGGCAGCAGGCGTGGTAGGAGACGAGGAGGAGGAAGACGACGACGGCGAAGAGGGAGGAGACGAGAGCGACGATAATCTTTGTTATCACGCAGTGTCGTTAAACTGAAACAACTGCTCACAACCATCTTCGATATGACGTCGTCGTTAAATAAACATAGGCCTATCAACCGCCCACATGAGTGCGTGTGCGGTGTGTGCGTCGTGTCGTGTTGCCTCGTGTCGTTATATTAAGTGTCCAACTAATTAAGGTGATTCAACTTTCAACTAATACAGAACCGAATGCGCGATTTTCTGGATTGCTGACGGCATTAAATTCTGGATTTGTTATTCGCCAAAAACGAATAACTATAACTATGACTATAACCATAATGAATTTAACAGGTTTCCACCGCCCAACGCTACAAACTCCGTAGGTGGACTTCAGGAATAACTCGCGGATTCATAACTTGTAGTGTCATTCAGCTAGTGCATGAAAATAGATAACGAAAGCACTGAGTAAATGATAAAACTGAAAAACCATTTCCAACAGAGAAGCCTTCAAATGCCCATCACGTGATTGAACCACCTTGCGAGATTTTAACGATGGAGATTGTAAAGATCAGACAAACGACTGGTATTAGTATACAACCATTACAATATTATATTATTTAAACTAATATCTAAAAGGAAGTTCCATCTCTCTCTCAGTTTGTGTCCTCCTTTAATCTACTGCCTCCCTCCCCACAGTATACCAATCTGCTTGCCTTTTTGTCTGCCTGTCTGTTCCTCCCTCCAGCCGCCCACCTTTCTCTGTCTCCTCGGCATATGTCGATGAACAGCCAGTGCCTTGTATCACGTGTGCTGCCAACGATGCATACACCCACCGACCCCATCTAACCAGCATCCCCATCCGCTCCTAAGATGCACCAGCCTCTGCAACCGCTTGCTTAGCATCATCGGCCGACGCACCAGTTCTGTCACACCGTGAGCTGCTGCAGCAACTGTCATCTCATCCGCTGCCATCGTCGTCGGCTGCTGCTGCAGAGCTTGTTGGTAATGTGGGTGCTATGGCGACCGTGATGCTCTTGCACGCCGTCGTACTGGCCCAGCTGCATCAACTCCATCCATCGAACGCTCGGCTCTACTCAGACTATGCCAATGAGGAAGATGTCATAGGTGAGCCGTCGCCAAGAAACAGCAATATCTATTAATCATTATTATTCATCAGGGAGATCAACAATTATGTCACCGTCGTCGATTTTATTACTGATTGATAGGCCTGATTTTATCCGCGGCTGTTAATTATCACTCGGAACTGAATAAATTTGAAATGCATTGTGCTTGAATGGCTTAGGAGGCACATGCATTTGCATTCAGTGTTAGGTTTCCTTTGAAAGGAAATGGCTTCCTCTTATCAACTGTCACTGTGCCAGGTGTAGACTAAGATGCTGACAAACGAGAGGCATACAGAATATTATTATAGCTAGCCTCCAACCACCTGTTTACATGCGTGCGACAAGCAAGTAAGAAGTAAGTAGCCTTTATTTGCTTCCGGCCATCCGCATTTGCAATCATATAGCGAGGCTCGAAAATGACGTTGCTAATACTTAACACTCGAGTCTTTATCTCTTGGTTAGTCCCAAAAACTGCGTTTTCATCATCTTCCTACTCACGTTACCTTCTTCGTCATTGTCATCTTCACCGTCATCGTCATCATATTTATCCTCCTCCTCTTCCTTCTCTTCGTCTTCTTCTTCTTTTCTGCTTCTGCTTCACCTTTACAACCATATGCACAAAATGTGTAATTAATCGATGAACTGTATAACATTGCCATTATCGTTATCATCATGAGCATCGTCATGAGCATCGTCATGAGCATCATCATCATCACCACCACCACCACCACCACTACTTCTACTACTACTACTACTACTACTACTACTACTACTACTACTACTACTACTACTACTACTACTACTACTACTACTACTACTACTACTACTACTACTACTGCTGCAGCTGTTGCTGCTGCTGTTGCTGCTGCTGCTGTTGCTGCTGCTGCTGCTGCTGCTGCTGCTACTACTACTACTACTACTACTACTACTACTACTACTACTACTACTAATAATAATAATAATAATAATAATAATACTATTGCACCAACCTTATGATATTCTACTAGACAATGTCATTTCTTATGAATCGATATGAAGATGAAATCCAGATACCTATGAAGGTCTTGTTGACAAAATTTGTCAACAAGACCTTCATAGGTATCTGGCCAAAAGCAGGCTTATGTCGCAAAATGCACTACTGAGATAAAGGCCAAAATGTGAAAAAAATTCAATTTTTTCAATTTTTAGTTTTTGATAGAAATTGATAAATAAATATGTTTTAAACACATTAAGACTAAATTTGTGACAAATTTTAATTTTTAGTGATATTTTAGATGATTTTGAAATAGCTATTGTTTTAGTTATTCAATGACTTTTCCTGATATTTGTCATTTTCCCTCCATTAATAGCCATACGTGGCGTAAGGCTAGCATAGCAAGCATAGTATGAATAGAAAGCCACGACATCCCACTAGCCTACCATGCAAACTTTATTCAATGTCTTTTCAAATATAAACTAATCAGAGCGCTGAACATGGTTGCTAAGGAATTTTGCATTTGGAAATCATACAGAACTTTAAATGCATTTTTCTCGGAATCACAATTGAACAAGTGAACCAGGTCTGTTACTCATAACTTTGGCCAGGAACATGATAGGACAATAAAGTTTGTGTCATTTTAAAGGAGAAAGATTACCCTTTATAACGGTATATGACATTCAAATTGTAAAAAATCCGACTTAAGCCTGGTTTTGGTCAGATGGGTCACAATTATTTAATGTCTTTTAACCTTCTATGGAGTCTATTTTTATTTTTTTTTATTTAATTGAAAAATAGCAAAATGTAACAGCGCAGTGGTATATATGGTAAAATGTAAAATTCTGAAAATAATAATTTAGGCCTATTGGACCAAAATTCGGTAGGCCCTAAATTGCAAAAATTTAAAAAATTGTGCATAAGTGACAAAGCAAAATCAGTCAATAGCTTCTGCCAAAAGAATTTAGGCCTACTGTTCACATATTTAATGTTCAAACTGCAAAGGAATGCAAACAAATTCCAGCAAACATAAAGGCAAACAAGCAGCAATCAACGTCAAAAACCCGTAGACCCCGCCCCCATGCCGTTCATAAAATTTTACAACAATAAACAAAAATAATGTCCGTTGAACAATGAATAATAAATTTACAGATGCAATACTGTCAAGTCCAGGTAGCGCATACGTGCAACAAAGCACTATAAGCTGCGCTGTTAGCCTCTTATATTATGGTGCAAAAATGGCAATGCACTTCTGGCCCATAAAGGGTTATGTTTCTTTTTAAAGTCAATCATTGAGAAAACGTCGTCCTTAATCTGAGTCGATAGAGCGTTCCACATCACTGGACAAGAATTGTGAAATCCACGAGGATCAAATGCCTCAGTTAAAATCATTCAAACGACGAGATTTCCATTACTGGCAGAGCGTAAAGCAAGCCGACCAAGACCTATCGCGACAGGAATACAGAACCTGTAGAGATAATACGTTGCCAATTCGTGCTGGCAAGAATAAGCTAGAATGATCAATTCGTAGTCCAATATTGCGGGAAAAGCACTCAGTGTCAACTGCTGCCGTATGAATTTAGACAAGCTGACTGAGCTTCTTAGGCGAAGCAGGAGTCGCAGAGCAGTACGAATATCACATTAAAGTTGTCTTACCGGTGTTTCGCGTCTACCCACAAGGACACGATTGCAACAATCGAGTCGACATATGATCAATACCCGAACCAGAGCATGAGCAGTCTCCAGGATTAACGAAAGACGAACTGCGTGCAGCTAACGGATACAATAGCAACAGCAGATGCTCAGATGATTAATGTGTGTGGATTCAGTGAGGAGCATGTCTGTCAACTAAAACTCCAGGGTCAGGTCGAAATGTCGACGGTGTCATCTCATCTACAGTCAGAGAGAGAGAGAGACAGACAGACCGACAGACAGACAAAGACAGACAAAGACAGAGAGACAGAGAGACAGAAAGAAATAGACAGAGAGACAGAGACAGACAGAGACAAAGACAGATAGAGCCAACCAGAGACTGAGAGACAGAGACAGACAGACAGAGACAGAGACAGACAGAGACAGACAGAGACCGAGACAGAGGCCGAGAGAGACCGAAGAGACAAAGAAAGACAGAGACAGACAGAGACAGACAGAGACAGACAGACAGAGACATAGACAGAGCCCAACCTCTTGGATACAAGTAAATAGGCGATCCAAATGATTTCTGTTTCTATGGCTACTCACGGTTTAACTTGATTCAGTAGGGTTGTCTGTTTCGCAAGCTCCATTTAGTACCTAAAATACTAAGTTGCAAGAGGTATTGTAATAGTATGCATCCTGGTCGTCTACAAGGATGTAATCTTGATCATAGACTCTACTCTTATGACGCTCTTTAGGATTTCCGATATATACGTCTAATGGACAAGTTCGATCAGTTAGCATTCCTTCAGCAATACGCTGTCAAATGCCTGCTTCAGGTCTATCATACGGAAGAAGACTTTCCAGTTGTGTTCATTGCTTTTCTGGAGTAACTGCCTCACTGTGAATAGTTCACGTTATTCCTCTTCCCGGTGTGAGCTAGATTTGTTCTTCTCTAAACACTTTCTCATCATGTTTTGTATAATTTGCTGAAAACCTTTCATTGAATAATCTGTAATTCTTGAAATTTTACGAATCGCCTTTCTTATGTAGGCTACACTGCAGAGACAATTAGACCACCTATTGTCTCCGGTCTTCTTGCATTTCGTCCTCGTCTTTCTCTTGCGTTGCTTTGGCAACCGTTTCTTCCTCTTCATGGAGTAGTTCTCTACTGATTCTTTCATTTCATGATGATTTTCTTTCACTTTTTATTCATTTACTATTTCTTAATATTGACGTCAGTTGCGCATCTGTTCTGCAGTTGTGTTTTACAGACACCTATACAAACTGTCACACATACCCCCACGTTTGAAAGTATACCGTAGTTGCATAATTATGTCAACTGTACGTGTTATAGCGTGTTATCGAATACATCATTACATGCACTTTTGATAACATTACCGTTTCTTTTACATACAAACACTTGTATAGTACTCAAGTACGACACGGTTTTGGGTGATGCACACCTGATATTATCTTTGCGTTGTCGCGTATATGTTGACCGCTTGGCTTTCTCTCCTATCTCTACCATAGTTTGCTTGCCTGTATGCCTGCATGCCTTTCTCAGTGCTTTACTCGTGTCCTGCTTCTCTCTCTGTCTGCCTGTCTGCCTGCCTGTCTGTTTGCCTGTCTGTCTGTCTGTCTGTCTGTCTGCCTGTCTGTTTGCCTGTCTGTCTGCCTGTTTGCCTGCCTGCCTGTCTGTCTGCCTGTATGTCTGTCTGTCTGCCTGTCTGTTTGCCTGTCTGTCTGCCTGCCTGCTTGCCTGCTTGCCTGTCTGTCTGTCTGCCTGTCTGCCTGCCTGCCTGCCACTCTCACTTTCCGCCGCCGTACGTCCTTCTTCCTTCCGTGGTCAGCGTCATCGATTAGTCGAGAGTGGGGCGTCGTCGTCGGTCGTCGCAGTGGCGCGTAGACGTCGGTGCGTGGCCTACGGTGGTGGTCCCTTCGTGTAGACCACTTCAGTGCGCTTGGTCGATGGATGCTATTAGCAGTCCTCATCAAAATCCAATCTGCGGAGACTCTGCGACCCACACAGTGCCATCATAGCAGTCGCTGATATCCAGCGAATGACAGACAGACTGAGTGACAGACGAAATGGCAGAGAGACGAACAGAGACAGTGTGCTCTGAACATACTGCAGCTGTTCTTGGAAACGACTTCAAACCAAGAGACCTTCCGAATAAATCGTACCAGGAAGAAACCGGCTGAAAGATTCACCATTACATAAAATTATTATGCACTCACGATCACGTAGGATATGCAGGCCAGTACGAGAGATGTGGGAGGGCGGCAATCATGCACGGAGGTAGCTGAAGAAAGGCGTAGGAAGTAGAGGTCTGCGGGTAGAGCATTTTTGCTACCCGACCCGTACCCGTAACACAGAACCGCTACCCGTACCCGTACCCGACCCGTATTCAAAATTACTACCCGACCCTACCCGTACCCGCGGGTATACCCGTAGGCTACCCGTAAAGTACCCGTCACTTCATTAGCACGCCTTCCAATAGCCCCTATCCCTACCAGGCCAATAGGCTTACAACTCAGCATGTAATAATAATAATAATAATAATAATAATAATAATAATTAATAATATAAACGAAGAGAAATCTCTGCAACGAAGGCAACATTCCTGTGACGCTCTCCCCCCCGCGAAGCGGGGCGAGACCTGCCCCTATAGAGGGCGAGTTCTGTGTCAGCTTCTCTCACTCCCTCCTTGGCAGGCACCGGCGAAGCCGGCTGGCACTAATGGGCAAATTCTGTGTCTGCCTCCCTCACTCCCACCCTCGCCGGTAACCCACCCTGCCTCTCTCATTTCCTTCCTGCCTGTCTGCCTAGCTGCCTGGAAGACAATAGTCCTCTTAACAGTCACTATAATGGTTTGATATTTGCCTGCCTGCTTGGGAGGCAGAGGGGATGGAGGGAGAGAGGCAGGGATGAATGGAGGGATGGAGGGGAAAGATGGACGGACGGTTTGAGGTATGGAAGGAGGGAGGTGAGGGAGGGAGGGAGGAGATGGGCGAATGGTTGGAGGTAGGTAGAGACGGACGGACGGACCGACGGAGAGAGTATGGGAGGGTTGTAGGTAGGGTGGATGGATTGATGGAGGGAGAGACTAAGGGAGAGGCAGAGGGAAGGAGAAGACTTACGCCAACGTATACCCCGTGACGACGTATCTCTTAGCATTTTACAATCGTTTAAAACTGTCCTAGGACGGGCAACATCTAGTAATAATAATAATAATAATAATAATAATAATAATAATAATAAATAGGATTATGATGATGATGATAGTAGTGGTAGTAGTTGTGGTAGTAGTAGTTGTTGTTGCGGTTGTAGTTGTTGCAGTTGTTGTCGTTGTGGTACTAGTAGTAGTAGTAGTAGTAGTAGTAGTAGTAGTAGTAGTAGTAGTAGCAGCAGCAGCAGCAGCAGCAGTTATTTTAGTAGTAATAATAAGAGGCAGTCAACTTAGAAATCTTGTCACGTGCAACTCAATGCTGTGCTGTCTCAATTGCATGATACATTTTATATCCGTGGTCTATATACTGTCACCTAGAACACCAAGTAACTGTTAATAGTACGTTGCAGACCCGGGCAGGTCCATTGTATGTATGTATGTATGTATGTATGAGGACTTGTTATAGCGCCCCTTCAAGATTTCTTCTCAGAGGCGCTCCCGACTACAGCGCGGACACTGAATCGGAGTTTCAAGCCGAAGCGCATGAGCAATTGCGAGTGAAGGACTTGGCCAGGGTCCCTACGCGGCGGCTTGAGGTCGATTCGAACCCGCGACCCTCCGGCGGCAAGGCACCGGACGTACCCCTACACCACCGCGCCCCACATTCTATATTATATGTAACGGTGACATTGTAACCCTAAAACTTCACGTCGGTACGGGTAAAACCGGGTATACCCGTACCCGTGATGACCCTACCCGTACCCGACCCGTCCCGTGACACGCGTACCCGACCCGTACCCGACCCGCGGGTACGGGTCGGGTACGGGTAAACCCGCGGGTACGGGTATACCCGCAGACCCCTAGTAGGAAGGCTATTGAAGGATGCAGAGAAGGAGGAATGAAATACATTATCGGAAAGTGGGAAGAACAGAGAAAAAGGGGGGAGACGAAATATGGAAATCAAATTTAAATGGTCGTTTTGAGAATCTTTGCATTTTTATTTCGGAATTTAGAAGTGGTCCCATTTGGAGATCATATTGTATCAACTGGACATTTAGCAAATGTGTTTGAATGGACATGATGAAGATGATACTCGTATAGTTGAAGTTCGAACCACATAATCCATTACTTGCTTGGTTGCTGTTTATCGACACTGTGTCATAACAAAGATGATTAGTGTCGCCCTCCTCCTTTCTCCAGGCTTGGGACTGGCACTGCCACATGTAGGGTAGTGGCGGAGTTCATAATCCGTTAGTTAGCTTGGTAGTATTTGTACGCATCTTTGCGTCTGCCGTGAGATCACTAATCTCAGTTGAAAACAGTGGACCAAGTTCATAGCCGTTACTGTGAACTTGGTCCACTGTTCTTCTGAAGGGCTTTATGTCATCTATTGCTCTCTGTAAATAAGACCCACACATACATGTAAGCTAGACAGTCACTTTCTATGGTAGGTGTCAGTGCGTGTATGTGCGTTTGATTCACTCAGTAATTTTCCAAAACCGGCGGACCGGATGTTCTGGGCTTCAGTGTTCTAAGGCTTATAAGAAGTAGTTTATATGAATAAGGATATATATATATACATAAGGGTAACTAGTTACAGACATGCGTTGGAGAGTTAGTGAACGAACAAAAGGAGTTTAAAAATTAGGCTATGTGGGTACATAAGACATAAATGTAAATATCTTCGTTTATTATTTCAGACTGACACACCGCAGTGTGATTAGTTGTTACAGGAGTTGAATTTAACTGGGCTGTTGTATGAGGTCAAAGGAAAAGATTTTGGAAATAGGAAGAAATTAAAAAGAGTTTTGTGCCAGCAACAACGAGAGGCGACGGCTGAGAACGATAAGTGTATTCTTTATTCTTTATTAAACGATGAGCATTTTGTAGTGACAGTGAACAGAAAAGAGGAACTACGATAATAAGAAATGTAGCGAATGATGAGTATATATCGCGTCTTGCTAGTTAAATTCAGTTGTACATTTGCCAGCGTGTAAGTAAGTATTCGTGTCTCAGATGCGTCAGTGACGCTGTTTTAATTAGGGCATTTTTCGTGGGTTTTTCTCCTCAAGTGACTACGTGTATGTGAGATACCTATGTAGTGCCAGTATGCTCGACAAAAGCGTAACTAGAATAGCCCAATGGGGCCCTGAACAAAGCCAGCCTCCCGGCGGCGTCCTCAGTGTACTAGCACCTGCCTCTGCGGCGCCCGCTAATTGCTTCCTTTCTGAGAGAGTAATTTGTCGCTGAATATTTGATTAGTCGCAATTCTTCATCTTCATGGAACGGCTGCCTCCCGTCAAGTTCTGCGCTACACAGAGAGAGAACGGATGTACAACGCAACGATAATGAAACTCTGAGTTTTCTAGTCGGTTATTCATTTATTTATTGAGGCTTACTTAGTTTTAACTGCTGATTATCCAGGACTAAAATCGTTGGAATAAAGAGAAATTATTCAATCAATTGTTTGTTTACTTCTTAAAACTGCACATAGGATAGCGAGATGTGAGATGGAGCTTTGCTGATAATGGATTTTATGTGGAATTTGGAGGTGCAATGCGCGTAAATTCCGCTTTAGAAATGCATGCGGAATCTTTGTCTCCAGCTATGCCTAAATTTACTCTTGCCAGCTTGAGCTGTTGGACTTTTAGTCCAACAGTGTCAGACAGTTATACAGATTAAACAGGAACATCATAGTGACTTACAGAATCAACAATTTCAATATAACCTTTACGGTGATATATTATGCATTGGCTTGGTAGAGCTCAAAGCACGTGGCTTTTCGTTGCACAAAGCAAGTACTTTTGTTATCAATGGCCTACGTCAAACTCGCTCTGTCTGTTTATAAAAAGAGAGCCAATGTATGGCTCTGACTGTGTTCTGCGCTACTTCTTCCGTGTAGATGCTCTTTGGATAATAATAGGTCTATCAATCGATTACAACAGTCTCCTTCAACATCTTCACGACCGAGGTCATTCGTTGTCAGAAGCATCTAACGGACTATCAACATCAGCTGCTTCTGCTGCACTGATGTTTTTTGCTTTGACGAATCGTACTGTAATTGCTTTAGAGATGAGAAGCATCAGTGAAAGGATCTTAGACAAGATGTGGATAAATGTGAGATGCAATTCTGTTGAAGAAACACTAAGTTCGGCATAAAAATTATGATATTTAAATTAGTGCATATATAAAAACAGGCTTAAAGCGCGCCTCATGTCTATGTTGACTCGGTAATGATCTTAGGCTTAAATCATGTTAGATATGTCTTGCTGTACAGAGAGAGAGAGATGTGTATTGTATGCTCCTGAGAGTTGAACTACTTAAGAACAATGTTTGCTGCTGAATAATAGTAATGTTAGGGTGAGAATTGCCGGGGGTTGGGGGTTCAACCCCTTAGTCTTTCTTAGGCTCCCATAGTAAAGTCTACATTTCACACCCAAACTGCACATAAATCAACGTCTAACCCCCCCCAGTTATTTTTTTTACAATTCCCATACTGAGTAATGTTGGTCACGTTTTATATAATTATGTGTAATAAGTGTGTTAATCGTAATAATGTTTAAGAAATGAAGACATTAAAAATAACTAAATAAGTCACTGTATAGACGAGACTGATTGGCAAAGCACTATATAGGGCTACCCTGTTAGCGGTACTTGAGGTTCCTCAGGGTGCTACTCATTTTCACTGGAATTGAAAATTTATCTTCACATGTAAACACTGTTTAATTGAATTGAAGCGGTGAACAATAAAGTTGATTTGATTGATTGATTGATCAAAGGATCTAGTCAATTTGAAATCGATTGCGCTGTTTATTTCGCGTATATTTATTAATTTTTGTTCATATGAGAAAATTGGAATCGCCTTTTGTTGCAACTCTCGCTTATGCCTTTCACTAGGGAACTGCAGTGATGTATCAGCTCACTTGCCGTATTGAATGCAGAAGACGAATTGAAGAGAAACACCGATGAAATTATGAGAAGAGGCAGACACATTGATTCCTAACCTGTTTATATGAACCATTGTAATGAATATTCCTGAATTTTTAGAATATGTATAAGATTTCTCTATGTACTATGACGAGTCGAAGGACATGACAAAGTCAATGCGATGATACACTTGCAATTACTTTCGAAATGTAACGCAGATGTGACCATGATCGAGCTAGAGGGACGATCTATCGCATTGTAATATTTAGGAACGCCGGTTGGTGTCAATTTATTAACAAGTAGACTCGCGTTTCGCCTTTAATCATCGTGTTTCTGACCTTACATACATAACACGCGTATGTTAGTCAGTTAGTTTAATAGTTTCTGTTTAACGACTCTGTCTCAAAACAAAGATGATTAGCATCGCTCTCATTTCCCCAGGACTGGGACTATCGGAGTACGTACGGTCAGTTACAGTAGGTGCGCCAATCATCGTCGATATGACGGCGTCGTTAAATAAACGATATTAAGGCTTAGTAAGGTATGTGTATGCATCAAAGCCTTTGCAGGTAACACACACAGACAATGTGGAGTACATGATAGTAGTCAGATGAATCTTTTCTTTGTTTTCATTTTGCAGACTGTGACAGGAAGTTCATCAGTTCTCTGACGAAGAGCGGGACCTTCAGTTCTCCCACCCTGACCGATCAGCTTCAGGGTGACGTCACTTGCCGATATTCGTTCGAAGGCGAAGAACATGAAAGAGTTCAGATCATCTTCAATGACATCCAACTCAGTCGCGGTTCCACCTCCTCCGCCACCGGATCTGTCCCCGCTCCCGCTCTCGCTCCTGGCGTCGCCCCTCTGTCGCATCTGAAGTCTGCACTACGCATCAAGTATTCATTCGGCTTTCAACAGTACTTCTCTCATATCATCATCATCATCGTCAACGTCATCGCCGTCATTCCTATTATGCACAAAGTCTCAGACTAACAATGCTTATCTGGTGCTAATGAGGTCGGACATTGTTGTCAAAAACGATGACGGTGAAGGTTTTGATGTTGAAAATGAAGATGATGCCATCGACGACGATTAGGTTCCGTGTGTATGCAGTTGGACATTTCTATAGCACTGATGTGAAGATTATAACAACGATGACGACGATGACGATGACGATGATGATGCTGATGATTATGATGATGATGATAATGATGATTATGATGACAATGATGATTATGATGATGATGACGATGATGATAATGCTGATGATGATGATGATAATGATGACGATGATGATGATGGTAATGATGATTATGATGATGATGATGATGATGATGATGATGATGATGATTATGATGATGATGACGATGACGATGATGATGCTGATGATTATGATGATGATGATGATGATGATGGTAATGATGATTATGATGATGATGATGATGATGATGATGATGCTGATGATGATGATGACGACGACGATGATGATGATGATGACGACAGCTGACGATGGATGTTTGGTGTTGAATGGCTGTGCAGCTGTGAAGATGAGGATTCGGTGACGGTGACGGTGTATTTGTCCGGTAATCCAAGAGACATCGGGATCTACTGCGAAGACAAGAGACCTCCTATGCTGATGAGCATCGACAACCACCTTGAAGTGACCTTCATCAAACGAAGCCACTCCCTCGGCAGAGGCTTCCACGCACAGTACAAGTTCGTCGAAGGTAAAGCACAGTCCTTGTGGTTTTTTATCATCATCAGCAGCAGTAGCGCCATCGTAGTTGTCATAACCACTCTCATCATCATCGTCATAATTATCATTATAATCGTAATCATCGTCGTCATGAACAACATCATCATCGTCGTCGTCGTCATCATCATCATCATCGTCATTGTCGTCATCATCATCATATTTCGGGGTTAGTACTTCATTGAGCTGATATATCATTGAAGATGATCTGTTTTCGTTGGCGTATACGTTTCCTTCAGATGCATCGACTGTTTGGATGGCATTGCATGAACCCACAATAATAACATCGCTTAGATTACTCAGAAGAATTGCTTCGCTCTGCCACCTACGCATATGCACACTGTATGTCACTGATCCCTATGCTCCCTTTTGACGTTATTCGTACTCTCTGTTCCTTTCCCTCTCACTGAAATGTCGTCTCTTCGTCTGCCTATCTCTCTCTTCTCTTAATGTCTGTCCATTGAGTCAAAACTAATCCTTCTGACGCCTCGAAGCACTCATATTTTACAGAGGTACTAGATTTATTGTAGGGGCAATTATACGTATGCATGAATACATGAATGACTGAGTGAACGAATGCATGTATTTAATATTTATATGCCTACTAGCAGTTTTACCCGGCGTTCGCCCGGGTTTTCCTCAGCGCCCGTGTATTTGAATTTAATGACATCTTCGTCAACGCCTGTGAATTTGAATTTAACGATGTGAAAATTTTTCGTGTGTCCCTCTGGCGAATTTACGCGCTGGCTTGAAATTTGTTTAATATCAACTCTATGTAATATATACTCCCATGCATTTGCCAGAATTCAATGGCATTGAAACTATGACCACATCGAAACTTAAAATGTCCAAATATCGGAATTTAAAGTAAATTTTGAGTTGAAATATAGTTGGGTTGAGATCTATAGAAATTCAAATGAAAACGTTCGTTAAAAATTTCGTTGCATTGGCGAATCTTTAAGTCCGATGACCTAGAAATTCTCCCGTGGTCCCCACTTCTGATGTTAAATCAACGGTCAACGTGATTGGTTGCGAATCAGAGCGTTGACCTATATGCTATGTGTGACGTAAGATTGCATATTTAATTAGCATGCGTGACGTGGACAAATGGCCTGATGGCCATGGTGTAAGAGACATAGCCTCGTCGAAAAGTTGGAAATTTAAAATGGCCATATATCGGCGTTTAAATAAAATTGCGAACTGAAAATAGTCGCGTTGATCTAGACGTTGCGTAATAATGTTTTGTAAATTTTTTCAAATCGCTAAACCGTTCCGTTTCGGAGCCTTTAGCCGGACAAATATACATACATACATACATACATACATACATACATACATACATACGGAAGGACATTGTAAACAGACTAAGACTTATAATATTAGATATGTATGCAGATATGCATGTGTGTGTCTATGTATGCATGAGCGAATGCATATAGGGATGTAAAGATGTATGTATTTATGTGTATGTATGTATGTACTGCATGTATGCATGGATGAATGCTTGCATGCATGCATGTATGCATAAGTATGTAAGCATGTATTTCTATATGTATGTAATACTATGTATAAACGAATTAATAAATGCATGTATGTATGTAGTAGGGGTAAAGTGTCCCTTTATGGGCACTCTCCATATATGGGCACCCCGGAGAAAACATAGATAAAAATACTATCGTATCGCCATCTCTGGAATTCTAATAGAACTACAGCGCAACGTTCCATTTATTCAAAATTCAAGTCGGTTTCGTGAATGTCTGAATTTTCAGGTAAATCATCGTATAATTTATAAATTTTGGTGAAGAAGTTAATAATTGTAACAATATTTGTTTCCTGCATTATATTTCGTGTAGGCATGCGATGACTATAAGGTAAATTTTTCTGTTTTGACGATTGTTTTGTGATTACGTTGGTGCCACTTGGTGGGCGATAATAGGTGATTTTGGTACTGCAGTTTTTTTATAGCCGACTTTGAAGCGTGCCATAGGTGCCAGCCTAATATGGGCATACCTCTGCGGCCTTAATATGGGCAGGTGCCCATATTAAGTCTATTGCTAATTTATATAAGCCTTTATATGGTAAGAGAAAATTCCAATAGCATAACACAAAAATAGATCATCTAAACCAAACCTAACTTTATGGTTGACGGCTAGTGGCCTTTGAAAATGCCACTGGTATTCAACAGGGAGTTTATGGTCACATATAGCCTACTTATTATACTATCACTCTAGTTGTTTTCAACATTTCAGAATATGGCACCAGTTAAGAAGAGAGGCCAATGGAATGAGTATTCTCTTAAATTGGCAGTGGCAGCTGTTCTTCATAATGGAATGAGCAAAAAGAAATCAGCAAAACAATACAGTATTCCACGGGGAACTTTACAAAGGCATGTAAAAAAAGCTGAAAAAGGTGAAGGAGTTTGGAAAGCGCTTGGTCGTCCCACACTTTTAACACCAGGACAGGAAGATGACCTAGCTACTCTTATTTTGGACATGGAGTCAAGAGTCAAGACTGTGTGGTTTATCAACAGCGGACGTCCGACGTATTGTTTATACTTTTTGTGACAAAAATAAAATACATCACAACTTTAATACTGAAGAAAAGATGGTAGGGAAAAAGTGGTTGAAGTTGTTTCTTCGACGCCATGATGAAAGCTGCAAGTTGTGCAAGTTTATATATAAGCAACCAGATGATCCAAAGGCAGGTGAAGAATGGTTAAGCTGCTCGAAGTGCCAATCCTGGTTTCACTTTTCTTGTGCAGAAGGATATGGAATTCTAGATGATGAAAACTTCACTTGTCGATCATGTGTTGAATAGCCAACATCGGCTTGCTTGGTCAATCACTTTTAGATTTTAAGTTTCCTGGAGTTTCAGATCTGTCTAGTGTTAAACTGTAACTGTATATTGTAGGCCTAGTAGCTTATAAGCAATTGCGGATTTGTTTTGGAACTTTACTATAATTTTGCATTTGAAAATCATAACATTTCAAGGTTAGGGCCTACATTTAACTTTTGAGTACATACGTTTGAACTTAATATGGGCATGGGGCCCATCATTAAGACACCAATGCTTATTATGGGCACCACAGGGCTCTTTCTATTTTCAATATTTCAGATATAAATTTTGACATTTTGTTGTTATTTCAATGATTTTTTAGTGACAGAAGTGTTGAAAATTAGTTTGGCAAACATTATTTTATTTGGTCCTAATTTGATTATGAACTACAAGATAAAATCCTTAAGGTGCCCATAATTGGACACTTTACCCTATATATGCCTGCATGTGTGAATAAATGTGTGTATCTATATATATAATCCAAAGTTTCTTTTTTCTGTCCTTCCGTATGTTTGTCCGTCTCGCTAAAGGCTCCGAAACGGAACGCTTTAGCGATTTACAAAATTTTACAAAACATTATTACGCCACGTCATGGTCAACGCGACTATTTTCAGCTCGCAATTTTATTTAAACGCCGATATATGGACATTTTACATTTACAACTTTTTAAACGAGGCTATCTTAATACCGCCCATAGTATGGCCATTTGTTCACGTCACGAAGGCTTAAATTAATATGCAATCTTACGTCACGCGGAGGATCTAGGTTAACGCTCTGATTCGCAACCAATCACGATAACCGGGTACTTGTCGGTTAATTCACCCCATTTCATTTTCTCGTCTACCTTGTCGGTTAATTCACCCCATTTCATTCTTGCGTCTACCTTGCCTGTTCATGCACCCGAATAAATTTTTACGCGTTTCTTTCCTTCTAATTATAATTTTTGCCGCCTTCCGTGACCTCTCAATTCTGTGTGTTTTGGCTCCTGTCTTCGGGTCAACGAAGTTTAGGGAGTGATTAACCTTATCGTGTGTCAACTGTCAAGTGTCTTCCTTGCGAAGGGATACGGGAAAATATGTCATATGAAAAACTTCCAGTTTAGGCCTTATACATATATCCCGTGTATATTGCAGGTCAACCAGTGACAGTTTCGTCATTAGAAAACATGGACGATACTAACCCTAACCCTGACCCTAACCGACCCTCACGGCGCGTAACAACGACGCGTAACCTCAACGTAACTGACATGGACTATAAAACTTTCCGTCGCGAGGTCGGTTAGGGTCAGGGTTAGGGTTAGTGTCGTCATTAGAAGACAGATAAAAACAGTCCCACGGTACACCCATCTGCATGGTAGAAATGTTTCTGAACTTCGCTTTAATCAGAATAGTTATAATTAAAAGATCTCTTTCTATACTATCGTGCTGTGTTTTCGACACCGGTTTGATGGGGTGAATTAATTTTACGTGGGCAACACATTACCATTGGAAAAACGAAATGGGGTGAATTAACCGACAAGTACCGATAACCGTTGATTTCAAATCAGAAGTGGTCACGCCCACGGCTGAATTTATAGGTCATCGGACTTAAAAATTCGCCAATGCAAAACTTTAGGGATACGAAATTTTTAACGAACGTTTTCATTTGAATTTCTATAGATCTCAACCCAACTTTATTTCAACTCAAAATTTACTTTAAATTCCGATATTTGGACATTTTAAGTTTCGATGTGGTCATAGTCTGTTTCAATGCCATTGAAATCTAGCTATGCAGGAGTATATATCGCGTAGAGTTACATTTAAACAATTTCAAGCCAGCGCGTAAATTCGCCAGAGGGATACACGAAAAATGTGCACATCGTTAAATTCAAATTCACGGGCGCTGACGAAGATGTCGTTAAATTCAAATACACGGGCGCTGAGGAAAACCCGGGCGAACGCCGGGTAAAAACTGCTAGTATATATATATATGTATGACTCATTCTCACTTCACAAGGTCTCTCGACAACCTTGGTGGTACACATGCCCGCACTAACACTCATTATTTTACCACAAGATGCGCTGGCCCTCCCTCCTGCCTGGAATAACTTACCTAAGTCACTGCGCAATCTCCTGAATCTTGTCCTGCTTAAAAAGAGGTCAGAGCCTACTTCCTTGATTATAGTTAATGAGTTATCTAAATATGATTTTGATTGGGTATTACTGTGAGAAGCGCTTTATAAATTTCTAAATACAATACAATACAATGGTGACTCCTTGTTTTAGCACAATTAGTTAAGTGCGCTATAGTTATGTATGGTTAGTTAAGCTAGTCATTTCCTCTTTCTGACATCACTCTATATATATTATAATACATAAAAAAATATATAAGTATACTCAACTGTCATCCTTATGCTTACATGGTACACGGGTATACCTAACAAAGCGGGACTTCAGTCGTCTATTTTGAGTTTCCGATTGTCTCTCTCGGTATAGTTAATGTACCAATTATTTGATCTGACAGTTTTAAATTACCAGTCTCACGCTCGGTGAATATTCTATTTCATTATCTGTAATCTATTCTCTGGGAACAATAAAAAATGATTGATTGATGTATACATATGTATGTATGTATGTATATATATACGTGTGTATGTAAGTATGTTGTATGTATGTATGTATCATGTATGTATGTATGTATATAGATATGCATGTAAGTTTGTTGAATGTATGTATGTATGCATATATATATATGCGTGCAAGTATGTTGCATGTATGTTGTATGTATGTATGCATGTAAGTATGTAAGTATGTATGTGTGCCTTCTGTTTGGCAGACCAGAAAAGAGGAGTCAGAGGGCTGGCTGGCACGGGCCTACGATTTTGGAGGGGTCTACTCTCCTTCTTATAGAGGCAAAATGGAGAGGGAATCATTCTTTAATCATTTTAATCATTCATGCAGATGAAATATAAATCATAAATGTATAAATTAGAACTTTCACAAATATTCGCTTCTATGTGTAGTTTTCCTTGCTACATTCTAGTTCTTCTATTCTGTTCTGCTACTGGTAAATTGTAATTACATCATATTCATACGCTAAATGTAAAGTACATGTATTTTAATAAAGAAATCATATCGTCATATGTAGTTAGCAATGATTGATTACTGTAATCTATGATTACTTGGAGCGCTTCTGAGTAGTTCCCTTGAAGGGGCGCTATATAAATTTTTGAATGAATGAATAATACCACAATACTTAACCCTTTAACAACGAGCGTGTATACTAAAAGCGATGGGAAACGAATGCTGCTCGTCGTTAAAGCGCTGAGCTGCAGTTTGAAATCAATGGGGCCTACATTTTCCATCTGGCCTGCATGGGCCAATTACGAACCTTACACGGGTCTGATGTTTGGATAATGAGCCATAGGGAACTGTTATCAGCTGCTGATTGGTTCTGAGCAAGTACAATATACAATACATACATGTACATATATGTAATCTTCGAATTTACGCAGTGCAAACTTCATAATATATTTCGATCGCACATAAAGGAATTGTAAACTTCACCGCGTGTGACAGCTTACTTCACATACGAGTCCTTCCTTATACTCAACCACGATTTGTGAGCGACTGACTTTGTTCTTAACACTCACCAAGAATACACATGTTCAAAAATTGTATATAAATGAGCTCTTCCTGTGCATTCTGATTGGTTCTAATGTATACGATTCTAAATAAAGTGCTTTTGTTTTCAAATTCCAATCATTATATATAGTCGGTCGTCTTATAACATTCTAATATAATTTATGTACATAGTCTGAAATCAAAGCACCACTCCTATTGAAACATAAATCAGTAAGTATATCCTTATGCATAAGACAGGAATTTTGTAAAGTTATCCAAAATATTTATCTAAAGTGAACAAAATTTGAACTGTAGCTTTATTTCGTTGCTGTATTGATACCGGTACTTAAGGTTCCAACGAGATTTATTATATTCTTCACCATTTACCTGGATTTACACTTGTGCCCCAGTGGCAGCTTAGCCCTGAGATCTATACTTGACCCTACTTGGTGTTGGATCGGCTCAGCTGATAGAATAGAATAGAATCGGATCAAATCCATTCAAATCATACTGCATTAAATTGGATTAGATCGAATTAGAAGATAAAATAACGGATGAGACCAAATCCCTAATCGGATCCATAGAAATGTTTATTAGATTGAGTTGTGTAGTGTTGAGTTACAGTAGTCTAGACTTCATTTGACATTCTTTCACCAATAGCTGCTGCCAATGTTCTGCTGATTGAGGATTTTTTTCTTTTGTTTTCAAACTCAACAGACTTTGGCATCAAGGCGGGCGAGAGATCAAAAGACAAAGACAAAGGTTGGCTCTGAACATACATAGACCACATTCATATCTATTTCCACAGCAGAGGTCTGGTAATTATTCAAGAACTAGATTGGATCCCATTTAGGGCTCAGCTATATGTCTACGAACGGAGAACGACATAAGACGCAATTTCTATGAATTTTCAACCGACATCATCGTCGTGATTATCACTCTTTCCATAGCCTCAATAACAGTGATGATGGTGATGTAGTGATAATGATTCTCAATATTATCATCATCATAAAATTTGTCGTCATCATCATTACTCTCATGATCAACGACACAACCTCATTTTTTGTGAACAGGCGGCACATAGATGAAATTAGGAGAATCTGGACTTGATTCATTCTTTGATTCGAGGTTCATCTGTGCATGCAGTGGGAGTGTTGTCTTTCATTTTCAGTCTGTCAGTTTGAATTTCGAAGCGAGAAGACGTCGAACGGAACCTTCACGTCACCCAATTTCCCCGGACTCTACCCGCACAACGCCGAATGCCACTATCTCTTCTACGGCCGAAAAAACGAACGCATCTACATCACGTTCCCTTACTTCGACGTCGAAGGACTTCCGCCTAAGTAAGTACAAATGCTCTCTACTACTACTACTACTACTACTACTACTACTACTACTACTACTACCACCACTACCACCACCACCACCACCACCACCACCACCACCACCACCACCACCACCACTACTAATACTACTAATTAGAATGAGTTGTTGCAACAGCATAGTTAATATATTAGATTATTATATATATATAATTATATATATATATATATAATTTTATATATATATGATGTGGCCTAATCTAATACACAATCTGTTACAACAACTCAACTATAATATTATATAATCTGATGATTTGTATAGCGCCGTTGTTACAATTCATAAAGGATCAATCAAGAGTTGCTCGCCTCAAGCGACAGCTCAGTCAAGAGCCTAATTCGTTTAAGAAGTCCAATTGGTCAGATTAAACAGAAGGTCGGCCATAGTGCGTAAGCAAATTGAAACAGATGAATAGACCGGCGATAGTGAGATCAACAATATTTGATCTTTGACTTACTGCAATAAGCTATTTCAGCTTTATTTTTCCCGCAAGGCATGACGGGAAAAGTGATAGTTCTCCGCCATAGACATCATATATTAAATGTAAGATGTCTATGTTCCCCGTTCATAAACAAAGCGAAACATGGCGGATAGCTTAGACGAATCGTTCAAAGTGGACGACTTTAATCGATGGAATGTAGATGATTTGAAGAAATTTATAACAGAAAGATGCCACAAGACAACTTCATCGAGTTAAACATGAACTCGTGGCAATCAAATACCTTCTAATATTTGCGTCAAAGTAGATCATAGCAACATCGCTACCGGCACCATTCAGTTTGTTTATGAAAGGTGAACTATCACCGGAAGTAAAAGTAAACTGGCTGCGCATGCGCACTGATAAAGCTGAAGTAGCTTATTTAACATGTGGTTACTGGTTAATCGATTAAACTGTAGCTGCATTTAAGCTATATTGGCTTAATATCTCAACTGCTTACTGTATGCTCAGCATTATTTTTGAAACGCGATTATCACTTATCTGTAAGTTACTTGTAGTAACGATGACTTATCGTACAGACAATTATTTTTCGGATTCCTTAGGCCTATAGCCCTATATGGATGGGTTCGCATTTGATAAGAAATTAAAGTGGGAGGATCCATTCATAAGATAAGACACGATTGCCCAGCAACCTACAATAACCAAAGTGCCTTGGTTATATTTTTCTGACGGTGCTGTAAATTTATATGGCGCTCGTATGAAATATAAACTTACTCTGTTTTTGTTTACAAACACAAACATAAGTCTTATGTGTTTCAGCTGCACTCTGTTTCTATCGGCTTCGCGTGCTATCGGGTTGGATTTGCTTCTATCGTTGGCTCTCCTTTGTTTACCTACGTATCTCCCAATGGTATGGTTTACCGTTTAGGAGAGGACAGAACAGAATATAATTACATCTACATCCATCGATGTTTGTGTCTAATAAAGGCGCTGTATAAATTCCCAGCTACAATAAATGTCAGTGCTATTGTTCAGGTGTGACGAGGAATCGGAGAGTGACTACGTGGAGTTTTCCAACTTCAATGTGAAGCTGATCGATCGGAAGATGAATCGTCTGTGTGGAGCGAAGGCGATGACCGTCAAGAATGACGTCAACTCAGACGGAAACTTCTTCCGGGTCACCTTCAAGTCGAACCACGTCTACGATGCCACCGGCTTCGAAGCCTTCTACCAGTTCCGACGCGTCGACGGTACGCCCAGTGGATGTAACACTATCTGTATGTATCAGTGACGCCCACAATCTTATTATGATCTGCGTATATATGTATGTATGTATGCATGTATATATGTATGTATGTATGCATATATGTATGTATGTATGTAAGTATGTATGTATGTATGCATGTATATATATATGTATATATGTATGTATGTATGCATATTTGTATGTATGTATGTATGTATGTATGTATGTATGCATGTATGCATATATGTATGTATGTATGTATGCATGTCTGTATGTATGATTGTATGTATGTAACTATGTATGTATGTATATATGTATGTTTGTATGTATGTATATATGCATATATGTATGTATGTATGTATATATGCATATATGTATGTATGCATATATGTATGTAATTGAACAGGTATACAGCGCCTCTTCAAGATATCTCTAAATACCTCTAAATAAACACAAACAACCTCTTTCTTGCAAGTATAGAACAAACTCAAGTAATTTTATTGATATTGGGGCGCTACTGTCGGGGCGCTGCTGTCGGGGCGCATTTGTCGGTTATTTTGGGGCGCTTTTGACGGAGCGCATTTGTCGGGTTTTTTGTGATTTTTGGCGCATCTGTCGAGGCGCATTTGTCGGGGCGATTTTGTCGGGACGCTTTTGTCGGGGCGCTTTTGTCACGGGCGCATTTGTCGGTAAACCGTTTAAGTTGCAGCGATAAATTTACGGAGTATATTGAAGTCGGCAGACTCTGTAGCATTAATAGCACTGTGAATTCCTGTTTGTCTTACATTAATTTTTCTAGGATTTACATTACATTTTCCGGTAATGCGAACGTTGCATATTATGCATTTGGTTTCTCGATACCGGTAGGTTAAAAGTGCATGAGATATGCGAGGTTAGATTGTATTGCATTGTTTTTGTTGTTGTATTGTACTGCGTTGTATTATATTGCCTTGCATTGTATTATAGCGTGCATTGCATAGCATCGTTTGTATATGGCTATTTATATAGCGCCTTACAAGAACCTCACGAAGGCGCTATTATTGCTAGTTTGCGTTTTATTCTACAGCGTTTTATTGTGTCGACAAGCATTGTACTGTATTGCCAAGAATTTATGACCGTTAGAATTAAATTGATTAAGAGTTGGATCCGATTTAGACTCATCGATGAAGGACGTTAACTGTGACTGAGCGGAGTGGTTGCTTTTGTTTTCAGATCCCTATGAACCTCCGAAGAGATCGTCTCGTGCATCTCGCTCTCCAAAGACGACGGCCATCATAAGAGTTCTGTTCGGCGCCACTCTGCTCACCATATTACTCACAATCACACACTAAACAACGCCTTAGAATCACTAGACCAGTGGTTCCCAACCCATTCAGAGCAAGGCACCTTTACTAAACGTCATTCAGCCACCGGCATCTGGCCTTTATTCCATTTATTTCTCCAGTTATACTAGCTCTTTATTTTATTGACGAGCAAAGTTCCTTGTATTCAACCGCATTGTTGCGACTATTTCTACACTACCTTCAATTTTAAAAATAGTTATACAGTAGAGATAATCAGTATAATCAGTAGTTTTCCACATTTTTCCACAGATAATTATCAACCCGTGGCGGTTCTAGGACGATTGGTCATAGACTCATAGGACGATTGGTCATAGGACGATTGGTCATAGGACTATCGGTCATATGCCGCTAATAAACCGACATAATTGGTTGTAGTCGTTAGTTATGGACATTCTTAGTTTTAAGCTCAACACACCGAACGCAAAATAAGCAGCAATTAGGGACATTCATCGTTTCTAGACATATACAATCAGTGCCAATCAAGAAACATTAGGATAATTACTTGTAGGCATCGACTCATTTAAAAAAAACTTAACGTACGGTCGAGATAATAAACGTTTTACCCGTATGTTACTCAAGTATAAAAGGCATCAATTAGGGACATTTGTCGTTTTTAGACAAATACAATCAGTGCCAAATTGCCAATCAAGAAACTTATAGGATAATTACATGCAGGCATCAACGTATTGTTCGTATTTCGTATTACGTATTTCATAGTAAATGATCCAGTAAATGGTTGTTCATGTTTTAAAAACTTCTCTGTTTTAGCCTTCGATAGCCTTCGATAGTCCTATTGCTGACAGGCCCTACATGTCTGATCGATAGGACCTATACGAACGATAGCACCTGTGATAGAAAGGCCTTATGACCCATATGACCTATGACCGGTAGGACCTGGTAGGTCCTATGACCAATAGGCCCTATGACCAATCGTCCGTATACCACCCGTGGCACCCATAGAGCAGGTTCACTACACTTTTGGGTGCCGCAGCACTCAGGTTGGGAAACACTGCACTAGGCAGCCAAAACATTTGCCAGGGCTACTGTATTGCTATTCTTGTGTATACGTCTTCTGATAATTAATAGATCAGTCTGTATGTACAATGTTGTACATTGCATGCTACTCTGACCTACACACAGTCAATAGTCTGTAGCCAATAGCTGCTTTTTGTCTGTAGATGTATTCTAGGCGGGTGGGTTGTCGAGTCGTAGGTATTGCATTGTAACAGTATGTTATTTTGAACCGGAATTCGAATCTAATCTAATGTAATCTAAGAACTTCTACACTGTGCCTCTTTAATAATGCTCAATGGATCAGTTTATGGTCGTTAATATGAAAACTCATTGAGCAGACCAAATTCCAGGGTGATTCCGATCGAAAGCCAGGGAGGAAATCTGAGGAAGAAAAGTTTCTTATGCGAAACTATTCTTCAACGAAACGATGAGATACGGTTTAATCTATTTTCTAGGAAATACAGGACAAACTGGCAGCTCTGAAATGGACCTATAAATAGGTCGTTGTTTCAGATGATGATGAAGACAACGATGATGATGACACAACACGAACGATCATAATGTGCTTACTACTACTAGTATTAGTACTTGTAGTAGTAGCAAAAGGAGTATTTATAATAATAATAATAATAATAATAATAATAATAATAATAATAATAATAATAATAAAAAATAATAATAAAAATAATAATAATAATAATAATAATAATAATAATAATAATAATAATAATAATAATAATAATAATAATAATAATAAAGTCCTTAATAAATAATAATTTAAGTCCCTGAGGGATCATGTATACCTTGGGGAATAAAAAATAATAATAATAGTAATAATAGTAATAATATATATTATAAATATATAATTAATAATAATAATAATAATAATAATAATAATAATAATAATAATAATAATAATAACAAAAACAACAAATAAACATCCGCCCGTAATGGCTCCTATAGTGTACTTTTTGGTACCTGAGGGATTACACTGACCTCGGGTAAAATATAATCATGTGACTTCAAAGAAAATCTTGTAACATATTATTTATGTTCCTGTAACATTGTATATATATATATATATGATATGATCAGACGAGTTTGAGGATTTAGTTAGGGCTGTGTCCTATCAGCAATACCTTTTGCTGCATATGTTATTGACATTGTAGAAATATTGAGTAGGTCCAACACCTATATTATATTTGAAATTGTGTGTGAGTGTGTGTGTATTGTGTCATTATTAGAAGTACATGGTTACTGGAAGTCAAGTACGCACGCGCTGTATTTTGTCTTAATAATGTCACGGCATCAGCATTGAATCTTTCATACCTAGGCACAACGAACTCTAGAGTAGCCTATATAACACCTAGGCACAACGAACTCTTGAGTACATAATACCTAAACACAACGTACTCTAGAGTACATAATACCATGGCACAACGTACTCTAGAGTACATAATACCTGGGCACAAAATACTCTAGAGTACTTCAAACCTAGGCACAACGAACTCTAGAGTACATATTACCTACGCACAACGTACTCTAGAGTACATCATACCTAGGCACTAAATATTCGAGAGAACATTATACCTAGGCACAACGTACTCTAGAGTAAATAATACCTAGGCACCACGTACTATAGAGTACATAATACCTAGGAAACACGTACTCTAGACTACATAATACTCTATACCAAGGCACAACGTACTCTAGAACACATCACACCTATGCACAACGTGCTCTAGAGTACACAATGCCAAGGTCCTAAATACTCTGATTCTTATAGAGACTGGGAAAGGTGGAGCCCCATCCTCGCTCGCACCCTGTGTATTTATAGTACATCATACCTAGGCACAACGAACTCTAGAGTACATAATACCTAGGAACAACGTACTCTTGAGAACATAATACCTAGGCACAACGTACTCTAGACTACATAATACTCTATACCAAGGCACAACGTACTCTAGAACACATCACACCTATGAACAACGTGCTCTAGAGTACACAATGCCAAGGTCCTAAATACTCTGATTCTTATAGAGACTGGGAAAGGTGGAGCCCCATCCTCGCTCGCACCCTGTGTCACCCATCCATTTCAGCTAGTGACTCCAATCCTATTTATAGCACATCATACCTAGGCACAACGTACTCTAGACTACATAATACTCTATACCAAGGCACAACGTACTTTAGAACACATCACACCTATGCACAACGTGCTCTAGAGTAAACAATGCCAAGGTCCTAAATCCTCTGATTCTTATAGAGACTGGGAAAGGTGGAGCCCCATCCTCGCTCGCACCCTGTGTCACCCATCCATTTCAGCTAGTGACTCCAATCCTATTTATAGTACATCACCCCTAGGCACAACGAACTCTAGAGTACATAATACCTAGGCACAACGTACTCTAGACTACATAATACTCTATACCAAGGCACAACGTACTCTAGAACACATCACACCTATGCACAACGTGCTCTAGAGTACACAATGCCAAGGTCCTAAATACTCTGATTCTCATAGAAACTGGGAAAGGTGGAGCCCCATCCTCGCTCGCACCCTGTGTCACCCATCCATTTCAGCTAGTGACTCCAATCCTATTTATAGTACATCATACCTAGGCACAACGAACTCTAGAGTACATAATACCTAGGAACAACGTACTCTTGAGAACATAATACCTAGGCACAACGTACTCTAGACTACATAATACTCTATACCAAGGCACAACGTACTCTAGAACACATCACACCTATGCACAACGTGCTCTAGAGTACACAATGCCAAGGTCCTAAATACTCTGATTCTTATAGAGACTGGGAAAGGTGGAGCCCCATCCTCGCTCGCACCCTGTGTCACCCATCCATTTCAGCTAGTGACTCCAATTCTATTTATAGTACATCATACATAGGCACAACGAACTCTAGAGTACATAATACCTAGGAACAACGTACTCTTGAGAACATAATACCTAGGCACAACGTACTCTAGACTACATAATACTCTATACCAAGGCACAACGTACTCTAGAACACATCACACCTATGCACAACGTGCTCTAGAGTACACAATGCCAAGGTCCAAAATACTCTGATTCTTATAGAGACTGGGAAAGGTGGAGCCCCATCCTCGCTCGCACCCTGTGTCACCCATCCATTTCAGCTGGTGACTCCAATCCTATTTATAGTACATCATACCTAGGCACAACGAACTCTAGAGTACATAATACCTAGGAACAACGTACTCTTGAGAACATAATACCTAGGCACAACGTACTCTAGACTACATAATACTCTATACCAAGGCACAACGTACTCTAGAACACATCACACCTATGCACAACGTGCTCTAGAGTACACAATGCCAAGGTCCTAAATACTCTGATTCTTATTCTTATAGAGACTGGGAAAGGTGGAGCCCCATCCTCGCTCGCACCCTGTGTCACCCATCCATTTCAGCTAGTGACTCCAATCCTATTTATAGTACATCATACCTAGGCACAACGAACTCTAGAGTACATAATACCTAGGAACAACGTACTCTTGAGAACATAATACCTAGGCACAACGTACTCTAGACTACATAATACTCTATACCAAGGCACAACGTACTCTAGAACACATCACACCTATGCACAACGTGCTCTAGAGTACACAATGCCAAGGTCCTAAATACTCTGATTCTTATAGAGACTGGGAAAGGTGGAGCCCCATCCTCGCTCGCACCCTGTGTCACCCATCCATTTTAGCTAGTGACTCCAATCCTATTTATAGTACATCATACCTAGGCACAACGAACTCTAGAGTACATAATACCTAGGAACAACGTACTCTTGACAACATAATACCTAGGCACAACGTACTCTAGACTACATAATACTCTATACCAAGGCACAACGTACTCTAGAACACATCACACCTATGCACAACGTGCTCTAGAGTACACAATGCCAAGGTCCAAAATACTCTGATTCTTATAGAGACTGGGAAAGGTGGAGCCCCATCCTCGCTCGCACCCTGTGTCACCCATCCATTTCAGCTGGTGACTCCAATCCTATTTATAGTACATCATACCTAGGCACAACGAACTCTAGAGTACATAATACCTAGGAACAACGTACTCTTGAGAACATAATACCTAGGCACAACGTACTCTAGACTACATAATACTCTATACCAAGGCACAACGTACTCTAGAACACATCACACCTATGCACAACGTGCTCTAGAGTACACAATGCCAAGGTCCTAAATACTCTGATTCTTATAGAGACTGGGAAAGGTGGAGCCCCATCCTCGCTCGCACCCTGTGTCACCCATCCATTTCTGTATGTATGTTCGTATCTGAACATTTATGAAACGCATTTTTCATAAATATATCAGACAGCTCAATTGCGCCATCTATCAGGAAGTTGCGGTGCTCCCTGCTTCCATCAGATAGGTTGTCTATGAGCCTATCTAAGAAGTCCGATGGTTCCGTATACATGTCTTTATTGCATTCTCTGCGAATGTCTCTTGACAGTAACAGTTCGATTACACACGAATGTTCTAGCGACGATGATGAGATAGTTAAGATGATTGCATCAACTTCAAGAACACTTATTCTAGACTTCTCAAGAATAATTCTTAGTGTGTATACTTAACACTAGACATGACGCAGTCTATGCAGAATCCCCAACTCGCAACCGACTGTCTTACTGCTCTCCTCTACTCTGTCTACTCTCTTTATCTATACTGACTTCTTGATCCTCAGACAGTCGGAAACTCTTGGTAAAGGTATAGTTGTGATTGGTCAGTACCTAGATTGACATTACCTAGACCACTGGAAGGTGTGGTCTCAGTCAACGTTACCTATTCTACTTAACCAATGGGAAACTCTTGCCCACGTGGATGAATGACCTTTCCAGTCGATTCTTGAATACAACATCTGGGGTTCATCTATTATCTTCCTCGAAATGATATATGATATTCTCGGTAGACCGGCGCTCTTTAGAAGTCGATAGACTACAGCAATTATTCTTCATCAAGACATTGTCATCACGTGTCCTCTTCTTTCAGATCCTAATTCTGTAGACGCCATGACCTGCTGCTTCTATATTACTGGTATACCTCCCACGGCCAGTCGGTTACTAGTTAATGCAGGCCTAGATTCAGCTGTCAGAATCTTAGGACTAATATACGAATACTCACGGACTATGTAAAGCTAAGTTACTTTACATTACCTTCCAAACCTATATACTGAAACTAAGTGTGTGATAAATATATCAAACATGCTGAAAAATGGTTGTCTATAATAAATTTTAAAATGTGCGGCTTTTGACGAGCTTTTAGAATGTTTGTTGTTTTTGGCTATACACAAGTTCGCAAAATCTATTTCGACAATTAACCATATAACAATTGGCTCCAAATATCACAAAAAGTGAAGACGGTTATTTGGTTATAAGAAATTTTTAACCTTACAATACCTCAACTTTGGAGATATTTGGCCTATTTCTCAAATCTTAGATTTACACTATGTGTGCATGTATCAGGTCATTATAAAGCGCCATTATTTATGCCATCTGAATTGATCTGAATCATGTCCTTAGCTTCTTTCATCACATCTCATCATAATCATCATCATCCTCAATATCATCATCATCAAATATCATTATCAATATAATCACCATCACCAAAATCATCATCATTATCATCACCATCATCAATATCATCATCATCATCATCATCATCATCATCATCAATATCATATCATCAATATCATCATCGTCATCATCATCAACATCATCAACATCATCAACAGCATCATCATCGTCATCATTGTCATTATCACCGCTATCATCGTCATCACTTATCATTGGCACCATCACTATGATCATCATCGCTATGATAATAATAATTATCATCTATATCGCTGTCATGATAACAGTCATCATCATTATCATTATCACCACCATCATCAATATCTATCATCAGCTACATCGCCTCGTATATATCTCGTCCTTATCATCACATCATAATCTCTAATCATTACATCATCATCAGCAGCCTATCGTCACTTCCATTATCCTCATCTCTCATCACCGTCATCATCTATCGTGACGATAACGATAGCGGTGATGATTACGAAAACTATACGGTGATTTTTAAAAAAAGACCATTGAAGAGACTGACTTGTTTGAGATCGGAATTTGATCGATATTCCGTTCGCGTCTTCGCTTGTGTACACTGAATCATCCGATTGTAAACATCCATAACTGCTGGCATCGTTACTATCTAAAAATTTCCGTTAGCGACCGGCTCAATAGAAGCGCAGTCTCAAATCAACGTAGATCGACGTCTCTATAAACGTACGATTACAATTACTATCTCAATGTCGAGCGCACGACTCGAAATAAAGTTCGAATTTCCGACGGAGTTTCGTCAACTGAACGGGTAAACGGTTAGTAGTCGTCGAGAAGAGAGGTCTAGTCTTTGCTAGGAAGCGATCGAATACTAAAGAGTGAAGTTGCTGTTGCTGCTCCTAAGGATGCGTCTCTAATTCGCTGCGTCTGTCCCACTCTTTGACTCGATTTCAGGCCCACTTCTTCCCTCGTTGCGCGGCCTTCGCTAATGACTTCGTCTCGGCCAATAATAGGCCTCCGGTCAGGCGCAGCGCTGGCCCGCCTCTGCCTGAGAAGGGCACAGAGCAGGAGACAGGCGGATGGAAGGACGGAGAAAGAGAGAGACGAACAACTCAACCTGGGTTTTATTAGGGGGATGCGCTTATGCGTCAACGAGTGTAATGGACGGGGTGTTAACGACCTGTGAGCGTGGCTGCCGTCTGCCCTTTGGCCTCCTTTGGCTCCCCGTCGAAGAGCAACACCATCGGACCATCGTCCGAAATCAGAGAACACCGGAGTTTTGTACTCATCTGGTGTGAAGAGTCGTTTTTGGAAGTGCGCTTCTGAGGAGTGCCAATGGCTGTGTCGAATCAAAGACAGAAAATGCATCCTATCTGCCCCCTTCCCCTCCACCTCGTTTCCTGCATCTCCTACGCATTCAACGGCTGCTCTTCTTCCTCTCGTCTACATTATTTACATCCTGCCACCCGCCTCTGCTTCCTCCACTCTCTCCTCTTCGTCCTCCTCTTCCTCCTCCTCATCTTCCGTTCGTCATTCTTCTGATCCCTTTCTCCTGTTCCTCCTTCTCCTGTTCATTCTCCTAACCTTGGCCTAGATATTGGTCCTTTTTAGCTTAGTTATCGAATTACATCATCTTCTTGCACGATCTTCTTTATCTCTAGTCCCTGCTTTCCAAATGAGGTTTCCCTCTATAGGGATTTTGAAATCCGATTATAATAATGATTATTAAGTTCTTGGTTCTGTATGACGAGAATGTTTCTCTTTACAAATAAACAGCTGCGTAGCCATGAAAAAATTTCGGAGGGTTTAAGATTTCGGGGGTTTCCATTGGAGATGATCGCAAAAATTGAGGTTTTTTGGTAGTTCGCATGTAAAAGCATGTAAATGTTTTTAGGAAGGGGGGGGGGGGTGGTGGGTTGAACCCGCGCAACCACCCTCTAAATACGCCCATCATGCATAGTATGCACAAAAGAAATAAACATATATGAGTTATTGAAATTCATAGCATACTCGAAATGCACCATTAACTTTCTCACATGAATAATTGACAATAGACCCGTATTGTGTTAATGCCAAAAAGCCGAACTATATGTATACACACACGTATTTAAATAGGTATATAAATACAGACAGACAGAGAGACAGGCAGGCATACAAACAGACAAACAAACAGACAGCCACTTAGAATTTGGATAGACCTGCTAATAAAAGCACGGCAAATGGTGCATAGAAAACAGAAGAAGCGTCCATTTCTACGAAGGCCCGTTTGTTTTACCCATGGCTCTATAAAAGGCTACGTTTATGTTATTAAACAGATCCGTTCTTCGTGTAGGTTTATACACAATGCACATGTACATTGTACACATAATCGACGTTTATCGTCGTTGCGTTAATGACGTCTGGCATTGACCCATTATAAAATCATCAGCGTAACGCACCGACCCCGACCATTTAACACATTATAAAGTCCATTGTGCCCGGCCTTTCATCTCAATCGTCGTCGGGATAATTGCCCCGTAGATCCGCTGACCGAACCCAGCCACCCTTCGGTGCAGGCCTTGATGTCTCCGCGGGTTTCGCACGCAACCCCTATCTATGAGCAGTAATAGTTGAGCATCTGTTCCAATTTACCAGAATTAGGAGTTTCTATGAATTTTCATAATTGCAACAATGCTGTGGAAAATAAGTTTGAGAACTATTTTCAACAAATCTCATAAAATTTTACCTGATGGTAGCTATGGGCACAAGCAGTCAAACATGTCTTTTGACATCTGGAAACAATCCTGGTTTCATTTTTAATTTTAAAATGTTCAGCCCCACTGCTTCCAAGGATGATCAATTTAATTTAATGTTGTGGAGCTTTTTCAAAACACTTGTATGACTGGGTATATTATTGGAATAATAACAAGTGAGCATAGCCATAGTAATTAACATGCATACCTTTTATCATCCAATCAAATCAGTTTGCTGTTAAGAGAGGGAGAGGGTGAAGTAGATAGGGCAAGAAGTCTTACTTGGTGATCACGTAATTGAGATGAATTTATATAAGTGACTATAATTATAGTCTGTTTCTGCAGATTTGATGCTTCTGAACTTTGGAAATAGTTGTGTTTGTGGGTGACCAATCGAATTGCTTATCCACTGTTGTCTGCCTCTCTGTCGTAGTACTCAGTCTGATCTTCTGGATATTGACCTGTTTGTGGCTTGAATTTGGTGCACTAAAAACTGTCCTTTTCAGCCGTGCTGGGGTCGGGAGCGCTCCTGAGTAGTAACCTTGAAGGGGCGCTATATAAAATCTTCGTAATGAATAATGAATGAATGAACTATAGGCTGATGCCTTGTGCATTAGAAATTGGTGGCAATAGAAGTTACCGGTACTAATTACAACTACAATTTTGCTTAAGGTGTTACAGAATGTGCAACTACACCTTTATTTTGCACTTTAAAGTACCTCTCAGAGTTGTTCAAATCTATTTTTACATTTTAAAAGGTCATAAAAAGTTGTCATAAGAATCAACTCTTTCATCCAGGCCCGGATCTACAGTTTTGGGGGCCCTGTGCTGATCGAATGACAGGGCCTCTTACAATTTTAAGAAGCAAGGCAGACATACAATAACCCGACACATAATTTGTTATACTGTACAGTACATACGAAGTAGATAGGACAATAATTCTACGTGGGAAAGATCGGGTGTTGAATCAACACTGAATCGAGTAATATTTCGCTTCCTTGATTCGTTGTATGATGATTTCCTCAACTTTCTTCCCCATCAACACGATTAATTCCTCACAAACTGTCTTAGACAAGTAAGATGAGACACCCCGACCTGCGCCACCATATCTCTGTAAATGCTGACATAAAAAGGATCGAACTTGGCTAGTAACTCGATGACTCTCATATATAGTTGTCATTATTATCAGATCCGAAAACTCCATCGTCACCACGGAAATGGAGACCTCGTTCGGCCAGAAATTTAATTACTTCCACTGCTCGCTGTAAAACATCTCGCCAATAGGCTACTTCCGCTACGAATCGACTTCAACGACTTGTTTCACGAGATTGCAATCCAATCGACCAGCTGTGATCTTTCTACTGCGCCAAACTGTTAAACTATTCTTATGTTCAGCGATATATTCTCGTGCTCAAGAACTCTACTCTGGCAATGATTCCAGTCGCTGAACCCGTCTCGAAACAAGGATTTACTACGACTAAACAGCTTGCAGGGCACACAGTAGACGTTACCAGTCGACATGTAATATGATAAACACTCCCTCCTCACTGTTTCAGAGATTGCCATTGTACGCTGAAATAATGTAGGCCTATAGGTGGTAAATACCGTTTATGAGTTTTACCTGCGCGCTCTGATTTAGAAAAATCACCCAAGTTTTGGACAATCTCTGGTCGCCGTATAATTTCCTCGCATAGTTCATCAGTCACAACCCAATTAGCTGGTTCGCTACTAACGTTAGTATTATAACGTCTTCATTAACACACGTAGTTGCTGCATTGGTGAGAATGTTTCCCAGTACTTCGGACTCTATTGTTATTGGAGCGAGTAGAGCGGGTGCGGGCCGTGCGACACCCTCAGTCTGAGATTCTGAACATTCTCCCGCTTTTGTTGGCGAAATTGACGTCACTGTCGTCGTCGTTTCCGGTGAGAAAAACGTGGTCAACTTCTGTAAGGACTCTAGGAGGCTCCAGCGTCTTCCACTGCGCTCCTTCTTTTTCTCTTCTCTGCTCCACTATTGTACTTCTCTTATCCATTGAGCTTGAATTAAGTTGAATAGGCCTAATAATCTTGATTGACGCTAGCGGCTCACAGTCTATGCTTTATTATTGTCTGAAATAAAAATGACTTAAAAGTTTTTTTTACTTTTACAATTTGGAGGCCCTGTGCTGCAACACAATCAGCACTGTGGTTAATCCGGCCCTGCTTTCATCACAGCCAACAGTGTTATTTTATGATGACTAATATGGTTAATTGTGCTATCAGGCATGCAGTCATCCTTGTCTTTTTTTATTCTCAGACATGATGACTTGAAGTAAATGTTGGACATCAACAAGGACAACCTGAAGCTTGAGGCCATGAAGAGAATTATTGGGGTGCAGTTTTGAATTTTATGGTTGCTTTTTGATCCTTTTAGGAACAGCTCAGAATTGAGATAGGTTTCATAGGGGTTCAGAATTGATATAGGTTTTATATTTTTATTTTCAACTTAATTGCTTGTGAAGGCTACATAAATTTTTTATGTGTGTGATATGAATGCGGTTATATTGTGTTATTGGTTCTGTATTTTGTTACAGTAATAACAGTGATAATAACGAATTCATTATGCCGTTGGGCTTGCAAAAACTACTTACCGGTAGGGCCTACTGCTATTACTGCTACTAAAAAAATAATAGTCTTCTTTTAAAAGTGATTCACCCTTATTCTGAAAACATGTGGATGCTGTTAACCAGTTTTTTGAAAACACATTCCACAAAAACTTGTAACAAAAACACATCTTATGACTCTACATTTAGCATCATTGTACCTGAAGCAGCATATGGTTGGAATTAAGTTGTGTTATAAACTGTTTTGTAGATGGTGCACGCAAAAGGAAAAGATGCATCTGACTTGTTCCCGGCTGTTGTAAAGAACGTTGTATCAAAGAACATAGAGGTTTGAATTGAACTTTTGAAGTTACTTTAAATGACAAAGAATAAAAACTTTATGTAACATTTTACATGGCCAGGCTTCCTGTTGCCATACCAACCTCATGCAGCTCCACGTCTAAGATTTCTTGTGCTTTTTGTACATTTTGGGTGATGGCTTTGTCTGTGCCATGCTCCGCTGTTTGAGACTTTTGTAGTTTTTATTCAGTCTTTGTAAAAACCAATTTTAGCCTTCTTTTTACTCTCTTGCCCTCACTGACTAATGGGCAGTGCAATGTGCTAGCTATTTTTCACTTTGAAGGTGCTGGTGCTTAAGTGAGGTGATGTAATTATTAAAATTGTTGCATACCTCTTTCAACAGCAATCCTCAGAAGCATGGATGTGTTGTTGAATGATATTTTGACTGAGGCACTCCAACGCAGCAGCTATCTAAGAGCAGGACAGTGTACTTAGTTTTGGAATGTTTAAGTGAAACTGCCAAAGTGCTTTCTCATTTTCCTATGTTTTCGTAGGTGAAAAGCTCGTTTATGTCTACCTGACCAGATATGCCTGCCGAGGAGCAGCAGGATCTAGCGCTGCTGTCAATCAGTACATTTCAGAAGGCACTAAAGGTAAGTTAATTGAGACTCCATTCAGCATTATTTTACTCACCATGCACCTCTATAACCTGAATGAGACGGCACTGCTCTGGTTCTTACATGCATGAGGTGACTGAGCTTCATTTGTTTGTGGACGAATCTGAGCACCAATGCTTGTTGAAATGTGTTAACGGTGTACTATTTATGAAGTGCTGCGATCATGTTTATCTCTCAGCCAAATGACTCCTCAACTTTGGGACCAGGCTTCGGAGAAGTGTATATAAAGGTGTGTAAACAAGTGTGCTACCTTTACCCTTACTTCTACTCTTACCTTTACTTTTACCTTTACCTTTACTTTTACCTTTACTTTACCTTTTGCATCTGAGGAGTCTCTATAGAGAAACTAGTAACTGCAAAGTAAAAAGTGACTAGTTGCGTATACAAGATCTTTGGATTCTCTTTGTTTGAAGACAGTTGTATAGACCTATAGGCCTACGGCCTAACAATATCAACGAACGGTATTATGTTTATAAACATGACTAACCTACTTATTCTTCTGTTTGAAGGCAATCGTAACCATAGCTGTTGATTCTCTTTGTTTGAAGAGAATTATTGTAGGCTACTCCTTTCACGTTGTCTGTGTTTTAATGATAATCTTAGCCATTATAGATCTAAGTGTTCTTCTGTGTAGGCTAAATGATAATAGCTACTGGCCTCTAGCCTATATACGTCGTATTCTCTTTGTTTCAAGATAATCGTAGGTCTATCCATATTTAGGTCTACTAATTTTCTTTGTTTGAAAACAATCGTAACTATAGGATATATATTTTATACCCTCTTTATTTTAAACAGTCGTTAGGCCTAGTATAACCTATATATATACGTATTCTTCTGTTTGAAATATTATAATAATTATCGTAGCCACGTATGGGTATTCTGTAGAACGTAGGCAACTGATAGGCTAGTAACCATGTATACAAATTCTTTTGTTTGAATGATAATCGTAACCAAGTCAACGTATTGTCTTTGTGTTCATATATATCTACGTGTTCTCTGTTTGAATGACAATCGTAACCATATCAACGTATTGTCTTTGTGTCCGATTACCTACGAGTTCTCTGTTTGAATGACAATCGGAACCATATTAACGTATTGCCATTGTGTCCATATAAGCTGATAGGCCTATCTACGAGTTCTCTGTTTGAATGACAATCGGAACCATATCAACGCATTGTCTTTGTGTCCATATATATCTACGAATTCTTCTGTTCGAATGACAATCATTATCGTAACCATATCAGCGTATTGTCTTTGTGTCCATATATCTACGAATTCTTCTGTTCGAATGACAATCGTAACCATATCAACGTATTGTCTTTGTTTCCATTTATATCTACGAATTCTTCTGTTCGAATGACAATCGTAACCATATCAACGTATTTTCTTTGTTTCCATTTATATCTACGAGTTCTCTGTTTGAATGACAATCGTAACCATATCAACGTATTGTCTTTAATTGTCTATGAGTTCTCTGTTTGAATGACAATTAATCGTATCCATATCAACGTATTGTCTGTGTGTCCATAATTTTATAGGCCTATCTACAAGTTCTCTGTTTGAATGACAATCGTAGGCTAACCATATCAACGTATTGTCTTTGTGTCCATATCTACGAGTTCTCTGGTTGAATGATAGGCCTAACTACATAAATTACGTATTCATCTGTTTAACAAACCCTGCAATGACCAGGGCCGGATTATTTGGGGGACAGAACGGCTTAAGTCGAAACTTTGGGGGGCAGTCCCCTCTGTCCCCCATGATTTACACCACTGCCTCGGATAGTGATTAACCAGTGATTCAGCCTATATCAAACTGCCTAACTTTCCTAATTATAACTACAGGAAAGGTTGTACAGAATATTATTAAGTACAAAAGAAGTGCTCAATAATACACAGACAAGGTTCGAAGATCGGGGAGAAAGAGGAATCTCCCCTCGTTGGTATACAATTTCTCAAAGTGCACCATTGAAGATGGTCCTATATTTTCAAGCAGCCCACAGGTAGCCTACCCTATTAAGTGCAAGGCCTACAAACGTAGGTTTCAGTATAGAGTACCACAGGTATAATATCTAAATAAGGCAGTCAAGAATTTAAAATCCATTAGCATTTTGGTATTTTAAAACTACATATATAAATAAATATATATATGTCCAAGATGAACTTGAAATCCACCCAGACATTTAAAAATCACATATTAAACATAAAAAGAAATGACAAAATCACCAAGTGTCAAAAATCATCTTCTTTAATAATACTAGTATACTACACAAGCTAACATATTTGGCAAGACATTGCCAAGTCCAAGAACTGTTTGTGAATTTTCTTACTGTCTTTAAATTTAATAAACTTGTGTACACGAGACCTGTAAAAGTTCAAACAGTTGTCTGGAGACACCATATTAAAAGTCTAAAACAGTTTAAAGCGATGGTCAATCCAACAACGATAGGAACTCTTGGTAGATGTGAGACTTCAAATTGAAGTGGAAAGTCTGTGGGATTTAAGTAGAGGAGCGTGAGGCAGATGACGTTGGCTCAGTGGCGGTATTGGTGGAGGAACTGAGAGCCTCTTTATCGAGTGATGAACTATCTGTCAAAATTACAAAACAAAACAATTTTATTGAGCGGTGTTGAATAATGGTGGCAAATTATCCACAGTTGGGCAGAAAGATTGCTTGGATTTTCGTACAACACCTAAAGTTGTTAACGAATGATAGTCAGGTGTATTTCAGCCATACCTTTCCAATGAGGAGTAGTTACAACAAATGTAGCCTAGAGCGGCAAGTAAATTATATAAAAATGCACTAAGAAATATCACTAAGGGAGGGAATAGTTAAAGCATTTAGAACAAGAGCAGATCCTTAAGCATATCTGAATCAGCCATGGTAGGAAGTGCTAGCAACTTCATTTTCCTTAGCCTTGGCATATCAGGGCGGGAGGCCAGTCCTTGCCCTCATCATCTAGTTCTTCCCACCAACAGCGTGCAGTAAGTACACTCATTAGAGCCGAGTTTGATGTAAAGCAACTAACAGTACATTAACTAGTACTTATGAATGTTTTACAAACCATTACAACAAAACATCTTCTCAAGCAGTGGTTCTCAACCTGAGGGTCGCCTTCCCCCACCCTCCATTGAGGTCGTCTTACGATGGGCCAAAGGTTGGCTTTAACCTTCAGCAATTTGCAAAAAGTTGCCAGTGTAGTTTCTTAATATTTAATATGTAATAATGATTAATACACTAACTATTACACTACAGCGACTTAGAATTAATATTTAGTTTTTATTTACATATTATTTTACTATGAATCATTCGATAGCTGGAAACAGTTAATTTAATTTTGGCTATTTTAGTTTTGCGATGTAAATTCTAAGTTCATTTTTACCGTAATTCTTCAAGGACTGGATGGCTGTCATCATTGGATCAATTTCTGTCACATCTGCACTGGTAGAAGGTGAAACCGCTGAGAGGACAAGTGGCCCAGAAGTTTACGCTTTCTTGACCAACTAAATTTTCAGTCGACCTCTGATTGGAAGAACAATCAAAAACACGCATCATACAAATTAGAATGTCAAAACTAATTAACACACACACACAGACACAATTACAGACGCTCATCGTTATAAGTTCAATGGCCTTTTCACAGTGTACAATGTTAGACGTATTTTCGGCCCAGTTTCAAATGAACTGTCTTAATTTTAGAAATTGATCAGCTCCACCAAACTGATTTAAGTGTCTGGGTCTAGGCCCTAGCGCATAAATCACGATCGAAGAAAATGATCTTCAAGTACTTGTGGAAAAGAGATAGAAGTGAGGACCTCATGTCACAGATAATTAGGCAAGTTATTTCACGCGAATGAGCCGACACAGCAAACTTCTATGCTAGTGAAATCTGGGCTGGTAAAAAACAGTCACCTTACCTAGCAGAGCACAGAGATCATTGACTAGAAATGAAATAGCCTGAGATACAAAGTTCTTTGAGATATGATGAAGAATAGCCTGCTAGACATTTATGCACAAGCATCAAGATCTTAAACTCAATGCCATTTTGTATAGGTGATGAATGAAGATCCTTCCACATGAACTGCACATGTTCAAATCAAGGTATACCATCATGGATCAGTCGAGCCTACAGTATCAAAACTGATTGGAGCCGATTTATGCAGAAATGAATCAGGCCTCCATTGCCATAGGCCCATAGCCAACTCTCGAGCATATGAAAGCATGCACCGGAGGTTGTTGGGCTTCAATTGTAAGCGAACAGCATATAGTGCGAATCTGAAGCAGGTGGTAAAAGCACGTTCGACATAAGTACTTGTACATCCTTAAAAAGCTCGCCTCAAGTTCTCCAACCGATCCAGTGACTGCACCTCAACTCTGGAATGATCTTTACCCCGAGTTTTGGAAATTTTCAGTTCTCACACCAATACTGCAGCTCAATCATTCAATTTGCCTCAAACCTCTCTACTTCTCACCTAACAGGTTTCCACTCCAAATTGAAGTCCCACCTCTTGAAGAATTTCTTGCATAATTACGTAACTCCGCAAATGGCCGTTTTGGACCCACCCACCACCCTGTAACGCTTCGTACCGTTTCCCTAGACCCATCCACCCACCACAGCGTTACGTAATTATTGGTACGAAAAATCATTTTAGATTAGCTATGTGTTACAAGCGCAAATAATTAATATTTTATAGCAAATTTTTTATGGTATGCGAATTTAAACAGTAGGCCTAAAATATACATAATGTTTATTTATATAAATGACAGTCATGTTTGAAATGCAATTTTTTTCGACGTTTTACACACTGCTGAAAAGTGTCATGGACTAAATTGATTATTAATAATTAATCAAAAGTAAGATGAACTAATTATTTGCTTAGTCTTAGCACTTCGATAATTATTAATATAAATATCACCCAGGTTTTGTCGGGAATCAAATTTAAATGTTTGAAATTCGTGTCCAAGAAGTAAAATATGCTTTAAAGTGGTTGTTCGAGGTCAGGAATCCAAGGAGAATTACCACGTTGTTCCGACGGTAAAACTATGAAAGATCCAAACAATTCAAACAGCGGTTTCCAGTTAACACAAACGTGTGAACAGATAATTATGTTGATCTGAACTTCCGCTGGTGCCTGCTACCCGATCTTTTTCGGCTACTTCGGCACTAAGTCGGTATTGGATCCTTCGGCGACAGCTTATTAAACACTAACTTAGTGTTGATTTATACTATTGGGTCATTCCGTCTCAAATCAACAAATTTTGTAAGTTTCCCACTCGACCATCTCAGATTTTGATGAAATTTCCATTGAATGTGCATTGATGTATATAACATGGTGTGCAAATGTTTACAGCAATATTCCTAGTAGGCTATATCATTTTTTACGGAATTTTAAGGACGACTGGGGTGATCCTGTTTTTCGCGATTTCAAAATCGTGTCTTAATTTGCTGCCATATTCAGTAGGCCGTAAGTCCATTATTATTGCAGATAAATTGATGAAATTTGCAGGACACCTAGCTTATGTGGTGCTAATTAAGGGCTGTTGAAGAACTAGATATCTGATGGATAGTTTTTTTCTAGCTGCGGATTGAAAATTGGGAAAAAAACAACGACCTTTTCTGGCGCCAGTACTTTACTGCTCCACAATGACCAAATGGATTGATTAACACAGAAATTGTGAACCACTTGCACTAATAGTCCACATTGTGTGCACAAATAAGCAATTAGGTTGGCTTTATCATGTGTACCTTTTGCATTATGGCCATATGAAATTGACAAAAACCTAATTTTTGTGTTTTGACGACCATTTTCAAGGCCTTATATGGGCATGTGGGACAGGTGATGCAGCTGTGAAATTAGCACCATTGGAAAGAGCAGCTCAACTACTATATAAAACAACAAAAGTTGTTTTTGAGACTCTTGTAGTTCAATTGATGTAGTTGTTTCCATTATAGTAGTGTTTGAAGCATTCGCGAGCTGATTCCAGGTGCCAGTACTTTACTGCTCCACTATGACCTAAAAGGGCTGATTAACAAAGCAATTGTGACCCACTTGCAGTAATAATCCACATTGTGTGCACAAATAAGCAATTAGATTGGCTTTATCATGTGTACCTTTTGCATTATGGCCATCTGAAATTGACAAAAACCTAATTTTTGTGTTTTGACGACCATTTTCAAGGCCTTATATGGGCATGTAGGACAGGTGATGCAGCTGTGAAATTAGCACCATTGGAAAGAGCAGCTCAAATACTATATACAATATACAAGGCTGAAATAATCATGAAATAATGCAGACTGTTCCTGGTATCAGCTCACGAATGCTTAAAACACTATTATAATGGAGACAACTGCATCAATTGAACTACAAGAGTCTCAAAAACAATTTTTGTTGTTGTAGGAATATTGCTGTAAATTTGTGCACACCATGTTCTAAAACATCAATGCACATTCTGGGCAAATTTCATCAAAATCGGAGATGATCGAGTGGGAAGCATTTGTTGAATTGAGATGGAATGACCCTATTGCGTGTTTTAGCTAAGTTTAAAATCAATGGCACAAAGTTTGAACTTCGATCACATCGTGTCTAAGATATCATTTGATGTTAATCTAAAATTCATTTATAACTAAACTGTTGGTAAAGCGTTACGTAACATTCAGCTCAACCCATCCACCCTCGTAACGTTTTCAAGGACCCCACACACCCAGCCTGGAGCGTTACGTAATTATGCAATGACCCCTTGAAGGATTTCTACCATTATCCTGAGCAGTGCCCCAAAGTATCTTTCGGACTACATGTGAAAGCCGTAATCTGCGACCTCATCGCATTCCTTGCGCTCTGCTGATTGGCTTGATCTTTTTGTTCCTAGGACTAGGACTGCCTTGGCTCAACGCCCGGCATTTGCTGTGGTTGGTCTCTACTTGGAATGACCTTCCTCCCTCACCAAGGGCTAATGATTGACGCACGTAGATTTTGAACGGTAATAGACGGCAATACCGCCACCCCGGGTCTGGTGGCCGCCAGGTGTGGACATGCGAGGTTTGTTGAAGATGGCATAGCCGGTTGGAGCAGCGCGATATAGAGGGACATCATCCGAAGCTTTCTTGCCATAATGTCACGATGATTCTCAAGGACAGACTGTCCAACATAAGCGAACTTGTCACCCTCAAAGCTATCATTCAGGAAGCAATGAAAGTCCTGCCTTAGCAGATCCTCTGCATCCTCAGATCTGGTCTCACTGGCGAAAAAGACAGACTTGAATCAACAGGCGAATATGTATCAGCGCTCGTGATTAAGCGGTAGTGCCCTGTGCTGGAGCTTTTGCAGTACTTTCAATTTCCAAACATGACTGGAATATATAATTATGATAGAAAAAATACCAACATCAGCTTTCGTGAAGAGAGTGCAGCTGGCAACATAATGTTCTCTGGATCCTGTTTCTCCCTAACATCTTCAAGGAAGGTCCAGAATAGCTTCCTACAAACAGTAAAACATTTTCATTTGTCAAATCATATAGAAAGAATAATAAATAGGTTGCATTGCTGGAATAGCAATGATCAGTTTTCATTCAGGAGTGTATGGTGTACCAAGTTCAGATGTTGATTCAGAATTGTTTTGCAAGACTATTTTACTAGTGTAATTTTTGGCTGAAATGCTTATTATGAATATAAAAAATCTGCACAACTCCTTACAGTGTAGCACAGCTAGTAAAAGCTAAACAATGTCAACTTTTGAACATCAATAATGTTTTGCCAGTTTGAAAAGTACACAATTATCCCATAACAATGTAATATGAAAAGTATAACACTTCTTGGTTATTTAATTTTTAATGTGCTACTGTAATGAACAGGAAATAACTTATTAATTTTTCACTCATTAATTCATTTCAGGGATTTATATAGCACCCATTGAAGATTATCTACTCAGGAGCGCTCCCGAACCAATCCCCAGCTAAAGAGAACAGGCTTGAGGTTAGAATAGAACGTGGCTGCAAGGGCTCTAGGCATAGGGCTTATTGCCAAAGGGAGTGCATTCCAGATTGCAGGGCTAGCAACAGAAAAGCATGACACTGCATGCATGCCTAAAACAACTCGTAGAGAACCACGGTGAAGAGCTCGCGAACAGGGCCAACAAGATTCAGTGCCCGCGCTGTAGTCGGGAGTGCCTCTTGAGTAGAAACCACGGTAAGGGGCGCTATAACAAGCAAAGCATACATACATATCAACAGAACTCATATCAGCCATTTTCATTTTGACAAATGGAATCATAATGATATGAAAGCTTTATGCACAAAATTATCTGACTAACATGACAATGAGTAATCCTGAAGTGGATGAGCGTGTAGCAAGTGCTCCACACTAAGACAATCAGATTCACTCGCTTCACCTGGTTTTATTTATGTATACATTTATCAACTGTCTCTAAATTAATCAAACATTCAAAATATAATATTATGTGTTAACTTATGCTTACACTTACTGCTTGAGACATCGAAGTCACTAACAGGTACTACCGGTATCTATATTAGAAGTGTGATACACATAAGCAAAGTATTTAGCAAACTCATGTATGCAATCCCAAAATAACCAAGTCGCCAGCGTGCTCAAGTGCAGAAATCTTTGACCACAGGTGGAAGAGCATGAGACACAAAGCTCTTTGACAAAAAATAAAAGAACAGCCTGCTAGATAAGTTATGCCCAAGCATCAACGGTCATAGACTCAATGCCCTTTTGTACACGTGATGAGCGCGGCATAGACCCTCCCACATGAACTGTATATTAGGATGGATTGAGGAAGTTTTTTCAATAGTTTGAGAACAGTGGACTCATACTTCTTAGTTACTCTGTAAATTTTAGACACAGATGGTAAACGCACATTCGACATACTTGTATAACCTTCACGTGCTCTGAGAAAGTCAATCCATGGTCCAAAGTCAACCCAGTTCACACACAGTAGTTAAAAAGTCACAAGGGAAGCAATGCAATTGCTCTGTCACACACTGACCAGTCTGGTAAACTAAAACTTGAAGAGTGGCCCTCATCTATGTATGCATGGTTTTGCATGGTTTGGCCATAAACCCAAACAAATCTGAGACAATTCTGTTCGGTTCAGGCCAACGCCTGCGTTCTTTCCCTTCACTTCTAGTGTCGACCTCGCAGGCACTGCTGTGTCTCTTTTAGATACTGTCAAAACACTTGGGGTAACCCTGGACAGTAAGCTCACATTCCGAGACACATAACAAACCTTTGTAAATCTTGTTTCTATCACATCAGGGCAATACGTCACATCAGGTCGGCTCTAACTAAGAATATGTCTCAAACTATAGCCTGTTCACTTGTATCCTCTCATCTTGATTATGCTAATTCCCTTTTTGTGGGTGTCTCAAACCTTGACCTCAAAAGGCTGCAACGAATCCAAAACTCCTTAGCTCGTGTAGTGATGCGTGTCCCACTACGAACATGCTCCTCAGTCCTACTCCACGAGCTGCATTGGCTTCCTGTTGAATTCAGAATAAAATTTCAATTGACCTGTTTGACCTACAAAGCCCTCAGATCCCCCACACCTACCTATATTCATGCACTACTAACTTTTTACATCCCTCCTCGTTGCTGGACGATCATCCAGTACAGGTCTTCTAAGCTGAGCCACGATGCAGAACAGTTCGACATACTTGTATGGCTCTCGTGCATTGTACGCCTCTGAACAAAGGAATGGAATCGCTCTCTACCAGACTTCCTTCTTTCAAAAAGCGGCTCCTCATCCTTCTTTCAAGGCACTAATCTAACTACTAACTGCATCACAGTTGAATCGGAGTTTCACGAGGGAAGCGCTATACCCCAAACAAGCAAGGCAAGCGTGTGAAGGACTTGACAGCCACCTCGGCGGCTTTGCTCTTGGGGTGGGATTAAGACCCTTTGGACCTCCAGCTGCAAGGCACCGAACATAGTGTCCCCTATACCACCGCGCTACGATTTCACGTGCTCTGAGAAAGTCAATCCATGGTCCAAAGTCAACCCAGTTCACACACAGTACTTAGTTTAAAAGATGTCAACAAGGGAAGCAATGCTGTAGATTAAGTAAGAAGAGTTTGGAAATATTATGTCAATGGTTTTCGGAGATCAACTGAGTTTTCCCAGATTTTTCAGTCAGAGACATTTGGATGACATCCAAGTGACCTGAGCCTCAGATCTCTTAGTCATTTTATTCACTCAGAAGATCAACTGTGCAGAGGGGCCAAGGAGATAAGTGTGGATGTTATCATCATATTTATGAGCTGCACAAAAGAAGAATTAGGGTCAAGTCAATGGTGTAGAGAATATAGAGAAGAGGGCCTAAGATGGAACATTCAGAGAAAACAAGTGTGACAATGAACGAGTCAAACTGTGTGGCACCAAATATTACTGTCTGGGTGCACTCAGAGAGGAATGAATGCAGCCATTACAGAGGGTGACATGCGATAGCAAACTTTTTCAAGGCAGAACAGACTGTAACTTGATATACTTGTACCTGTTAGGGACATAATTTAAATGCTTATAAATTGTCAAAACTAACTTTTCATTATCCAGATACCCCTCCCTGTCCAATCAATTTCCTATCTCAATCTCTCCTGCGACCCAGTCACTACACGCCTTCAACCAATCCATATTCTAAGCTGCACCTCAACTCCGGAACGATCTTCACCCTGAGTTCTGCAAATTCTCAGTTTTCAATCAATACTGCTGCTCAGAATTCTCTGCCTCAAGCTCCTATACTTATCACCCCACAGGTTTTTTACTACAAATTGAAGAGTTAGCAAACTCATATATATATATATATACATAAAGTATACATAATGCATTCTGTCAAATAATTTGTCTCAGGTGGCCTGGCTTGACCTTCGGGACCTTTTGGGTCTCCTGTGCATACCGACAAATCTCAAAAATAGTTTTATGTACTTACGACCTGTATTTTAAGTTGGTTACCGAATAAAATATGTTACTGTTATAAAGTATTCAAAGATCTATAAAGTGCCTCTCACAGTGCACACCATTTAGAGACAGGCAATCCCAGTGCTCCAGAAAAAAGGGCAAGTTTAGAGGCAGTGAAAAGATCCCAAGCTGGTACGACTAGACTCTTCTTATCCATAGTGCATGCAGTCATCTGTTGTTGCACTGATTACTGTAATTCACTACTAGCTAGGTTCGACTATCATCCCTTCAGTCATTCCTGAACTCAGCGGCTAGGCTCATTGCCCGCCTTCCTCACTTCTCTCACATTGTGGGGCGCGGTGGTGTAGGGGTATGTTTGGTGCCTTGCAGCCGGAGGGTTGTGGGTTCGAATCCACATCAAGCCGCCGCGTAGGGACCCTGGGCAAGTCCTTCACTCACAATTGCTCATGCGCTTCGGCATGAAACTCTGATTCAGTGTCCACGCTGTAGTCGGGAGCGCCTCTGAGTAGAAATCTTGAAGGGGCGCTAAAACAAGTGCTCATACATACATACATTTCAACTTATACGATTGATGAACTGCATTGGTTTCCCATTGCTTCTCGAATCTGTTACAAGATCTTTCGCATGGTCTCAAGAACTCAGCAATGATGGGCTCCCAAGGACCTTTGTAATCTGATGTGCAAGCCACACTTCTGGTGTTTCTCTTTGTCCTCTCCACTCTTTAGACCGTCGTGATCTCTTTGCCCCTCGGGCAAGAACTGCTATGGCCCAACGTCAAGCCTTTGCCATTGTGGGTCCTTCCTCTTGGAATGACCTCCCCTGTATAAACTCTGATTATGGCTGGGGTCCCTCCCTCATCTGCCCGCTGCTTGAAGATTTTTGATTCCCTCTGAGGCCGTCTGGGCTTTCACGCTGACAGTGCCTCTGAATAGCTTATACTGTAAGAGGCACTTACAAATTTTCATATACAATACAATAATAATATCAATGATTATGATAATGATATTTATAATAAACCTAATAGCATGACATTCAGCAAGAGCTGAACCAACAAAGTGGGATCTATCCTCGCCCGCCTTTACCAGAAATCATGACAAAATATTTTGGAACCTGAAAGGTACTTACCTACGTTCATGAATGTGTCCACTATGCACGTGCCGGTGTTTTGACTGCATCATATGTCCAACCTAGTAGCATGACATTCAGCAAAGTTGAACAAACTAAATTGACTCCTAAATAACAAACAATTACATTGTAACAATGAGCAAAATCTTCTATAGAGGTACTTACAGTGTGGTATATGGGCATTTGTTTAGTGTGCACCAATGTCCAATGCAGTAGGACTGCAACACCTTGCCATCACCAGCGATTGAACAAACTACATTGACTCCTAAACAACAAACAATTACATTGTAACAATCGCAGCAAAATCTTCTATAGAGCCACATTGGGCATTTCTATAGTATGTTTCAATTACAATGCATAGGACTGCACACCTTAAGTGAGGTAAGTTCCTACATAAAAGCGCTTAAGTTCCTCATAAAAGCGCTGTAAACCATAAGTATTACAATTTTCAGAACAGAACATTAATCAGTTAGTAAACATTGCTCAGATAACTAGTAGAGACACCACATCAATCGCATTGTATCATATCTGAACATTTATAAAGCGCCTCTTGCAGTATGGACTATTCAGACGCTCTGTGAGTGCAGAAGCCCCGGGGAAAGAGAAACGCCTTCAGGGAACGAGTAGAAGAGGATGAGATCCTAGACATTAGCTTAGCCTGCAGAGGAGGGAAAGGTCATTCTAAGCAGAAGGGCCCAAAACAGCAAACGCCCGACTTTGGGCTAGAGCAGTCCTGGTCCGAGGATCAAAATGATCCAATACAGTACAGCGCAACGTAACATACGGAGCCATGGAGACATAAACAGATGGTACAATTTGGAAGCAAATGGAAAATCCTATGCTGTGCTGCTCTGTGTCCAGTAGACTACGTTGCAAATCGTCCATTGCCAGCCCAAGGGCAACAGACATGCCAAGTGAAGGCTGCTAGGAGTCCATGGAGAATTACAATAATACAGATAGACAGCAAATAGCATTTTAAAGGAAGAACCAACCGGTCGTAATGTTCTGTGCGAATACGAGGTTTATGTGCATTGGATCTGACAAAGTCGGAAATGGTTCAAATGGCGTCCAATCGGCTTTCACCTCTCCAACGACACCACTTGTCTGGTTGCTCTTCCTTCTGACGAAGAAATCTGAATTTGAATTAGAATGACCTAACTGTTGCATCTGTTTCCAGCATAACTTTTCTGTCTACATTACAATGCTCCTATAAACATCATCCAGATAGCCATGTTTGCATTGCCTTAGAAGGTTGTGATAAACGGAAACTGGTTAGAGCATTCACTTTGTAACACAAAGAGTACAGGTTCAAGTTCAAGCCTTATCTAATGACCGCTTGAGCATCAACCGATGATGTTGAGCAATTGTGAGTGTTGGACTTACTCAAGTTTTACTCAAAATTAGCTATACTCAAGGTCTCTGCACCAGTAATCATCTCAGGAGGCTTCTACTATAGAAGTAAGCCTTCTGAGATGATTACTGTGTCCTTCACTTACAATTTATCAAAATCATCGGTTGATGCTTGGCCACTAGATAGGGTGCTTAATAGCTTCATAATAACAATAATAATTGCTGAATACTACCTATACTCTGACAAAGCCATGTGTGTGTATAGTGTAACCGACCATTTGTGTCATAACGAGGATAATTAGCATCGCCCTCCTCCTTTGTCCAGGATTGGGTCTGGCAACAACAACAAAATGGCAGTGAAGGAGTTAACAAACATGCTCATAGGCCCCATGCTGCGCCCACATCAGTTGCCATCTCTGGCCCAATGTCGGCCAACTGAGTACCCAACTGATTTTTGTGTTAAGTGTCTTCGTGCCATTGAAGTCCAGGCAAGTAGTGATCAAACAAGACACTACACTTTGTTGTCTCCAATATGGTATTTTAATCAACAAATGCAAACTTTCAAAAGACTATAAATACCCCCAAAAATTGCGTAGCCTATTATAAAAAGAATTTTGGAGGGTTCACACACATTGGATTGGAACAATTGCAGTCACGAGTGATATCTATGAGTGTTTTAATAGTCAATCAGTAAATGCAATTGTTAACCGACCGAAGGGTGGATCAATTCTTCTTTAATATTTGTGGTCAGAAGATTTTAAGAAGGATGATTGGAAAGTAGATCTTTGGTGTTTTTGTGGATCAGCAAAAGGAAGAAAATTTGGCAGTGGTCTATGTGACAGAATGTATTTCCAGATCTATGACGGTCTCAAGTCATGGAGCAAGTGCTTCACCAAAACAGCTTAATTTCTAAAGGATCGTCCAAATTCTGTCGTCATAATAATAATAATAAATGAAGTAATAATATATGTAATTGATCAATAATAATAAAGACCGATTGCTACATTCTGTTGTTACAATCAGCATTTTATAATCAGCATTTTACCCACCAATCAGCATGACCAATCAGCATTTTTGTAATCAGCATTTTACCCGTCCCCAATCAGCAAATCAGCATTTTACCCGTGCCCTGCCATGATATCGTGAACTCTTAATTTAAGGGCAAAACTGGGAACGGCGGTCCCAAATTATAAAATGAAAGAAGTCTACAAAGTTATTTGATATTGTCACTTTAAAATGGAAGCTGGCTTGATGAAAAAACTTTCCCTAAATGGAATTGGGATTGATGAAAACATTCCTGTGTTGAAATAGAAGCTGGATTGATCGAAATAATTTTTCCCGTATATAGAAGCTGGATACCAAGCTGCATGGTTGCATGGACGAAACTAAGTTTCCATTCAACAGAAGCTGGATGAAAATAATGTTTTAAGTAGGCCCTAATTAGAAGCTGGATTCCTGAGAACATAAAGCACGTTTTAGCGAAACTATAAGAAAGCGGCCTCTGTTGATTTCTTTTAGTTCATAATTTGTGACCGCCGTCATTTCATAATTTGGGACCGCCGTTCCCAGTTTTGCCAATTTAAGATAGGCCTATGTTACTCTGCTAGCGTGAGCCCATATAGATAAAAATAAGAGAAACCAATAATCGTGCCGTCCATGCCGTTTGCCAGAGCACGCCAAAACATCGCTCTTCTTCACAGACGTTATTATTTTTACTCTATTTGTGACCGACTTCACGAATGTTATCGCCGTACTTAAATCTACTTAAATTACTAAGTCCGTTAAGCGCGCTCGTCTATTGACTTTGCCTAATATCACTCGCCGAGGCCTATTCTGGACGCACTACACGCTTTATTTCTCTTATTTATTTCTCAAACCTAACACCGCTAGCGTCGGATTTATTATACTAAACCCTCAATTAATCTAAACAACGCCGCCTAACCAAAATCAAATTTTAAAACAAAACTTATATTAGTAACACGAGGTCCTCTCAAACGGAAGTAGGCTACGGAACTCGTAAGGTACGCTAAGTAAGTAAGGAAGCAATCAAAACAAATTCAGCAATAAAGCCGTCTGTACGGTTTCTGATCAAAGAGGCTAGTTGGCTAACATATTCCCTTAAATACTTAAATAACCTATTTAGAGCTCAGTTTAATTTATAATGAAGCTGCTCTCGGCACTGGTCATTAACCACAAGCACAGGGCTTCAGAGTTAAACCAAACAGCCAATTCATTCAAACTGAAGCAATCTAAAAATGTATTCAGTGGAAATGTGTTTAAACATAGGCTTATTCGCACTGTATATGGACAAAGCATCGTCAATCGACTAATCCAGATGCAATAGTAGGCCTACAGCCCTACATGTTTGTAAAGTTCAGTTTTACGTCGGGTTTGAAACACCTGGGAAACGGAAACCCATTCGTCATCTTCAGAACTGTCAGAGAAAGCAGAAATACATGTAGGCGAATTATTAGTGGAGGACGAACAGTAAATTGCAACGATTGCAGAAGTTGTAACATAATGTGGGGCATGTTAGCCTAAATGAAATTATATTATAGGCTTCATGAGCGTGAAACAAGTAGACATGCGTTCTTAACTTGCAACGAGAGGGGCCTACAATTATGTCACTATTAAAACAGGAAATATTCACATTTTATTGTAAACGTAAATCAGTACGCAAATAACCGTCTAGGAAAACAGTAACATATTAGCCTACCAAATATTATAAAGCCTTTTTAATGCTAAAAGTATGTTGTTTGTTTAAATAAAATTGAAAGTTTTCTTTTGGGGGTTTGAACCCGGATAGTTGGGAAACAGATCAGACGTCTTATCCAATGCGCCACGGACAACATCTGTAGGACAAAGGTTATACTGAAACACATTATTATATAATCCGCAACAGTAATTTTCCACGTTTATTTTAACTTGTAAGCCCCTTGTCTTCCTCGCCTTCATTTTTCCTTCGAAACGGTTACAGCTGGGACTATTAGGCCTATTTAGTGATAATAGTCCCAGGTTACAGGAAGCTGAAAGAAGAGGCCCAAGAACGAGAGGAGTGGCGACGTCAGACATTTGAACCTGCCTAAGAGGCAGAGAACCACAAGAAGAAGAAGAAGGCCCCTACACAAAATTTGATATTAGACAAAATTAGTGTTTATCGAAGTGACCCGAGCCGTGTATAAACATATATATATATATATATATATATATATATATATATATATATATATATATATATATATATATATATATATATATATATATATATATATAATTATATATATATATATATATATGAAGTGACTAGCGGACCATCCGCCAGGCGGCCGCAAGTGTCTAATACATTTATGTCGGGTTGAAGTTATTTCTTCAGTTTTATCGAGTTAGAAAATTTGAAGAAAATGTACGAAACAACTAATTTAAGTAATCTAACAATGCACGATGCAATAACGTTTGAATAAATGAAAAATTATGCGGTGAAGAAGGCTGCACATGCAGAATTAGATCCAATATTATTCATTAGAATTGTCAGGTGTTCGGTAGTCTAGTGGTTAACGTGATGGAATATCAATTCAACGGTCAGAGGTTCGAAACCCGCCAGGGCAGAAATATTTTTTATGTTATTTATACGTCGTTACTTTTATGGACTTTTGAAATCTTACCTATTTGCATGGGTCTGGAGTTTGGAGTCCTTATGAGTAGTTACGCCTACCTGGATGAATGGATGGATGGATAAATGGATGAATGGGTGTGGTTCACTGGGTGGATGGATGGATCGATGGATGGATGAATGGGTGTGTGGACGGGGGGGGTTAGACGTTGATTTATGTGCAGTTTTGGTGTGAAATGTAGACTTTACTATGGGAGCCTAAGAAAGACTAGGAGGGGGGTTGAACCCCAACCCCTGGCAATTCTCACCCTGGGATGGATGGATGGATAGATGTGATGGATGGATGGATGGATGGATGGATGGATAGATGGTTGGATAAACTGATGGTTCGATTGACGGCTGGATGAATGGGTGTATGTGTGGTTGAATGGGTGGATGGATGGGTGAATGGATGAATGAGGGTGTGAATGGATGGATGGATATATGGATGAATTATGCATGCAGAATTAGATCAAATATTATTCATTAGGATTGTCAGGTGTTCGGTAGTCTAGTGGTTAACGTGATGGAATATCAATTCAACGGTTAGAGGTTCGAAACCCACCAGGGCAGAAATATTTTTTATGTTATTTATACGTCGTTACGTTTATGGACTTTTGAAATCTTACCTATTTGCCTGGGTCTGGAGTTTGGAGTCCTTATGAGTAGCTACGCCTACCTCGATGAATGGATGGATGGATAAATAAATGGATAAATGGATGGATGGATGAATGGGTGTGTGCGTGGTTGAATGGGTGGATGGATGGATCGATGGATGGATGAATGGGGGTGTGGTTGTTGAATGGGTGGATGGATCAGTATGGGAATTGTAAAAAATAACTGGGGGGGTTAGTTTACTATGGGAGCCTAAGAAAGACTAGGGGGTTGAACCCCCCCCCAAACCCCGGCAATTCTCACCCTGGGATGGATGGATAGATGTGATGGATGGATGAATGGATGAATGGGTTTGTGGGTGGTTGAATTGGTGGGTGAGTGGATTTATGGATGGACGGAAGGATGAATGGATGGATGGATGGATGGATGGATGGAAAAAATGATGGTTGAATTGACGGCTGGATGAATGGGTGTGTGTGTGGTTGGATGGGTGGGTGGATGGATGGGTGAATGCATGAATGAGTGTGTGGATGGATGGATGGATGGATGGATGGATGGATGGATGGATGGATGGATGGATGGATAGATGGCTGAATGGGTTTGTGGGTGGTTGAATTGGTGGATGAAATGGATGGATGGATGGATGGATGGATGGATGGATGGATGGATGGATGGACGGCTGGATGGATGGATGGATGGATGGATGGATGGATGGATGGATGGATGGATGGATGGATGGATGGATGGTGGATGGATGGATGGATGGATGGATGGATGGATGGATGGATGGATGGATGGATGTGTGGATGGTTGGGTGAGTGGATGGATTGATGAATGGGGGGTGTGGTTGGATGGATGAATGTGTGTGTGGGTGGTTGGATGGGTGGATGTACGGATGAATGGATAAAATGTGTGTGTGTGTATGTGTGGACGGATGGATGGATGAATGAAGTTCTCAGAATGCATCATGGTTTCCCTTCAAATTCAACAGATTACTACGTTAGAAAAGCGTCAAGTATAATGATCTACGTACAATGCATGGGTCACAGTATTATTAATTTATGCAAAGAGTTTAATAAACAACGCTGGAACAATGACTACAGTGAATTAGCCGATTTTAAATCGTTCAGTCTTTGAAAATATTGACGTATAATGCTACGTATAATTATAATCAACTGTACATAAGAATTTTTGGATTAATCAAAAGATTTTTGATACAATGCATGGGTTCACAGCCATTTTTTTAATTTATGAAAATGACTCTTACACAAACGCTGGTGCGCAGACATGAATTCAATCTAAATCGCACATTGAAAATTTCTGCATCATAGTATAACTATTCAACATTTACATAAGAATCAGACAATCAAAGGCATCTGAACTATTATGCTTCAATCTATATGCACATTATTCTGCATCATATATAACTGTTCACATTTCTGTCAGACAATCAAAGGCATCTGAACCGATCTGAAATGTTAACAGTACCCGCAATAGCAGTGATGTTGTTATGTGTGTGTGGGGGTGTGGGGTGGGGTAAAAATGTGCGTCAAGCCTCTATACAGAAAGTCAAGTATACACAAAATACATACATCATACAAACAAAGAATAGGCAATTGAGCAATTTATCGGATATGAGCAATGGTCCCTAATAGTGGTTAAATAAACCAATGTTTCTAATAATGCCAGATTTTCGCCATAATACTGTTTCTTTTTTCTCTTGGGGGTGGACTCCTGGATAATCGTTAAGATATCGTAGACAGACATTGTTGAAGCTTCTTAACCGTCAATGGATCAAGGTTACAAAGGTCAACGTCAAATGTCGCCTCGTTCAATCGGTATTTTCCGGTTTCCTCGATGAGCTGAACCACCTGTCTCAGTACCGACATGTCTGAGATGGACATCAGCTTCCGCTGAAGATCTAAAAGAGCGGCCACGTGATCGCCATTTGGCACGGCGACATGTTTACCGTCACCGGAAGTTGGCTGTCCGTTCTTTTGTGGCGCCATCTTGTCAGAATCTGCGGCAGCGCTGGTTGGTTTGTTTTCGGTAATTGGTGCGATTTCATGGAGCATAGTTTTGGTCCGCTTTGGTTGATTCTCTTTGTCATCATCTGTGTTGAAGTCCTCCATTTTACGTTTCATCGACTGTGACTGACGGTGTTCGTCACTCCGAGGAACAGTTCGTATAGAGCAAGCGGATCTTCTTCGGTTCCGCGTTGTTCCTCAGGTAGACTTCGATTGGCAACGAAAACCCTCCGTACCCTGTCTCCGCCACCTGGTAGGGAGGTTCCCGAACCACTGAAAGAAAACGATGAACGGTCAGCTCTAATTTATTGTCTTACAAGGAACCTGACAAGATGGTATATACTGTCATGCATATACATAAATTATACATGTAGGCTGACAAATTAATAGAGCGCCTGCGAGAAGTATCCCTTAAATAGGGCGCTATATAAACAGGCGCTTACAATTAGTCTTGACAGGTTCTTAACAGGCTCTAAATTGTCAGGCTATGTTGTGCCATGCATTGTGTCACACTGTACTGTAAGACTTATTGTGTTGTTCTATGAATACTGTGATGGTTGTAGTTCTGCTAAATAAGAGCTCTCAGAAATTGGTTTTGATAATTGACTGCAAGATCTGTTGTATCACAAACAAGACAGTCATGTCTGACTTACTTATTTATTTACTTACTGTCTGTCATGACTGACTGGCTATACAGATTGTATAAGCACTGGAATATAATTGATTGACTGGCTCCCTAATTAGTAATCACTGCGTCGTTGACAACGACTCATCATTTTGCTAACTCACCTCGTCTTGCTTTTGGAAAAGTTTCATGTAGATGAAATTCGACTTTTTCGACGAAATGTTGGATGTTGCTTCTACACAATTGTATATATGTATGTATGTATGTATGTTTGTATGTGTGAATACGTATGTATGTATGTATACATGTGTGTATACAAACTATACATGTATTTATGTATGTCTGTATGTATGTTCGTATCTGAACATTTATGAAACGCATTTTTCATAAATATATCAGACAGCTCAATTGCGCCATCTATCAGGAAGTTGCGGTGCTCCCTGCTTCCATCAGATAGGTTGTCTATGAGCCTATCTAAGAAGTCCGATGGTTCCGTATACATGTCTTTATTGCATTCTCTGCGAATGTCTCTTGACAGTAACAGTTCGATTACACACGAATGTTCTAGCGACGATGATGAGATAGTTAAGATGATTGCATCAACTTCAAGAACACTTATTCTAGACTTCTCAAGAATAATTCTTAGTGTGTATACTTAACACTAGACATGACGCAGTCTATGCAGAATCCCCAACTCGCAACCGACTGTCTTACTGCTCTCCTCTACTCTGTCTACTCTCTTTATCTATACTGACTTCTTGATCCTCAGACAGTCGGAAACTCTTGGTAAAGGTATAGTTGTGATTGGTCAGTACCTAGATTGACATTACCTAGACCACTGGAAGGTGTGGTCTCAGTCAACGTTACCTATTCTACTTAACCAATGGGAAACTCTTGCCCACGTGGATGAATGACCTTTCCAGTCGATTCTTGAATACAACATCTGGGGTTCATCTATTATCTTCCTCGAAATGATATATGATATTCTCGGTAGACCGGCGCTCTTTAGAAGTCGATAGACTACAGCAATTATTCTTCATCAAGACATTGTCATCACGTGTCCTCTTCTTTCAGATCCTAATTCTGTAGACGCCATGACCTGCTGCTTCTATATTACTGGTATACCTCCCACGGCCAGTCGGTTACTAGTTAATGCAGGCCTAGATTCAGCTGTCAGAATCTTAGGACTAATATACGAATACTCACGGACTATGTAAAGCTAAGTTACTTTACATTACCTTCCAAACCTATATACTGAAACTAAGTGTGTGATAAATATATCAAACATGCTGAAAAATGGTTGTCTATAATAAATTTTAAAATGTGCGGCTTTTGACGAGCTTTTAGAATGTTTGTTGTTTTTGGCTATACACAAGTTCGCAAAATCTATTTCGACAATTAACCATATAACAATTGGCTCCAAATATCACAAAAAGTGAAGACGGTTATTTGGTTATAAGAAATTTTTAACCTTACAATACCTCAACTTTGGAGATATTTGGCCTATTTCTCAAATCTTAGATTTACACTATGTGTGCATGTATCAGGTCATTATAAAGCGCCATTATTTATGCCATCTGAATTGATCTGAATCATGTCCTTAGCTTCTTTCATCACATCTCATCATAATCATCATCATCCTCAATATCATCATCATCAAATATCATTATCAATATAATCACCATCACCAAAATCATCATCATTATCATCACCATCATCAATATCATCATCATCATCATCATCATCATCATCATCAATATCATATCATCAATATCATCATCGTCATCATCATCAACATCATCAACATCATCAACAGCATCATCATCGTCATCATTGTCATTATCACCGCTATCATCGTCATCACTTATCATTGGCACCATCACTATGATCATCATCGCTATGATAATAATAATTATCATCTATATCGCTGTCAGCTCTCCAAGTGCAGAAGCCCCGGGGAAAGAGAAACGCCTTCAGGGAACGAGTAGAAGAGGATGAGATCCTAGACATTAGCTTAGCATGCAGAGGAGGGAAAGGTAATTCTAAGCAGAAGGGCCCAAAACAGCAAACGCCCGACTTTGGGCTAGAGCAGTCCTGGTCCGAGGATCAAAATGATCCAATACAGTACAGCGCAACGTAACATACGGAGCCAAAAACAGATGGTACAATTTGGAAGCAAATTGAAAATCCTATGCTGTGCTGCTCTGTGTCCAGCAGACTACGTTGCAAATAGTCCATTGCCAGCCCAAGGGCAACAGACATGCCAACAGAAGGCTGCTAGGAGTCCATGGAGAATTACAATTATACAGATAGACAGCAAATAGCATTTTAAAGGAAGAACCAACCGGTCATAATGTTGCGAATATGAGGTTTATGTGCATTGGATCTGACAAAGTCAGAAACGGCTCAAATGGCGTTCAATCGGCTTTCACCTCTCCAACGACACCACTTGTCTGGTTGCTCTTCCTTCTGACGAAGAAATCTGAATTTGAATTAGAATGACCTAACTGTTGCATCTGTTTCCAGCATAACTTTTCTGTCAACATTACAATGCTCCTATTAACATCATCCAGATAGCCATGTTTGCATTGCCTTAGAAGGTTGTGATAAATGGAAACTGTTTAGAGCATTCACTTTTGTAACACAAAGAGTACAGGTTCAAGTTCAAGCCTTATCTAATGACCGCTTGAGCATCAACCGATGATGTTAAGTAATTGTGAGTGTTGGACTTACTCAAGTTTTACTCAAAATTAGCTATACTCAAGGTCTCTGCACCTGTAATCATCTCAGCAGGCTTCTACTATAGAACTTAAGCCTTCTGAGATGATTACTTTGTCCTTCACTTACAATTTCACAAAATCATCGGTTGATGCTTGGCCACTAGATAGGGTGCTTAATAGCTTCATAATAACAATAATAATTGCTGAATACAACCTATACTCTGACAATGCCATGTGTGTGTGTAGTGTAACCGACCATTTGTGTCATAACGAGGATAATTAGCATCGCCCTCCTCCTTTGTCCAGGATTGGGTCTGGCAACAACAACAAAATGGCAGTGAATGAGTTAACAAACATGCTCATAGGCCCCACGCTGCGCCCACATCAGTTGCCATCTCTGGCCCAATGTCGGCCAAATGAGTACCCAACTGATTTTTGTGTTAAGTGTCTTCGTGCCATGATACCGTGAACTCTTAATTTAAGATATGTTACTCTGCTAGCGTGAGCCCATATAGATAAAAATAACAGAAACCAATAATCGTGCCGTACATGCCGTTTGCCAGAGCACGCCAAAACATCGCTCTTCTTCACAGACGTTATTATTTTTACTCTATTTGTGACCGACTTCACGAATATTATCGCCTTACTTGTTTACTCCGTCCGTTAAGCTCGCTTGTCTATAATTGCCTTTACCTAATATCACTCGCCGAAGCCTATTCTGGACGCACTACACGCTTTATTTCTGTTATTTAATTCTCAAACCTAACACCTCTTGCGTGAAGTTGCGTCGGATTTATTATACTAAACCCTCGATTAATCTAAACAACAACGCCTAACCAAAATCAAATTTTAAAACAAAACTTACGTGCGACCAGACCATGAGGTGAGGTCCTCGTTTCTCAAACGGAAGTACGGATGCTAAATAAGTAAGTAAGCATGCAAAACAAATTCAGGAATAAAGCCGTCTGTACGGTTTCTGATCAAAGTGGCTAGTAGGCTAACAAATACCTTAAATACTAAAATAACCTATTTAGAGCTCAGTTTAATTTCTAACGAAGCTGGTCTCCGCACTGGCCATTAAGCACAGGGCTTCGGAGTTAAACCAAACAGCCAATTCATTCAAACCGAAGCAATCTCAAAATTTATACAGTGGGAATATGTTTAAACATAGGCCTATTCGCACTGTATATGGACAAAGCATCGTCAATCGATTAATCCAGATGCAATGTTTGTAAAGTTCAGTTTTAAGTCGGGTTTGAAACACCTGGGAAACGGAAACTCATTCGTCATCCTCAGAACTGTCAGAGAAAGCAGAAATACATGTAAAATGAATATTAGTGGAGGACGAACTGTAAATTGCAACGATTGCAGAAGTTGTAACATAATGTGGACCATGTTAGCCAAAATGAAATTATATTATAGGCTACATGAGCGTGACACAAGTAGACATGCGTTCTTAACCTGAAACGAGAAGGGCCTACAATTATGTCACTATTAAAACAGGAAATATTCACATTTTATTGTAAACATAAATCAGTACGCAAATAACTGCCTAGGAAAACAGTAACATAGCCTATTAGCCTAACTACTATTAGCCTACCAAATATTATAAAGCCTTTTTAATGCTAAAAGTATGTTGTTTGTTTAAATAAAATTGAAAGGTTTCTTTTTCGGGGTTTGAACCCGGATTGTTGGCGAACAGATCAGACGCCTTATCCAATGCACCACGGACAACTTCTGTAGGATAAAGGTTATACTGAAACACATAATTGTATAATCCGCAACAGTAATTTTCCACGTTTATTTTAACTTGTAGGCCCCTTGTTTTCCTCGCCTTCATTTTTCCTTCGAACGGTCATCGAAGGAAAAATGAAGGGGAGGAAGACAAGAGGAAGACCAAGACAGATGATGCTGGGATGCTGGATTGGATGATGACAAACGGTTACAGGAAGCTGAAAGAAGAGGCCCAACAACGAGAGGAGTGGCGACGTCGGACATTTGAACCTGCCTAAGAGGCAGAGAACCACAAGAAGAAGTAGAAGGCCCCTTAAAAAAATTTGATATTAGGCAAAATTAATGTTTATCGAAGTGACCAGACCCGTATATATATATATATATATATATATATATATATATATGTGTGTGTGTGTGTGTTTGGAAGTGACTAGCGGACCGTTCACCAGGCGGCCGCAACTGTCTAATAGGCTACTAGCGGGCCGCCAGTCACGTGTCACATCATTTATGTCGGGTAGAAGTTATTTCTTTAGTTTTAACGAGTTAGAAAATTTGAAGAAAGTGTATGAAACAACTAATTTAAGTAATCTAACAAAGCAGGTTTGAATATATGAAAAATTATGCGGAGCAGAAAAGCTGCACATGCAGAATTAGATCCAATATTATTCATTAGTGTTGTGAGGTGTTCCGTAGTTGAGTGGTTAGCGTGATGGAATATCAATTCAACGGTGTGAGGTTCGAAACCCGCCAGAGCAAAAATATTTTTGTATGTTATTATACGTCGTTACGTTTATGGACTGTTGAAATCTTACCTATTTGCCTGGGTCTGGAGTTTGAGGTTCGAAACCCGCCAGGACAGAAATATTTTCTTTATTATACGTCGTTACGTTTATGGACTTTTGAAATCTTACCTATTTGCCTGGGTCTGGAGTTGGGAGTCCTTATGAGTAGTTACGCCTACCTGGATGAATGGATGAATGGATGGATGGATAAAAAATGGATGGATGGATGAATGGGTGTGTGGGTGGGTGGTTGAATTGTTGATCGATGGATGGATGGATGAATTGGTGTGTGGTTGTTGAATGGGTGGATGGATGGATAGATGTGTTGAATGGATGGATGGATGGATGGGATGGATGGATAGATGGATGGATCGATGGATGGATGAATGGGTTTGTGGGTGGTTAAATTGGTGGATGAATGGATGGATGGATGGATGGATGGATGGATGGATGGATGGATGGATGGATGGATGGATGGATGGATGGATGGATGGATGGATGGATGGATGGATGGATGGATGGATGGATGGATGGATGGATTAACTGATGGATGAATTGACGGATGGATGGATGGGTGTGTGTGTGGTTGGATGGGATGGATGGGTGGATGGATGGATGATGGATGGATGGATGGATGGATGGATGGATGGATGGATGATGGATGGATGGATGGATGGATGGATGGATGGATGGATGGATGGATGGATGGATAACTGATGGCTGGCTGGCTGAATGTGTGTGTGTGTGTGTCTGTGTGTGTCTGTGTCTGTGTCTGTGTGTGGACGGATGGACGGATGAATGGGTGTGTGGGTGGACGGATGGATGAATGAAGTTATAGTTCTCAGTATGCATCATGGTTTTCCCTTCAAATTCAACAGATTACTACGTTAGAAAAGCGTTACGTATCATTATACGTAAAGCGTCAAGTAATATTATACGCAAAGAGTTTATGACAACAGAGTTCTACGTGAAACCCGACGTAGAAATCCGTCAAAAAATATTGACGTACATTTATACGTTATTTTTTGACGTAGTTGTATTTGGAGTGTGGTTGCTTGCTAACAAATGTGACCGGCTGGTAGAATAGGTACCAAATGTGGGATTGCTAATTACGGAGCTATTTCAATTTATACGTGGACAATGACTTTTCATGGAAATGTTTGTTGTTGTTGTTTTAGACTATACTGACATTACACTTCCAAATCATGATATCAGATTTTAATAATTGTACGATTTGTTACAAAAAAAATTAAAGAATTTAATATTAGGTAAGTGAGCATGCCACAACTAGGTATTATTTCTTACGCAATAAAGGCAGTTTTTCTGTTGTTTTGAACTGTACTGATACTAAACTTCCAAATCATAATAATAATTATTATAAGATTTCAATAATCGTAGTATTTTGCTTTAAAAAATGAAATAATTAAACGTTAGGTGAAAGGTACCATAAGTGGGTATGCCACAACTAGTTACTAGTTTAACATACTGTGAAATATAGGCTAGGTTAATCAGTTAACCGCAATGTTGTAATACCGTTGATACAGATAAAATTTGGCCAATAACATTCAATAATAAAATATAATAGGTTTGAAGAGTCTCATCTGTAAAACTTGAACGGTTTTAGAATTAATTGCATACTGAAGTATGCTAACTTTTACGGTCAATTTTCTCGAAATTGGCGCTATTCACCATGTTTTACTCAAAAGTCCATAAAATTATCTGTGGAATGGTGCAAGATATCTGCATGAAATTTTCACCATTTTATGTTGTTTTATACATGAACATAGAAAGGGTAAATGTCAATACCCCACATTTGGTACCTTTTCTCCCAGCCGGTATCAAATATTAAAAGTTACGACGCCTTTTTCAAATAGAAAATGTTTTCGAAATTTACTAAGAAGCGAAAAGTGAACAGTGAATCGAGATTGTTTAACGACATTTGCATTGATAGGCCCTTTGTATATTTTTTAAAGTAATCTTTGCCGATAGGTACACTGGAGACACATTTAGGGAAATTAATTTTTTTATTGCCAGCTTACTATGCGTTTGACACGGACTTGCTTTAAAATGTCAGAATAAGTTTTTTTTAGCTATTTATGTACAATACCTAGAGCCTACAAAACATTGACCTAAAGCTTAAGGCTTAACTAGTTTTATGCTATGTTCATGACTGCTAATGAAAATCAAAATTAAGCATAATTTGACTGTCTGGATGCTTAAAAACTGCACCCCTTAACACTAAACTTTGGAAAATTTTCTCGGGTCGGGCACACCAAGACCCCTCACAGACAAAAACCCCCATTTTCAATGGCGACTTCAGCACCAGGTCTACGCTTAACCTTTATTTACCCACTATGCCTTTTAGGTGGAATTTTGAGATGGCCCTTATATATGTGTTGTATGTTGATGGTATTAAAACAGAAATGACAATCTTTTAGTTATATTTCACATTTAAGGTCATTTTTGGGATGTTCCAAAAATGGAACGTTGGGTCATTCCCACTAGCATTTTTTTACAATGGCAGTTCAACGTGAATAAACGATACAATATTGGCTTATGCACAATTTATTGAAAACCAGTTTATTTAAAGGTATGAAAACTTTCAAAACAGTTCACTTGAAGTTTATTGAGGCACCTGGCACATTCTTTGGTAGTGTTTTTCTTCAAAAATTGAAAAAAACAACGAGCCTGACTAATGAGAGGAATGTATTGCTCGACCCCATCGCAATGTGTCATGGCAACCTTTGACGTGCCTGAGCACTTTTCACAGGATTTACAGTATTGATACTGCTGGAACATGCTACTACATTGTTATCTGACTACCTAACAACAACAATTTTCGCATGAGATGTGCATTCTTTCTTGTTTTGCAAACATTTTCTTGTCATTCAGAGGTTCTGTTCTAGTTCGACCATCACGGACGTAATGGTCGAACTGGAATAGCACCTCTGAATGACTGCTGCCCCACACCTCAGCTTAGACAGAAGACTGTAACTAGTAAAAAGATTGGCAAATAATAGCATGCGATATGGTTTCCTGTGATGAGTTAGGCAAAATTCATGAAAACGCACTCACAAAAAGGGGTTTATGTGGGTCGCCTACTCCTGCCACAATAAATTGTTGCTTGATATGGATGAACATCCTATTCATGAATAAGACATCCATATCTTATAACTAAATCTGATTGGCTTTCCTCTTATAAACATCTCTAACCCATGATGTCCATAGTTAGGCACCCACCGACTCATAAATGCTAAGTTTGAAATGAATGATTCAAAATTGCAAAGATTTGTATTACTGATCATATAGTGCACACTCTGCCATTATAGAGAGATCTCTTGTCAGCTGCATGCATGGCAGTACATCCTCCTATCATGGATTTAGACATTGCAGTTGCTATTATAGTGCATCAGGTACTCAACTGTGTTGCAGTTATTGCGTTATTTTCTAAAACTCCAATTTAAAATAAATATGTACTAATTATTACAAAATCAGTGTTAAAACATGGGCATATATAAGGGGTTTTACGGGGTGGGGTCACCGTAAATAAATTGCCGACATTTTTTCTATGCAATTATATGCGAAATACAAAAAACTGAACTTTTTCGACCATTTCCAATGGAAACCCCCGAAAACTTAACCCCCCGAAATTTTTTCCTGGCTGCGCCCCTGGTTAAAAATAAATTAAATGAAACATAATATTAAAAACAAATTAATGACACATGCAACAATCCAGTATCCAATATACTGACAAATTATGATAAAGGAACACAATCGCCTGATGTTGGAATTATACTAATGAGAGTGACCCAACGTTCCAAAAATGGAACATGCTTCAAAACTCGGATTTTTCTTCTAGAGTTTTGCTTCTTTTTCAGTAATTTTGATTTTTATCACTGACTTTAGATATCAGTCAACAAAATAGAACGTGTCTCACCTGTAAAATTATGACACAAATATTTATTTCAACTTCCTAAAAGATTTTGTTCAAAAATCACAAAATTCGTCAAAAGTACGCGCCTGTAGCACAAAAATAAAAAAAGGCAATCAGAAAATTATCACTGTTTTACATTCTCCATTCTTAGATCTTTCATTTGATGTGCAAATATAATAAATTTACCAAGGCAGAATTATTTTTTTTAACATTACAAATTATGTTCCAAAAATGGAACGTTGGTCAAATAAAGGTTAAGACTGGCACCATACAGTAAACAGCCGTCACCGGGTTTACTTTCATTTATGCAGTTAAATAACGCCGAGTCATAACAAAGATGATTATTTTTCGTTGCTTATCCAAACCGTGTGGCCCAAAAGGCAGTTAACGTCGAGATTACCACAGTATTCTGATAGTCTCGTGAAAATTGAGCGATAAGACGCATTAGCTAAATTTATAGCATCGGAAGAAATCGTGTTAAAGGTATTTGCCGCGACCACTTTATTGTATTGTATTGTATTCAAACATTTATAAAGCGCCTCTCATAGGGTGAACCATTCAGAGGCGCTCCCAGTGCGCAAAGCCACAAGAGAAGAAAAAGGTTTTGAGAAAAGCTAAGGTGGAAGAGAGGTTACTAGCTAGAATTCGAGAGCGAGTAGATGGAGACAGCGCATTCCAAAGAGAGGGACCAATTGAGTTATATGAACGGGACTTGGCCATAGCTGTTCTAGTATGAGGAACTAAAAGGTCAAGCCTGTTTGATGAGCGTAGTGGTCGATGGGAGGAGGCTGAAAGAGGCCGGAGTAATACATCAGCTAAATATTTTGGGGCAAGACCCCTTTGTGCCTTGAAGACTAAAATGAGGATTTTGAATTTAATGCGAGCAGAGAGAGGAAGCCAGTGCAGTTGTTCAAACATGAAGGCAGAAATGTGAGAGTACCGTGGTAGGCGTGCCATTAATCTGGCGGCAGCCTTTAGGACAGACTGGAGAGGTGAAAGGTAACTTTATTATCAATTGCTTAGCGAAATCTTAATAATAATAATAATAATAATAATAATAATAATAATAATAATAATAATAATAATAATAATAATAATAATAATAATAATAATAATAATAATAATAATAATCTTTTTCTTTATTGAAGCGCCTGATAAACGCACTGCGCAATACATTTATATGTTATGCAATTGAAACAACAAATGCCAGAAGAAATAAATCTTAACTACTAAAAGAACAGACAGCCTCCAATACATGGCGCTAATAGCAGCCTACAAAGCATGTCCGCCCTACGGGTCTAGAACTCGGTACCTCTCGCTTTCTATGCCAGTGTGTTATCCAATGCGCTATCGGTATCGGCTTTTGGTATATTACAGCCTGGATCCACAGTTTAACGGCAGCTTATGACAACAAAGGCCATTTCCGCCAACAAAGATTATTTTTGGCATATTACGAATAATATTAACGTCGTTTTATGACATCAAAGACCGTTAACGATAATTCAAACAATCGTGGTCATCAAAGACTGTATTACAGCTTAAACGCATTTGCTGAACTTATAGCGTCAGTAGTATGCATGTTAAAGGTGTCTAAGACGAGCATCGTATTGTCTATTATTGAGGGACATCTTGTCGACCTCTCATTCACTAATTTTCTAATTAGATATATTTGCATCCTCTGTGGCAGTTTCTGTTTAGCGCACGACCCCCGTCGTTCTCCTCGAACGTCTTCGGCACCCTGTACCGTTACTTGCTGGAAAGTATGGCCACTCGCACACCCCTGAAAATGTTTGGACATCTCTGAATTACCCATCGTGGCGACTATAATTATTATTATTCCAACGTTAAACGTCGTTTTATGACATCAAAGACCGTTAACGACAATTCCAACAATCGTGGTAATCAAAGACATTTGCAAGATTTATTATCCAGAGTATAACGACAGCGTATGATAACAAAGGCCGTTGCCGTCGACAAAAATAATTTTGGCATATTACACCTCACTACTATTTCCCAGATTAAAGACTGTTGCTGAATGTAAGATTGGATGGATCCACAGTTTAACGACAGCTTTTGACAACATAGGCCGTTGCCGCCGACAAAGATTAGTTTTTGTCATAATACAGCTCTTGAACTTGATTTTTTTACTGAATGTAAGATTGATGGATGGATCCACAGTTTAACGGCAGCTTATGACAACATAGGCCATTGCCGCCGACAAAGGTTATTTTTTGGCATATTACAGCTCAAAAAATCTAATTTATAGCGAGTGAAGGAAGCGTTTAAAAGGTGTCGAAGACGAGCGCTGTACTATCTATTGTTTAGCGACATCTCGTGTCTGCCGATTACGTCGACCTCCAATTAACTTGTGTTCCAATTAAATATATATCACACTATATTTAGATTAATATTATTTCCATCCTTAGTCGTATTTTCGGTTTAACGATGCTGCATCATAAGAGTTATAACTAGCGTCGCCCTCCTCCTATATCTACGCTTAGGACTGGAATTAAACACGGCAGAGGGCTAGTTTATCTGTCATGTAAGTAGCTCCGTGACGCTGTGTCATAATTAGCGTCTTCTTCCCCTTTCTCAAGCCTGGCACTGCCACTGGTAGATTACGAGCAGTGGCAGAGTTCCGTCAGCGATTAAACGCAGTTGCTGCATTTATGGCATCGGAAGGCTGCATAATGAATACTAATTACTTAATTAGCATACTAATTCGTGTTCATGTCTTTATAAGCTAAAGAAACAACTGCAATCGATAACTTCGTCTTACTCACTTCATTCACCCACATGTAGATTCTCATTAACTTGGGTTTTAAGTAGATATATTTATATCCTAAACGGTAGTTTCTTTTCAACGATCACAAGAGAATTCTGAATTATATTACATAACGTCGACCTCCCCTTCATTCCGGCTTCAGACTGGCACCACCCAAGTATAAGACAGTGACAGAATTCTGAATTATGAAAAACGCATTGCTTGTTCTTTGGTAGTGTGGACGAAAGTTAGTGGTTCTGTCGGGTCAAGAAGGCTGTATACAATGAATACTAATTTATTAATTAGCATATTAATTAAAGAATCAATTCTTAGCGACTCTAGTCCGTCATCCAGAGTGATCGATGTTCGCGAAGATTCGGCGATTCTGTATCTGTATTATACCCGTCCGAGAAAATTGTAGAAGTCTACTGGAGGCTGGGCCCGAAATTATTGCGAAGGAAGATTCTGTTTACCGGCGCTGTGTCACAGAGAGGGTGAATGGCGTCGCCCTCCTCTGTTCAAGGCTGCGGACTGGCAACAGCCAATGAAGGACAGTTTTTCAGCTGTTTATCACTAGTCTGTGGCCACCAAGGCCGTTCACGTTGACCTTACCCTGCGTGTAAGCCTCTTCTGTATCTCTGACGGGTAAAGCCAGTTGCTGAATTTAGAGCGTCGAAAGAATGCGTGTTAAAGGTGTCTAAGATGAGCGAAATATTATCTTTTGTTTAGCGACACTTTGTGGCTGCAAAGGAAAATTACGTCGACCTTGCTCTACGTTGGTAAGGGTAGCTTCTGCTAAACGACACTGTATCATTGCCTCTTCCAGTATATAGGCTGCATGGTATAACCGAATACAAGCAGTGGTGAAAATATTCTACTTTTGGTAGTTTCTGTTGAACGACGTGGTTCGTAACATAGTTGATTAGCGTCGCCCTCCTCTTTAATACAGGCTAAGGATTTGCATCACGCGATGGTAGACAGTTTTCCGTTTTTTTTAAATGACATCTTGTGGCCGCCAATGGCCGTTAACGTGGACTTTATCCTATTATGCCAGGAGGAGTAAGCGAGTGGGTAATGCATCTGTTGAATTTATAACAAGTGAAGAAAGCATTTTAAAGGTGTCTAAGACGAACTCTATAATCATTAATTGTTCAGCGACATCTTGTGCCCGCCAATTGCCGTTAACGTGGACCTTACCGTATTCTGCCATGACTCGAGAAGTTAGCGACTGATTTTTTGGCATTATTACAGCTCCTTACTTTCTTAGTTAGCGACTAAATGCATCTGTTGAATTTATAACAAGTAAAGGAAGCGTTTTAAAGGTGTTTAAAACGAACACTATAATCATTAATTGTTCGGCGAAAGCTTGTTTCCGCCAATTGCCGTTAACATCGACCTAACTCGACGAGTCGTGGATTTAATTCATGGGTGTTAAAAAATTCGCCCTTGTAGGTCATTTCAGCCCCGTTGGGTTTTTTTCTGGCCAGTGGAGCCTTGTCTAAAGACTACACCATTTGAGAATAAAAGTTCAAATTTGTCTGGTTTCCGGTCGGACGCCTGTCAACATATAATATATTAAAAGTTGCGAAGCACTTTTAACCCTCTAAGGGACAAGATTTTTTTGGGTCTGCAAAATGTTCAAAACTAATACAAATAAATTGTCTAGGGTTCTCCTGTCAACATAATGTAGTTTATTTTATGTTTAGTAGTACACATTTACATTATGGTCCCTTTTATTTTATGGGACAGATATGTCCCATTGTCCGTTAGGCAGTAAAAGTACATTTTTGTGCTATGTTGGACTATGTTGATTAAATGTCAGATTAATTATGATCATGTACCATGTAGCAACGAATTTAATTGAACAGATATGATATATAGATAGTTAGTGTGGAACTTGGTGAAACAGTTACGGTCACTTTGCAAACATAGAGCAACACTACAGTCTACAGGTGGCACACTGAAATCTTGACTGGTTATCTTTGCCCCTCTTGTGACTATGCTTGCATCTCTTTCTGTCGGGCAAGATGTGAGGCAAATGATTATGTATCAACACTGGAGACGCCTTTCTTTGATTGCTCCAGTCGGAAAAGCATTCCTCCTGGAAGTACAAGTACTTATGAGACCACGACCCACCTGCTGTCCGAACTCCAATGTGTTATTTTGGTGTCTGTTGGGAGACTTGTAATTCAAGTAGCCATTCACCTGCTTCGACCAGGCTATCAAACATCACTCTCAGATAATACTTCTATCGGAATCATATTCTATTACATAATATGATTTGAGCTGGTCTTCCAGGTCAACTTCTCCAACATAATTATTTGTTGTATTCTTTCACCCATGATGTAACCTTGACCTTCACAGCGGAACCTTCTGACGTCTATCTATAGGTTCTGTACCTACGGATGGTTCCAAATTGGATATGAGATGGACAGCCTTTGTGTCCATCCACATCAAAAAGTTCATCTGCTTCTCCGTTGTTTGGAGGGACTGAATGTCTCCTCTTGTATGCTTGCAGGCCCTAGGCATATTTGTATGATGTATGTATGTCTGTATGTATTTATGTATGTATGTATGTATGTATGTATGTATGTATGTATGTATGTATGTATGTATGTATGGTATGTATGTACGTATGTATGTATGTATGTATGTATGTATGTATGTATGTATGTATGTATGTATGTATGTATGTATGCATGTACATATGTTTCTATGTATGCACGTATGTATGTATGTACACATGTATGTACATATGGATGTATATATGTAAGTACATATGTATATGTCTATGTATGTGTGAATGCGTATTATATGTATGTGTGTAAGTGTGAATGCATTTATGTATGTCTCTATGCATGAAAATATGTATGTATGTATATATGTATGTATGTATATATATGTATGTGTGTATGTATGTACATATGTATGTCTAATATGTTTTGTATGTACGAACGCAAGTATGCTTGAATGCATATATGTACGTTTTTACAATGCCCCTTAGCCCTGCGACTACCAGTGGGGTCAAAAATGACCCCAGAGGTAGTTTGCACTAGTGCTGCTCACCCCCATAAGAGATATCTCAATGAAATTTTATGACTTTATAGGTAATCCTGTTTTGTACAAAATTCCAAGTTTGATTTTACATTTTCTATCACCAGATGGCGCTGGTATACCATTTATACACTGAGTACCAGTGGGGTCATTATTGACCCCAGTGTAAACTGAATAATTCTGATATATGTAAAAATAACAAAATGCATTTTTATTGAGCTAACATTGATTTTAAATGTATTTTTTAACAAATATAAACTATTATATATTGTTTACTTAGTAAATTTATTGCCAAAAATGTTGACAGTCTGCTAACAGGTTCAAACTAGTTGTGAAAAAACAATTCTAAAGGAAACGGAAGTGGATAAATAAGGAAGGCAGTGCCATTTATGGTGAAACATGGAGTGATATATCTGACAAACCTAGAAATGAAGCAGTACAGCAAAAATGTAGAGTTTAGACGTTGTTTCAGCGACAGCATGACTAGAAATCGGTTCCAGAAATTATCACGTACCCTTAGATTTGACGATGGGGTGCGTAGAATAGAAAGTCAATATCCTAAACAACTTGCACTTATTTGACAAGTGGACAAAATCATAAGAAAATGATAAGAAGTCGAATATAATCTGTGCAAAAAGTTAGCGCAATTATGTCGTTCTTGCCGAGTATACCTGCATAAACTGTAAACACTAAACAGTAACTATAATGACCGGAAATTGTCAATACTAGTTTTGAACATAGAACACTCGAACACTTTGAACACTAATCTGAAAATATTAAATTAAAAATTTATTCATGTCAACAGCCTAATCATGTTCCAAATACTTTACTAATATTTGTTTTCATGGCAATAAATAAATAAAAATGTAAAAAACAAAGAACTTATTGTAAAAATTGTGTTGGGGTCATTTTTGACCCCACTGGTACTCAGTGTATCAAAAAAATTCTGGTAGTCTGAGGGTTAATGTACAGGAATTTTGTACATGCATTTTTTATGACATTGCCTAAGGGACAATGGGACATATATGTCCCATGAAGATTTTCTTCAAAATCTGCAAGACTGTGATAGGAATGGTTCTTGTCAATGAAGATCCTCTTTTGTGAAGAGTCGATGTACATTATTTAAAAGTTTTGTAATGTATTATTCCTCTGTGAGAAAAAATAAAAAATAACAAAATTTGTATTTTATTTTTAAAAATTAATAATTTTAAAATAAAAATATCTGGCCCATAGAATGTGTGCAAACTCATGAAAAGGTCACAGTTAGATTGATCAAATACTGAACAAATAAATAAAATCGTTAAACAAACCCATTTGCTCAATTTAATAAATCCAGGCACTTTCTTCTGACATGGGACATATATGTCCCATATCCCTTAGAGGGTTAAAATTTAAAATGCTATCAAAATTTAATCAGCAGTGAAAAGTCAATCAAGATCGCTACACGATATCTGGACTGATAGGCCCTAGTAGTTTTAATCGGTAGACATATTTTTCATAATTAATTTAGTTATCGCGACCTTAGTATGCGGCTGGCACGGACTTGTTTTAAATATCGGAATAAGATAAATTTTAGATCTTTATGTACAATACCTAGAAAATTAGAGTACATTGACATTAGGTCTAAGGCTTAACGCGTTTTACGTGATGTCCATGACAGACAATGAAGTTCAAAATTAAAATTTTATAAGCATAATAATATTTGACTGTTTGTATGTTAAAAATGCACCATTTAAGATTTAACTTTGGACAGATTTTCTGGAGACGGGCACACCGAGCCCCTATCAGCGACCTACCCCATTCTCCTCATGAGTCTTCGGCACCCTGGACCGCCACTTACTGGAAAATAGTGCCACTGGCCCAACATTCAAGATATCTTGACATCTCTGATTTAACCGATCAAGGCGACTGGATGGATCCTCAGTTTAACGACAGCTTATAACAACAGTGGTCATAGTCGTCGACAGAAATTATTTTGGGCGATTAAACACAGTTGCTGAATTTATAGAGACTGAAGAAATTGTTTCTAGGCGTTTAAGACGAGCGCTATATTTATTGTTTAGCGATATATGGTGGCTGCCAATTACGTCGATCTCTAATTAACTTAATATATATGTATGTATGAGCACTTGTTATAGCGCCACTTCAAGATTTCTACTCAGAGGCGCTTCCGACTACAGAGCGGACACTGAATCGGAGTTTCACGCCAAAACGCATGAGCAATTGCGAGTGAAGGAATGCCCAAGGTCCCTACGCGGCGGCTTTTGAGGTGGATTCGAACTTGCAACCCTCCGGCTGCAAGGCACCGAACATACCCCTACACCACCGCGCCCCACAAATAATATAATATATGTTCTAATTAGTTATATTGCCTTCTTTAGTTGTTGTTTTCTGTTTAATGATGCCGCATCATACGAGATATAATTATCATCGCCCTCCTCCTAATCGTAATCGTAATCACCAAACTTCTAAAGCGCCACTGGAAAGCCAAGCGCAGGGCATCAGTATTCACGAGCCCTCCTATATTTGCGCCTAGGACTGGCACCACACAGTAAACAGCAATGATCGAGTTTTTCGTTCATTTGTGCAATTAAAATGATGCTGCGTCATTACAAAGATGATTAGTTTCCGTTGTTTATCATTGTCTTGCGGCCTACAAGGGCCGTTAACGTCGACGTTGCCCTATGACGAGGGTTTATGAATAATTTGGCGATTAAACGCATTTTGATGAATTCATAGCATCAGAAGAATGCGTGTTAAATGTATTTAAGACGGCACTTTATGATCTATTGTTTAGCGACATCTTGTGGCCGCCAGAGGCACCTGCCTCGACCTTACCCTATGAGGGAGAAGCAAAGACCATAACTACACCCAATTTGAAATCCTTATTAATTGTCGCACGAAAATTTACAGTGTCTTTGAAACTCCGCGCATCTGGCGGTCTAGAAGTCAGGGTTTGGGCGCCTATACATTGCGGGCGGTCATCGAGTACCACGTATTCTTTACATGACAAATATGCATTGCAGCCTCGCAGAAATTGGTAGATATTAATTAAGCAATACATAACGTCAAAGATGTCTGTTGAGAAAAATCGACGTGTAGGCTCAATTGTGGTTCATTCGAACGACAATATTCCTAATTCATCCGATACTCGTCGTTCCAAGATTTTCGTCGTCAACTAAATCCGCTTTAGCAAAGCATCTGCCTCCTCTGTGGTCGCTCTGAGTACAGAACTCAGCTCATCCCTTGATCAGACTAATGCATTGCAACATTAGGAAATCTACCAATGTCATGTAATAGTGCAATTTAACGATGTAATGTAATTATGTAAGCGATCCATTTAAGTTAAGACGATCATTATATCATCTTTTATTTAGCTTCAAAGTTGTTGAATAGTTGCTGAATTTAGAGCGTCGAAAGAATGCGTGTTAAAGGTGTCTAAGACGAGCAAAATATTATTTTTGTGGCGACATCTTTTGGCTGCAGAGCCTATTACGTCGACCTTACTCTACGTTGCTAAGTGTAGTTTCTGTTTAACGACGCTGTGTCATAGCCTCTTCCTGCATCCAGGGTCGGATTTATATCACCCGAATGCAAGGCAGTGGTGAAGTCATTCTCTGGTGGGTAGTTTCTATTGAATGACGCATTGTTATAGCGAAGATGATTAGCGTCGCCGTGCACCATAATCCAGGCTATGGAGTGACATCAACTGATGGCAGACAGTTTTCAGCTGTTTTATCAACATCTTGTGACAGTGCATATTTTAACTGTGTAACTACTGGGACAAATGTCCCAGTAGTTTTAGGATATGTCCCAGTAGTTTTAGGATATGTCCCAGTAGTTTTAGGATATGTCCCAGTAGTTTTAGGATATGTCCTAGTAGTTTTAGGATATGTCCCAGTAGTTTTAGGATATGTCCCAGTAGTTTTGGTGATTTGTCATAGGTAATACTCTCATTTCATGTTAGTTTGAATAACATTGGAATGATAGTAGCACACTTTGTCCCACCAGTAAAAATGATGTTTCTGAGAATTTTTTGATATGATAAAGAGAAATGAGGCACGTATAGTTACTAAGTAACTATTATTATATATATTATATATGAGGCTTTTGATAAGTTAATTGTTAATTTTCTTCTGGAAAAAGAGGGGGAAAAGCCAAAAAAAAGTCATCAGAAATTTTGACGGGAGTAACGAAGAAAATTTTCGGGAAATTCTAGCCCCGCCGAAAAAAATAATTTTCCGGGAATTCTTGCCCCGGGGCGCACGAACCTGTCTGGTTAGGCCACTGGTCCCAGTAGTCGAAATCCGCTAAAATATGCACTGTCTTGTGATCGCCAAGAGCCGTTAACTTGGACCGTGCTCTATGAACGCGGAGTGAAAAGTACATGTATCTATCATGATTTTCTATACATTGTTCAAGTAGCTTGCATATTTGAGTCTCAAATTTTATTTAGTAGCAATGTATAAATAAATGAATAAAGAGAATTTTTAAACAGAATTTATAGCATCTGAAGGAAGCGTTTAAAAGGTGTCTAAGACGAGCATTTATATATCATTAATTGTTCAGCGACATCTTTTAGCCGCCAAGGGCCGTTAACATCAAAGTGACTCGACGAGTCATGGATACAATCAAGTGATGTCAAAAGCCTGGCCCGCGGCTCATTTATGAACGGCCAACGATGTCTTTTCTGGCCCTCGGAGCCTTGCCTAAAGACTACACAATTCGAGAATAAAAGTTCAAATTTATCATTTTTACAGCGTATGAAGCGAAATCAAATTGCTGCGCTAGCAACAGGTCTATCAATAAAAAATCCTCATTTATAGATGTTATTATTAATGACGTCACTTTATTATTTTTTGATCACATGCATATCTCTGCCTGTTAACAAATATTAAAATTACTGATAAGCCCTTTTTAAATTAAAAATGTTATCATAATTTAATAAGAAGCGAAAAGTGGACAGCGATCAAGATCTCTACACGACACTTGCATTTATAGGCCCTGTGTATATTTTTAATAAGTAATATTTGCCGACTGGTACACTAGAATAAAAGACATTGATTATTAAGGTTTACCGAGTTTTATGCGATGTTCATGACTGCTAATGAAAATCAAAGTTAAGCATAATTTGACTGTCTGAATGCTAAAAAATGCACCACTTAACATTTAGTTTTGGAAATATTTTCTGGGGTCGGGCATACCAAGCCCCCTGACAGACACAAACCCCCACTGGCACATCATTAGAAAAGTTTTGATAACTCTGATTTAACCGATCATGGTGATTGTTGTTGTATCCAGGGTTTAACGACAGCTTATGACATCAAAGGCTCGACACACGTTGGAAAATATTGCCACTGGCACATCATTAGAAAAGTTTTGATAACTCTGATTTAAGCTGTCATGGCGATTAGAAGAATCTACAGTTTAACGGCAGTAAACAGCAGTCACCGAGTTTTTCTTTCATGTATGCAGATAAATAACGCTGTGTCATTACAAAGATGTTTATTTTCCGTTGTTTATCAATACCTAGTGCCAGTGGCCTACATGGGCCGTTAACGTCGACATTGCCTTAGGAGCAAAACTTAGGATTTATTTGGCGATGAAACGCACTTTCTGAATTTATAGCATCGAAAGAATGCGTGTTAAAGGTATTTAACGCGACCACTTTATTATCAATTGTTTAGCGACATCTAGTGGCCTCCAGGGGACGATACCTCGACGTTACACTATACGAGGAAGAAGCAACCTGCATCTGGCGATTAAACGCATTTGCTGAATTTATAGCGTCTACGGGAAGCGGTTGAATGTGCTTAAGACGATCACTGTATCATTAATTGTTTAGCGACATCTTCTGGCTGCAAAGGACGATTACGTCGACCTCTCAATAATTTATCTTCTATTTAGATATATTTCCATCGGCATAGGTAGTTCCTGTTTGACGAAGCTGCTTCTTAACAGATATGTCTATCGTCGCCCTCCCTTCATTCCCTATTCGGACTGGCGCCACCCGATTATAAGACAGTCAGAGCAAGCTCATTCCAGACCTAAGGTCCAACAACCGAGAAAGCACGATGCCGCCTAAAACAGGTTCGTGCAAAGGAGACAAGTAGCTCACTCCCCTCACTCATCGCAGAACATGGGAGGGAGCGGCGACCCTGAACACCAAGAGTGGAGCAGCAAGACTCCTTCAAACATGTTGGGGCCTCACCCAGGCGATAACGCCACAACAACGGAGAAACTTAACTGTATGTATGTATGTATATGGCCATTTATACAGCGCCTTACAAGAGACTCACGAAGGCGCTAACTGTCGCATGGAAAGTTCAAGCCTTTCTGCGGTGTCTATCTGTCTGCCTGTCTGTCTGCCTGTATGTCTGTCTGTCTGTCTGTCTGTCTGCCTGTCTTCTGGAGACGGCCCGAAATAGGGGGCGAGAATTGAGAAGGAAGTTTCTCTTTACTGGCATTGCGTCTAAACAAAGAGTAACGCCACTCCCCTGGTTTGTACAGGCTTTGGACTAGCTTCACCCAGTGCTATGCAGTTTTTCCCCAGTGTTTATCGCCAATATGTGGCCGCCAATGGCCGTTAACATCGATCTCACTTCACGAGCAAGCTATGAATGATAAAACGCGTCTGATTTTATAGGATCTTAAGAAAGCGTTTTAAAAGGTGTCTAAGTCGTGCATCGTGCTATCTATTGCTTAGCGACATTTCGTGGCTGCTGATTACATCGAACTCTCATTAACTTCGGAATTGATATCATGTCCATCCTTAGTGGTAGTTAGTGCTTCACCAAACTACATCATAAGAGATACGGTAACCACCGCCCTTCACTCCATTCCAGATTCGGACTGGTACCACCTTCATAATAAGGCAGTGGCTGAGACGAGAATTGTGAAAAACGTCGTATACTTGTTCTTGAGTTTGGTTGACGGAATGTGTCGGAGGTTTTGGGAAATTTAGTGTTTCGGTTCGGGTTGAGTCAAGAAGGCTCCATAATGAATATAACTTTCTTAATTAGCTTACTAATTCCTGCTTATGTTTACATAGGCAAAAGAAACGATTGCAATCGATAACTCATTCACTCAGGATTCGGACAGGCACCACCCCCATGCGAGGCAGTGGTGGACTTATTCTCGTGTAGGAATACTTTCTGTTGAACAGCTGTGTCATAACAAAGATGAGTAACGTGGCCTTCCTGCTTTATCCAAGTTTAGGACTGGTGGTATCACCCGATGGTTGGCATTTTCTGTTGTTTATCAACAGCTTTATCTTCCTTGTCACCTGAGATTACGATTACGACAAGGCATACATACAATACTCTAGTAAAGCACGGTCAACGCTACCAACCCTTGAAACCGTAAGATTTCGCTAAACAATGATAATGCCATTGTGTTGTTAGACACCTTCAAAACGCTCTCTGCAGACCATATAAATTCAACAACCGCGTTACGTCACCGAATTGATGTGGATACGGGGCATGGGCGCCCGCAGCATAGGTCAAGGGGGGTCGCGTGACCCCCCCTGGAAATCATGATCAAATAAAAATCCGACAGGTTTAATCATGCAAATGAAGCTTAAAATATGTCACAAGATTCTGTTCAAAATACTTAGTAAATACTGGCTTTAGTTTCATACTGCTTAAGCCTACTAATAAGTTACTATACTAATATTCAGTGGCTGATTTAGCCATAGGCCTGGAAGCCAACCGCCCTCCCCCCCGTGCCTCTCCTGGTGGTGTTCTGGCACCCATTAAAACAGACTCGGCCGTCATCGTGGGCTACCACTAGCCTGTCAGAACGGCCCTGGCAATGCTGGCATGGCCGAGATTTAGTTCTCTACTTAACCTCAATAAACAATGCTCATCACGATTCAGTCCGCTAGGTCTACGTTCAACTGGCTTCCCCATTATTTATGTATCATGTATGTTATCAAAGACACATGTTATCTCGGACTAATGTACCGACATCAGTGGTGGAACACTTCGACTCAGAGGTTGACCTTGTCACCTTGGTCACGCATATTGACAAAGCGAAGCCGACTGGGACCTCTGGATAATCTCTGGATGAAGAGGTCGGCCCGAGGTCAAAAATTTCCCCACACAGGCATTAGCTTACCCCAACGGCAACAGGTCCCTGCATTCCTCAGTTACGTTTCTCTCATGCATTCTGAGTCTGTATCTGAAGAACAATAGGTTAGAGTTTACTGTGTAGTTTACATCCATTCTGTTGGATTATCTCTGGAAGAAGTGTAAACAACTGTTGGATTATCTGATTATTATTGCAAGAAGAGCAGTCCCATTTTCAGCCCAGAAGCAGCCATATGGGTCGATGTGAAGTGTTAACGACTTCATTTTTTAGCTATGGCAGGTTAATATGGATAACAAGAATAAGCGTAAGCTGCAGCAAACTCTAAGTGCCCTTTGGACCGTGAAGCCTGCTAAGTCACGAAAGAAGTCGTCTGAACGGTCTGATGAACCCACGGCTCCCTCCTGTAATGACATTCCCTATTCCTTGCATCCAAAACCGCATGACCGAATTGTCCCACAGGTTGAGAACTAAATGAGAAAAACGTTTTTAACTAGAATACTTTATAATCATAGGCGTAGCTACACTGAGGCATGAGGAGGCAGTTGCCTCCTCTTGCATGCATTTAATATACTGAAACTTCTATTGACCAATGACCCCAATAACCAGGATTTTGCCAATGGTCTGTGAAATTGCCTCCTCTTGAATTGAAGTCTCGCTACGTGCCTGTTTATAATAGTTAATTTCATGTAAACCAAAGTGCGGTTATGTAGTTGGATAAATAAAGAGTATGCTTACTTACTCACTTACTTCTGAATGATTGTTGCATCTGATTTTAAAAGACTAGGCTATAATTAGTAAGACTCAGTGCTTTTTTTCTGGAAAAAAGTTCTGGAACTCAGCAAATTCAGAACAAGTATAGAGACATGTGCTAATATTTCTATTTCATATGTGTCAATCTCAATAAAACATTGAAAGCACTTAAATGAAATTAACGTATCTAAATAATTTAAAATAATTTTTATTAAAAATTTTAATGAAATATATTATTTTGTAATAGCTGAAAAAGGTTCCGGAACGCCGTTCCGGACCACTCCGGCTGAAAAAAGCACTGTTAAGACTTAATAGGTATTGTTAAAGACAATGTAATTATGTGAGTTTAGTTTTAATGACATATTATAACGCAACTAACTCTCTCGGCCGTGACTGACCCCCCCTGCAAAAAATCCTGCGGGCGCCCATGATACGGGGCTATCGGCTTAGACTCAACCCGACCAATACACTGTTGTGTTCGGTACAACACTTGTCAGTTGTCACTTGACCGTTGTAAAATCGATCAAATGATCTTGCATTTTCATCCCTTAGTGGTCAGTCCTGTGAGGCGGTCAGGGACCTTGGAGCGCTTCTCGATGGTGGGCTTACGATGGTCGATCATGTGTCGCATAATTATCTCCAGAACTAGTTACTGTGAGCTCAGGCAGATGGTAGTATGGAATGCAATTGTCGTTTATTCATCAACACAGTCATTGTCAGAAGGCGATGCGATTAAAAATATAGTCATGTGTAGCCGGTAGGCTTACCGTTTATAATTATTATGCTTGGTCAAGACGTAACTAGCTTTTAATTGATAATTTAAATTTAAGGGGCTTAGGGTTTAGGAGTGATACGAATGACGCTGTCGCTGAGCGCTGCGACTGTGCTAGTTCACTCTTTCGTTCTCACACATCTCGACCACTGTAACGGGATCCTGCTGAGCCTTCCGGAGTTCTTTCTTCATCAACTTCAGCTCGCTCAGGATGCATCAGCCAGAATTCTGGCTGACCTGCTTAACTGTTCACACATATCCGATTACATGAGAAGTGATCTACACTGGCTTCCAGTTGCTGATCGGGTGCAATTCAACATTGCTACGCTGGTTTGAAAGGCTATGACTGACACTGCTTCGGACACATTGCCCTAACTATGCCTTCCAGTTGACACTCAAACTAGTTGGCGGGCGCTCCAGTCTGCCTAACGAAATGACTTGATTGTACCCTGCTTTCGAATTATCCGCCACCCGTGGTCGTCGGGACTTCTCGGTTGCGGCGCCTCGGATTTGGAAAGCTCTTCCGCCCTCTGTGCGTGACATTAATGCTGCATGTGACTATATGGTTTTCTCTAGACTCCCCTAAAAGACGCACTTTTCAGCCGTTTGCATGCCAGTTGTTGAGCGCTTCTGAGAGACTCTTTAAGCGGTGCTTATAAAAGTCCTGTTACATTACGTTGTGACCACCAAGGGCCGTTAACCACGACCTTACCATAATAATGAGAGAGATGCTGGAAGATTCTTACGATTAAATGCATTTGCTGAATTTGTAGCTTCTGAGTTAAATGTGTTAAAGGTGTTTAAAACGAGAACTGTATCATTAATAGCTTTACGATATCCCATGGCCGCTAAGAAGTCGACCTCATCCTATGAGAAGCATTGTAAAAGCATCTGGCGGTTATTACAATTATTCCAAAGTTAAACGACATCTTATGACGACAACGGCCGTTGACGTCTCTAAAGACAATAATTGTTTTTCATTTCATTTGATAAAAGTTTCTACTATCGATTTTCGTTTCTTCTATCATCTTTTTTATTCGTGTGTAGCAGTTTGTTTGAAGCGATGAAATTAAACGCAGCGTGTTGTGTTCCTTAGTATTTACTTTGAAAAAGATTATTGTGGATTGAACTATGTAGTCGACACAGATCTGATAATTATTCTTCATTTTCTTTTTTCTGTTTGAGATGTCAGTCCATTTATTGACGAGTTTGCCAGGAGTTGATGGTATACGTGTTAAAGGTAATCTAAGCCAACCATTATAATTATGTCGTAATAATTGTTAAAGCGATTATCTTGTGACCAACTGAGTACTAAGTCAACCGTTTCCTACGAGTTGGTGGCAGTTCTCAGCCGCGATATGTCGATACAAGTAGTCTAGAGATACAGTTCTCGTCTCAAACACCTTTTACTTCATTTTTGGCTATTCAGAAGCTATATTCTACCAGTGGATTTGGTTAGCTGCTGTTTGGGCACGACACCTGTCGAGCAAAAAGATTATTATCATGATCGAGGCCCAGGACTGATACAAACCGATGGAAGTCAGTTTCCTGCTTCATCCGCGATTTTATGAACTCTCTTGTGACATACTACAGGTGACAAATAACACACAGGATCTGAAGTTCTTTCAAGCATCATATAAATTGTCGCGTGGAACGTTAAAAGCGTTTTATGGGGGGGGAAGGCTGAAACAATATACCTGCCCAAGATAAGTATATGCCATTGCAATAACGATCTGGCGTAAAGAGCGAGAGAAAGTACCGAGGTTCTTACGAGTACCGTAGAACAGATATCACTTTGTACGACTACTATTGGCTAGCGTTGTATTGCAGGCTCGTTCTGTTCTGTTGTTAGTTCAGATTTAAATTACTTTTTAACATGTAAATGTATACAGCATGGCAGTGCGTTTGTCGGGCGCTAAATTAAAGAAAGATATTAATTATATTACTATTTAACTTTGGCGCTCTAAGCTCAAATAAAAGTATGAGTGGTATGCACAGTGAAAGCGCCTCTGGCAGTCAAAACCAAGAGTTAGAGCGTGGCGGTCAGGAAGTATCGTCTAGGTGTATTATGGCACAAAATGCATTAGTGCAGTTTCAAATGTCAAAATTCATATCTGGTATTTTTTATTCAAATAATCATAGATAATATCATATACAAGAAAACTGTTGACGAATAATTACTTGGTTGATTCGAGAAGGACACAATAAATATCCCCTTAATCGATCCTATTCTCGTCGTTCCAAGATATCTTGTCCTCAGCGAAATCCGCCTCAGCAACCTCATCCGCCTCCTCCCTTACAATGATTCATCACATAGCTTCTATAACGCTCTGAGGTGTTAAGCATAGTCCGTCACATCCACAGAGTAGTCGATACCAAGGCGAACAGTCATCGGCGATTCTGTGTCCTTAGCATGTTGCAGAGCATAAGCAGATAAAACAAATTATGGCAATCTCTACCTATCAGCCAGGGGTGGTAACAATTCCGAAAGCCTATATTAACGAGGAGGGCGACGTTAATTCATCTTTTCAGCGAAAACGACGCATGTGAACAAAACACTTCCTTTCAAAATTCACGCCCCCGAATTTGAGGCCAAGTTCATATAATCTTACGGACGGAGATTAACGTCGCATCTGACCTTAATGGAAGATAATTATTGTTTCACAAAACAAAATTCTTTGCTATATAATTTTATATGGCAACAGTTGAAGGAAGTTGTTTTAGAAGGTGTTTAAGCGAGAACTGTATCATCGATTTTTTAGCGACATGCAGCTGGCTACTGGATACGTCGAACTCTTTCATTAACTTCTGTTTTACTTATATATATATATATATATATATATATATATATATATATATATATATGTGTTTCTCCTTCAATCCGATATCTTCGTACCGGGTGCACCACCCGAGTATAGGCGGTGGTGTAGGGGTATGGTCGGTGCCTTTCAGCCGGAGGGTTGCGGGTTCTGATCCACCTCAAACCGCCGCGTATAGGGACCCTGGGTAAGTCCTTCACTCGCAATAATTGCTTCATGCACTTCGCCGTGAAACTCCGATTCAACGTCCCGCGCTGTAGTCGGGAGCGCCTCCTTGAGTAGAAATCTTGAAGGGGCGCTTATAACAATTGTTCATACATACATACATACATGCATACATACATACGCCGCATACATACATACATACATACATACATACATACATACATACATACATACATACATACATACATACATACATGCTAGAAACATACACACACACTTTATTCCAATCTTAGGACTGTCCTTTTCGGAGTAGTTGCGTTTAAAGTGCATCAGTATAACCACAGGCAACGAGCACAGATTAAGAGGAAGCTCATTCCAGACCTTAGGACCAACACAAAATAATAGAAAGCGCGATGCTGTCCAAAAAAATACAGGTTCGTGCATAGGAGACATGAAGCTCACTCCGCTCACTCACCACAGAAGAGCGGAGGGAAGCGGCGACCTTGAACACCCACGGCGGAGCAGCAAAGAGAAAACCTCCCTCTAATAGGCCGGGGGCGAACTCAGAGGGAACCCCGGACCAAAGCGGAAACCCAGAAGACGATTCTTCGCTGCAGAGGGAGCCAATGCATTGGGTATGTAATCAAAAACATGGCCGTATCTTGGGATGCGCCAGGGACCCAATCCACCCCGTCGTAAATAAATGGGTCGGATTGGGTCGGGATCAGAATTCAAATGGTAGTTCTGGGTCGGGTCATGCAAAGCAAGGACCAATCCTCATGAATTGTTAACGCGTTTTGCCGGTCCACAGGTAAGAGTTAGATCGCCTATGCACTGAAGCAACTCTGGAGGTAAACAAGTAACACGACCTGTTTACAGAGCAAAATCTCTAAAAAATAAAGAACAGTCGATGAATAATTATGGTTCAGTGAACGGAGAATATCACCCTGAGCAAGGACGCATAACTTCACCTTACCTGAAAAAGACGACCGTAACTACATATCCCGCATTTTATATAAGAATACCTATTGACTTAGTTATACCGCTACCTTAGAAGCCCTGAATCATGTGATTTGTTGAAGTTGCGTTTTGTCAGCATCTGAATTCAATAAACGAGTATTGTATTGTATTAATCGATCCGATTCTTATCGTTTCAAGATTTCTCGTCCTCAACGAAATTCCTCTCAGCAGATCCTTTTTCCGCCTCCGCCTCCACCTTTCTCTCCCTCTCTCATTCACTCCTTCTCTCGCTCTGTCTCTGTCTGTCTGTCTGGTCTTTCAAACAAACGAAATCAGATCTTCCCTTGATCATCTCTGGACATTGTGGACAACCCCTTTGACGCGACGCAGCGCTCGTGTGTAAGCATATGCCCTTCGCTTAGGTTTAGAGTAGCTCTTGGGAAACTTTGACTTGCCAGTTACGATTACACCGGACTGGTAACTCCATTGTACAATTAGGACGGGCTCAAAGATTACTGGCGAATAGTAGTAGTTTCACTTTTACGGTCATTACGTTGACCTCCTCTTTAATAATCTTTCTTTCGGTCGGTAAACTGAAACTACTACTATTCGCGAACATCGATCACTCAGGATGACGAACATTAGGGTGGTGCATAAGCAGCAAGAAAAATCAAATCTGTGATTTCCAGTAGTCTTACCCCCTGAAACTATTTCTCCTTATCTAGAAGGAACAACCGCTGATTTGCGTTTGTATTCAATATATACAAACGCAAATCAGCGGTTGTTCAGTTTTAAAATGTCCAAAAAGTAAATAACAGTACATTGTAAATCTATGCACTAAGTAAATTTCTCGGCATTTCTTTTAAAATCTTGCAAACCATTTTTCTCAAAAACCTGACGTGATACAAAAATTCTGAGAACACCACTGGATTCAGCGTGCCAAAATCTATATAGAACAGCTAAAGTTTGTTGGGAAGCAAAGAAAAGTTAAAATTTGTTGTCCAGTGAAATCTATGCACTAAGTAACTTTCTGGGCATTTCTTTTAAAATCTTGCAAACCATTTTTCTCAAAAACCTGACGTGATACAAAAATTCTGAGAACACCACTGGATTCAGCGTGCCAAAATCTATATAGAACAGCTAAAGTTTTTTAGGAAGCAAAAAAAGTTAAAATTTGTTGTCCAGTGAAATCTATGCACTAAAAGTAAATTTCTGGGCATTTCTTTTAAAATCTTGCAAACTATTTTTCTCAAAAACCTTACGTGGTAAAAATATTCCGAGAACACCACTGGATTCAGCGTGCCAAAATCTATATAGAACAGCTAAAGTTTTTAGGAAGCAAAAAAAGTTAAAATTTGTTGTCCAGTGAAATCTATGCACTAAGTAACTTTCTGGGCATTTCTTTTAAAATCTTGCAAACCATTTTTCTCAAAAACCTGACGTGATACAAAAATTCTGAGAACACCACTGGATTCAGCGTGCCAAAATCTATATAGAACAGCTAAAGTTTTTAGGAAGTAAAAAAAGTTAAAATTTGTTGTCCATAGTGATATCATGTACCATGTAGCAACGAATTTAATTGAACAGATATGATATATAGATAGTTAGTGTGGAACTTGGTGAAACAGTTACGGTCACTTTGCAAACATAGAGCAACACTACAGTCTACAGGTGGCACACTGAAATCTTGACTGGTTATCTTTGCCCCTCTTGTGACTATGCTTGCATCTCTTTCTGTCGGGCAAGATGTGAGGCAAATGATTATGTATCAACACTGGAGACGCCTTTCTTTGATTGCTCCAGTCGGAAAAGCATTCCTCCTGGAAGTACAAGTACCTATGAGACCACGACCCACCTGCTGTCCGAACTCCAATGTGTTATTTTGGTGTCTGTTGGGAGACTTGTAATTCAAGTAGCCATTCACCTGCTTCGACCAGGCTATCAAACATCACTCTCAGATAATACTTCTATCGGAATCATATTCTATTACATAATATGATTTGAGCTGGTCTTCCAGGTCAACTTCTCCAACATAATTATTTGTTGTATTCTTTCACCCATGATGTAACCTTGACCTTCACAGCGGAACCTTCTGACGTCTATCTATAGGTTCTGTACCTACGGATGGTTCCAAATTGGATATGAGATGGACAGCCTTTGTGTCCATCCACATCAAAAAGTTCATCTGCTTCTCCGTTGTTTGGAGGGACTGAATGTCTCCTCTTGTATGCTTGCAGGCCCTAGGCATATTTGTATGATGTATGAATGTATGTATGTATTGCATGTAAACTGTATGTATGTATGTATGTATGGATGGATGTAAGTATGCATGTATACATGTATTTATGTATGTATGTGTGTATGTATGTCTGTATGCATATATGTATGTACGTATTTATGTATGTATGTATGTATGTATGTATGTATGTACATATGTTTCATGTATGCACGTATGTATGCATGTATGTACATATGTATGTACATATGGATGTATATATGTAAGTACATATGTATATGTCTATGTATGTGTGAATGCGTATTATATGTATGTGTGTAAGTGTGAATGCATTTATGTATGTCTCTATGCATGAAAATATGTATGTATGTATATATGTATGTATGTATATATATGTATGTGTGTATGTATGTACATATGTATGTCTAATATGTTTTGTATGTACGAACGCAAGTATGCTTGAATGCATATATGTACGTTTTTACAATGCCCCTTAGCCCTGCGACTACCAGTGGGGTCAAAAATGACCCCAGAGGTAGTTTGCACTAGTGCTGCTCACCCCCCATAAGAGATATCTCAATGAAATTTTATGACTTTATAGGTAATCCTGTTTTGTACAAAATTCCAAGTTTTATTTTACATTTTCTATCACCAGATGGCGCTGGTATACCATTTATACACTGAGTACCAGTGGGGTCATTTTTGACCCCAGTGTAAACTGAATAATTCTGACATATGTAAAAATAACAAAATGCATTTTTATTGAGCTAACATTGATTTTAAATGTATTTTAACAAATATAAACTATTATATATTGTTTACTTAGTAAATTTATTGCCAAAAATGTTGACAGTCTGCTAACAGGTTCAAACTAGTTGTGAAAAAACAATTCTAAAGGAAACGGAAGTGGATAAATAAGGAAGGCAGTGCCATTTATGGTGAAACATGGAGTGATATATCTGACAAACCTAGAAATGAAGCAGTACAGCAAAAATGTAGAGTTTAGACGTTGTTTCAGCGACAGCATGACTAGAAATCGGTTCCAGAAATTATCACGTACCCTTAGATTTGACGATGTGGTGCGTAGAATAGAAAGTCAATATCCTAAACAACTTGCACTTATTTGACAAGTGGACAAAATCATAAGAAAATGATAAGAAGTCGAATATAATCTGTGCAAAAAGTTAGCGCAATTATGTCGTTCTTGCCGAGTATACCTGCATAAACTGTAAACAGTAAGGGTGGTGCATAAGCAGCAAGAAAAATCAAATCTGTGATTTCCAGTAGTCTTACCCCCTGAAACTATTTCTCCTTATCTAGAAGTAATGGGAAAAAAGTTTGAACCTTTTAGTGTAATATTTAGAGGTAGCTCAATGGCTTTACAAGTTTACAGGTAACTGAAAATAGCGAATAGTTTAAAATCTGCAAAAAATCTGTTGTCTTACTTCAGTTTACAAGTTCACACTTCACAGTCCAGACAGTGTCTGTTTCTTGCTGTCAGGGTAAGCCTTCCTGTGTTGCTGTACCACCTGCAGTAAGAACTGAAGCTGTGATTCATCCTTCGTAATCAGGCCAATGAGTTCTTGTGCAAGAGCCACCCCACGTTCTGCATGGTCATTCACCACACTCATGGCACGAACTGTCTCTGCCGCTTTCTGGTAATCCTCCTGTTCCTCCCACAAGTCTGGGTCCACACTAAGAAATGCACTTGGAAGCTCCATCAATTCAAACAATGTCATTGATTTTTCTGAGACAAAATCTTCAAATTTCTTTTCCATGAAACTTGGCAGGTCTACAGTTATTCGTTTGGTATGATCCTTTTCAGCCGGCTCGAGCAGCTCGATGTCAGTCTCCTTTCGTCGTATTGCACTTACCATCAGTCTCTTGGTTGCTGAAGGAACTGAGCTGTCAAAGAACGCTAAACAAACAAGTTCAGGTGACAAGTACCACAAGTGATTTGAAAACTTCAGTGATGCAGCCTTTGATATCGCTGGATTTATTGTGGAGTAGCCAAGAAGTGATTTCAACAGCTGGAAATCACTGTATGGGGCACTTGCTGCAAGAGGAGCCATGATCCAGGCCTTTAGGTAAACACTTGCTGCAAACACACACACGTCCTGCAGGCCCTTCTCCTCAGTCTTTGTCAGCTGGAATTGGCCTCGAAACATCCAAATCTTGAGACTGTAGATAACTTTCGACAGCCAGCGAGCATGATGCATAGCCCCAGGTGCCATGAAGCGGACTCCTCTTGCTGGTACTGCTCCAAGAAAAATGATAACAAGTTCCAAGAACTCCATATAATCGTCTCTTGGCTGACTCTCTGTTAGATATCGATTTGCGAACTCGATGGTGCTGCCCCTGATGTTTTTCAATGACCTGGATACAAACTCATCTGCCATTCCTGTGTCGTATCTATCCTGAGCAACAAACTCCCAGTACTTCTGAAAACGTGCAAACAGAGGGACCTCTGGAGATGATGTTACTCCAAGGCAGACTTTAAAGACTGCACCAATTACTAGTTCCATTATGTGATGTCTGCAGGCTAACGATAGAATTTCCTTACCGAGCTTCTGCTCCAAGAGAACACAAGCACCAGCAAACCGCCCAGTGTTCGAACTGGTTGTATCGAAGCACATTGCTCGTACGCTGCTAGCTATGCCCCAGTCCTCCAGTGCTGAGTGGACAGCTGCTGCTTGAGCCTCGCCAGTTCCACTTGCCAGCGGTGCAACTGTGAGCAGCTGTGAAATTCCTTTGCCACTGACAATCACTGGGAGCCGATCAATTTGTTCCTTAGTTGTTAGAGCAGCAATGAGTTTGCCGTCCCAGTGAACAACCAGTGGCACGTTGCCTTGAAATTCAGCCTTTAGTGCTGCTGATTGCTGAACCCTGTGTTTCATTCTCTGTCGGCGAATGGAGTCACGACTGAGGGCAAGGTCATGAATGTTGTGACCTAAGCTCTTTGCTGTTTCAGCAATAACAAACATTGCTTTCCGGTCAGAAATCTTGGTTCTATCCAAAGTAGCTGCAAGCTGCTGCGTGAAAACACTTTTTCTACCTCTCTTTCTCTTTGCACTAGTCTGTGAACTGCAGCCTCCACCACTTTCCTCACCCTTACCATCTCTGTTCTGATTATCATCTGCTTCTTCAGCTTCTTCATCGGTGCTGCTGGAGCTGCTGGTACTAGATAGTACTGCTTTTTCATTTTGCCTTCTTTGCAAGTCTTTCATTCGCTGTTGTCTAGCAAGCATTTGTTCCTGCCTAACTGTTGATCTCTTTTCCTTTGCAGCTAATTTTGCATCTACACCAGCCATTGATCCCCTTCTTCCTTTTTCTCTTTGGGCAATCAGGAACTCCCTATCTTCAGCAACCACAATCATGTTAAGGGCATTCACGTGAGCAATGTCAAAGAGATCATCTAGTCTGGAAACAAACTCGGCCTCTCTTGATCGTTGTGTCACAGATTCACGACCTTTATTCTTCTTAAGCAAACGCCACTCTTCAAATGTTCGTTCCAATTTGGTTTGACAGTTCTGGTTGTCTCTTATTGGGATTCTTGCTTTGTTCCAAAATTTTGATATCTCTTCCACTGTATTAGCTGATGACTGTCTGACAGTTTCATTCTTTTCTATATGATGATATAGAAATAAACCAAGAGCCATCCGCAGAGATGGCAGCTTACTACCAGTTAATTCAGACACATACGAGCCAAGAAGATACACTTCTGTTTGAGATCTAGTTGATGCTGCTTCTGCCATTTCTCACTACTAGTACTTAAGATTAACATTAATAATTAATCAAGTCAATCAACTGTACTATGCCCTGTTGTCTAGCATACTAGCATGCACACTTTGACAGCAGCAATTTATACCAGAGTATAGTGTAGATGATGTCAGCACTCAGCAGCAGTCAGCAGAGACTCAGCACTGCAGGCCTGCAGGGACTCAGCAAGGTAGAACATTGATGACATCAGCAGATTCAGCACTGCAGTAAGCAACACGACCGACAGCCCACTGACCCCAGCATAGTTTAGTCACTAATAGTCAGATTCACCAATCACCAATCAGACTTAAGGCAAGATTAGGATAGGCATATTAGGCAACTATGCTAATAGGCAGTCCCTGGCATGGCCTGCATGAAGAATGCACTGCATGATTCTGCTCATATTAATATCTGCTGACTCAGTCAGGAGAAATTAATTTAATATGTTATGTTCACTGTCTTACTGCATTGAATATATTCAAAACTTCAGTGTCATTGAGCTACCACTATATATTCACCTATCAAGCTGATATTTTGCCAGAATTTTTTCTTTGTATATACAAACACAATTAGGGGGTAAGAATGCAATATTTACATACTTCAGAAATAAGCACCACCCTAACGAACATTTACTCTAAAAACGCTAGGCGAGAATTTTGGAGGAAGTTTCTGTTTACTGGCGCAGTCTTGTAACGAAAACGATTAACGTGACCCTCCTAGTTTATACAGACTTTGGACTAGCATCATCCCATGCTAGGCAGTTTTTCACCATTATACATGTGGCCGCCATGGACCGTAAACGTCCACTTCACTTGATGAGAAGGATAAAGGATATCATAATGACTAATAATTAAACGAAATTTCTGACTTTGTAGCGTCTTAACATAGCGTTTTAAAGGTGTCTAAGTCAGACACTTTGCTATATATTGCTTAGCGACATCTCGTGGCTGTCGGTTACATCGACTCTCATTAACTTGTGTAATCCAATTGATACAATTTATGGTAAAGCGTGTAGTTTAGCGTCGTAAATTATTCGCCCGTTGTAGCATTGTCATTTTTCATAAATTCGACTTCTACTTTGGCAAGAATCCTTCTCATCGATCCAGCTTCTTTTCAGGCAAGATTTCGTTTCATCAATCCCGCTTCAATTTAAGAAGGAATTATTTTTATAAATGCAATTTCTATTTAAGCAAAAATTATTTTCATCAATCCGACTTCTATTTAGCCAGAATTCTTTTCGTCAATCCAACTTGTATTCGACCAACGCTGAAACCCATGCAATGGCGGATAATTTACGACGCTAAGCTACACGTTTACCAGGTATATTTTATATCCGTCTTTTGTCATGTGGTAGTTTCTGTTTAACGGTTTAACGAAACTGCATCATACGAGAGATAGTATGCGTTGCCCTCCCCTTCATTCGGACATAGGGATGGCATCACCCGAAAATAAGGCAGTGGCCGAGACGAGAATTGCGAAAAATGCCGTATATTTGTTGACGGATTGTGTCGGAAGTTTTGGAAAAATTAGTGGTTCGGTTTGGAGTAAAGAAGGCTCCATAATGAATATTAATTTCTTATTTAGCATAATGATTAATCCCAGCCTATGTTTGCATAGGCTAAAGAAACAATTGCAATCGATAACTTACTCACTCATGATTCGGACAGGCACCACCCGCATCCAAGGCAGTAGTGTACGTTTATATTATCGTGTTGGTAGCATCTGTTTAACGACGCTGTGTCATAACGCAGATGTTTAGCGTCGCCCTCCTATGTAATCTAGGCTTCGGACGGGCATCACCCGAATGCAAGGCAGTGGGGGACTTATTCTCGTGTTTTGGTAGCTTCTGTTGAACGATGCCTCGTCATAACAAAGAAGAGCAACGTCGCCTTCCTCCGTTATCCAAGTTTAGCACTCGATGGTAGACACTTTTTCTGTTGTTTATCAACAGCTTGTATCTGTCCTGTCACCTGAGATTACGATTACGATACAGGCATACATACTCTGATAAAGCACGGTCAACTTTACCGGTTCTGGAAACCGTAAGATTTCGTCAAACAACGGATAATGCAATGCAATGTGTTGTTAGACACCTTTCAAACGCTCTCTGCAGACCATATAAATTCAGCAACTGCGTTACGTCATTGAATTGATGCGACAATCAGTATTATCGTCTCAGTGTCAACCCGACCAATACACAGTTGTGCTTCGTTACAACACGTGCACGTTGTAGGATCGATCAGATGCCTTTGCATTGGCATCCATTAGTGGTCAGTTCTGTGATGTGGTGAGGGACCTTGGGATAATTCTTGATGGTGGGCTTAGGATGGGTGATCATTGTGTCAAACATCTCCAGGTCCAGGTACTACGATCTCGGGCAGATTGGAATGATACGGAGGACGCTATCGCTGTGTCCTATTACACTCTTTTCGTACTCAGTACTCACACGTCTAGACCACTGTAACGGGGTCCTCCAGGTGCCTTTCTGAGTTCCGTTTTCACCAACTTCAGATCGTTCAGACTGCAGCAGACACACTTCTGACCTACCAAAATATTCATACATATCTGACTACCTGCGACGTGAGCTCCACTGGCTTCCAGTTGCTGATCGTGTGCAATTCAAAATTGCTACGCTGGTTTGTAAGGTTGTGACTGGTACTGTTCCGACCTACATTGCCGAACTGTGCCTTCCAATTGGCACTCAGACGGTCTGGGGCGGTCTGGTCTGTCTTTGTGAAATGACTTGATTGTACCCTGCTTTCGAACCACAACCCGTGCTAATCGAGACTTCTCGGTTGTGGCACGGCGGATCTGGAATGCTCTTCCGACCTCTGTTCGTGACACGAATGCTGCATGTGACTATAGTTATGGCTTTTTCTATAGACTCTTAAAGACGCATTTTTCAGCTGTTTGATGGCCACGTGCTGAGCGCTGCTGAGACTCTTAAGTGACGCTTTATAAATGTCTTGCTACATCTATATTATATATAATAACATTGTGGCCGCCAAGGGCCGTTAACGCCGACCTTTCCATAACTTTCATTTAAGAATAATTGATGCTGAATGCTAACGATTAAACGCATTTGCTAAATTTATAGCCTCTGACGGAAGTTTGTTAAAGGTGTTTAAGACGAGAACTGTATCACAACTGCTTTACGACATCTTATGGTCGCTAAGTGCCGTTAAAGTCGATTTTATCCTACGAGTAGAAGTGTTAAAGCATCTGGCGATTATTATAATTATTCCAAAGTTTAACGACATCTTATGACTACAATGACTGCAAGGATATCTTTAACTGATTAAATATTTATTGTCGAATTTGCTGAATTTATAGCTCCGCAAGTATACGTGTTAAAGGTGTCTAAGCCGACCATTATAATTATCATTAATTGTTAAGCGACATCTTGTGACCAACAAGAGTCGCTAACGTCTGAAACCTTCCCTACGAGTTGGTGAGTTTGTGTGTTATTCTAGTGATCTGGTTAGCTGCTGTTTGACGACACTGTGTCAAACAAAGACTATTAACGTCCCTTCCTTCTAATAATAATAATAATAATAATTCTTCCTTTATTGATCGAGGCTTAGGACTGATACAAACCGATGGGTCAGTTTCCTCGTTTCCCAGATGTTTATCAACTTCTTGTGACATACTACAGGACCAAGACACACAGGATCTGAAAATCCTTATAAATTGTCGCGTGTAACGTTAAAGCGCTCAGGAAGTAAAAGCATGAGCGCGTATGCATAGTAGCGCCTCTGGCGGTCAAGAAATAAGAGTTAGATATCTCGTCAACTAAATCCACCTCAACAACTCATCCGCCTCCTCTCACTTACAATGATTCATCAATAACTTCTATAGCGCTTTGAGAATATAGTCCGTCATCCGGAGTGATCGATGCTCGCGAACATTCGGCGATTGTCAGGGTCCCTTTGGCGGCCATAGAATGGCGATAAGCAATGGAAACTCTACCTACTATGAGATGATGCTAGTCCGAAGCGTATATAAACGAGGAGGGCGACGTTAAATCATCATCCTTTCACAAATCAGCCCCGAATTTGGGGCCAAGTTTTCTATAATTCTACGGGACGGACATTAACGTTGACCTTACTCTAAATGGAATACCTGAAGAATAACTGGCGTTTGAACAGAATTTATAACGACTGGAGGAAGCGCTTTAAGGGTGTCTAAGACGAGCATGTTATTATCTATTGCTTAGCGTCACCGTGTGGCTGCCGATCATGTCGACGTCTCAGTAACTTATGTTCTATATAGTTCTTGGTCATCGAAATCGAACGCACCTCCTCCCATCGAGCAGAAGGTTCATATACAAAGAGAATGGGACAGCAAACTCATCTCAAATGCACTTCAAGGCCTATCGGAAAGAGCAAATGATTCTGCTGCTAAAGCCAGATTGTTAGCCATTCAATCACCACACTCCGGAGACTGGCTCCATGCACTTCCAATTACAACAGCAGGATTACGGATGTCAGGAGAGGTCTTAAGAATAGCATCAGGCATCCGGCTGGGCACTGCACTGTGTGAAAAACACACCTGCAAATGTGGTGTCATAGTAGAATCCAACGGCCATCATGGATTCTCCTGCGTCAAAGGAGCAGGAAGACAACATCGACATGGCATGCTCAATGACGTTATTTGGCGGGCTTTCACCAGAGCCAAAATCCCTGCTATCAAAGAGCCCAATGGCCTCTCCAGATCTGACGGCAAAAGGCCTGACGGAGTCACCATCATACCTTGGCATAGTGGTCGTTGCATGGCGTGGGATGTGACGGTACCAGACACTTTCGCTGCATCCTACGAACATCTAACATCGCAAATCGCAGGTGCGGCAGCGGAAAAGGCAGCTCGCAACAAGGAAACCAAGTATGCTGCTATCACACAATCACATCATTTCGTTCCTGTAGCAGTCGAAACTGCAGGAAGCTGGCACACAGAATCACTGCAGTTTGTTCGAGAACTTGGAGGCAAGATCTCAGCAGCGACAGGCGACCAGCGTGAAACCAGTCATCTACTACAACGCCTATCAGTGGCCCTACAAATTGGAAACTCTCTATCTGTTTTAGGCACCACAGATTGCAACAACACTGTAGCCAAGGAGAATGACAGCTTATAACAATATTGAAAACAGTTACTTTTAATCAGTCTGTACATAAGTTTGTTGGCTTTATGAAGAAATAAATTTGTCTTATAATAATAATAATAATAATAATATAATATTATTATTATTATTATTATTTATTATTATTAATATTATTAATATTAATAATAATAATAATAATAATATCTTTTCTTTAATCAAGCGCCTGACAAACGCACTGCGCTGTACATTTATATGTTATGCAATTGAAATCTTAACTACTAACAGAACAGACAGCTTGCAATACAACGGCGCTAATAGCAGCCTACAAAGCATATCCGCCCAACGGGGGCTCGAACTCGGTACCTCTCGGTCTCTGTGCCAGATGTTATCCAACGCGCCACCGGACCCCCATAGATAGAACCATTGCACTCCAAGCACACGATATTTCCATCAACGGAAGCAGTAGTCTCTGTTTAACGCTGCTGGACATACTGACTTCGGACTGGCACCACTCGAGTATAAGACAGCGGTCGAATTGAGTATTGTTCTTGGGTCGAAATGTGTCTGAAGTTTTAGAAAGTTTAGTTGTTCTTCGGTTCGGGTCAAAAGAAGGCTGCACAATCAATATTAATATACTAATTAGCATATTAATTAAACAATTCTAATCGATAACTTCAACTCACATAAATACATATAAAATCTAAGTAGGCCTATGTATGTGTGAATGTATGTATGTATGTATGTATGTATGTATGTATGTATGTGGATGTATGTATGTATGAATGTATGTATTTATCCCTGTATGCATGGCATGTATGCATTATGTAGGTATATATGCGCCTCTGATTAGTTAGTCTGGAAGAGGCGCTAGAAAAATCGTAGAATACATTACATTGCATGTATTTATCTGTACTTTTATAAAGTGATGTTAGATAACACTTGAACAAAGAAGTCTTCGCACCACAGCGGCTCTCGAGATCTCGCTACGTTGAAAGGAATCTTGTTGAAATCTCACAGAATACAAACGGTTCAACGGTCCACTTTGAAAGTCACTTGCAATTTATCTCTCGCGATACGAGGGCAATTTCAGAGATTACTACAACTCTTAATGCTACCACTAGAATGCTGCTGTAATATAGGCCTGTATACAGTACTTTATTAAACTACTCTACAACTAAATCTATTCACTGTAATGCTCTACTTAGTCTACTGCCTGGCATCGCCCTCCTCCCGCACCTTAAGGCAAGAGGCTCACTTACCCCCCACCCCGGATTTTGAATCAAAATACGTAAAATTAAGAATATTATTAATTTTTAAATAATTAAAGTAGGTTATTCTCACATTTCCTTTGCTTGAATGGTGACTTATACAAATGAACTCTTGTACATGGTTGGATAATTCGTGCAACATTTCATCTATTCGACTCGGTACGTTTCTAACCCTCAGGATCTCTTATCCCAACTGTCACCGGGATATTGGTCGTTGCGGATAATGATCTACACGTCTGCCTCCTCTCTGTTGACTCTCCGCACTCTCTTCGTCGTCGCCGTTATCTCAATTATCCACTGAAGTTTCAATCATTCTGTGAGGACCCTCCTGGAAGATCTTTGCTGGTTGTCTTCAATCTTCACACCTGTTTCCTTCCATCTGTCGGTCCATCCTGACTGTGTGTGAATCAACGTTTTGACAAAATGATGAGTGTCTTTATTTTTTTGCTGAGTTTGCTTTGTGTGGTCTGATTTTTTTTAATTCTAATTTCTCTTTTACTTGTTTTACTGTTTTCTTTCTTATATTTCATGATTTGTGTGATAGATAGATCACCATTCTGCATTAGTAGTAAGTCACTGCACTAGATTAATTTGTAGTTTTTTGCTTTCTTTACTGAGATGATTATCTCTATTAGGACTTGTGGGCATGAATCTGTACGCAAGTTGTACGCAACTATTGTGTACGAAATTGCAGGCAACTTCTAATGATGATCAGGTTCTGCTTAGATCTCAATCATTCCAGTCTATTAGGTAGGGTACGTGAAAGAACGAGGAGGTATCGAGTATTAAGGCGATACTGTATATAAACTTTCTGATGTATATAAACTTTCTGTTGATCGTACACTGTATAGCATGCACTTACACAGACCAGTAATGACCCTATTCACATCTTTAGTTTCTGTACAACATTGTTAAGAAGCGACATTGTTACCACACGTGGACCTTTGCCTTCTTGCTATGTCGGAAGGTGACCATCGAGTATGCGGCATTTGCACTGGTTCAATTAACGAAGAATTAGATGTTGTAACTTGCGCAGTATGTAAAGGTGTGTACCATATGGGCTGTTTACAGCGGAGTGCTGAGCTGTGTGATGACTGGGATTATTGGCTTTGCGTGCATTGTACTAGAAATCTGTTTCCATTCGCAGAGGCTGATGATGAATATATATGTAAGGAACCTTTAAAGAAGATAGATCCGGATCAGTGCGGATCAGTTGATGCCAATTGTGAATTAGTGGTGTTCCCTGAGGAATCCGATAATCGTGTTTTGATTAATAATAATGATGTTGACCCTGATCAAAACTATTTTACTAACCTCGCATGGAATAGTCCATACACTACATTACATTCTTGGGATGCAAAACTTGAACTTATTGAATCCAACTTTGCGATTTTACATATAAATTGCAGAAGCATTATGTATAAATTAGATGAGATTCGAGACATACTTAGCCATATTCCCGTCACCATACTTGCTGTCACTGAAACTTGGTTAGAATCGGCGCTGGAGGATGTCATCAAGATACAAGGCTATAATTTTATTCACAAATCAAGAGAGGAAGGTAGAGGAGGGGGAATAGGAATGTTTATAAAGGAATCGACTAAATATGAATTGCAAAAAGAAACTGTGAAGCACAAAGCCTATGAAGGACTCCTTGTTAAAATTGGCCTAGAGAATAGCACATGCTTAGTGGGGGTTGTCTATAGGCCACCGGGGAGGAGTATGGTTGAGTTCAATGTGGAAATAGAGGAACTATTGCTTCACATTACAAAGGGTACTAAGAACTTAATATTAATAGGGGACTTTAATATTGATCTGCTCAAAATTAACGAACATAAAGAAACTAACGCATTTTATAACTGTCTTACTTCCCATCAGCTCATTCCAACTATTACAAGACCCACGAGAATTACCACTGACACCTCAACTCTGATTGAGAATATATTTACGAACGCCTGGTCCAGGCTGATAGAAACATCAATCATTATATCCGACTTATCTGACCATCTCCCGATTCTTGCTTGTTTTACGCTTAAAAGCCCGAAGAAGAAGGAATCAAATTCTTTTGATTATCGTATTGTTAATGAGGAAAGGATTGAGAAATTTAACGCTCTACTAACGAATAGTAAATGGGAACTAGTAATGAGCATTAGTAGAGAAGGAGATGCTAACGGTGCATACGAATTGTTTTTACAATTATATAAAACTGCCTACAATAAAGCATTCCCGTTAGTCTCTGGTAAAAGGAATACCGAGAAGCCCAAATTTATTCAACCTTGGATGACTCCTGGCCTTCTTAAGTCTTGCAAGAAGAAAAACTCCCTATACCTAAAATACCTTAAAAAACCTAATGAATTTAATAAAAACAAATTCACAACATATAGGAACAAATTTAAGACAATTAGAATTAAAGCAGAAAAAAATCATTATGAAATTGAATTTTGTAAATACAAAGAGGACCTTAAAGCAACTTGGAAACTTATACGCTCTATCATGCAATTAGGGAATGGAGATACGCGAATAGAAGCCTTAACAATAAATGGGGCTACAGTAAAAGACGCGAATGTAATGGCTAATGCACTTAATCACTATTTTACTAACATTGCACATTCCCTCGCAGAAAAGATTCCTCCTACACCTTCAGTTTCTTTTGATAGCTACCTTCATACCCCTAGTCTGAGCTCAATGGGACTATTATCCACATCCTCAATGGAGATTTTGGATATTGGTAGAGACATCAAATTGACGCATAGCAAAGGCATTGACGATATTGATCCTTGTTTAGCAACACCTTCTCTTTGTATTGTCGCCAAACCTTTGGCCGAGATAATTAACTGCTCCTTAAATAGTGGGGTTGTTCCGCAGGCAATAAAAACGGCTAAAGTAGTCCCAATATTTAAGAAAGGCGATAAAGATAATGTTGCAAATTATCGTCCTATTTCTATTCTTCCATATTTCTCAAAATTTTATGAAAAAATTATGTACACTCGCCTTTATAATTATGTAAAAAATCTCAATGTTATCTGTCAGTCTCAGCATGGATTTCAGCCTGGACACTCGCCGTATATGGCACTTCTGAATATGCAAGACATGATCACTAACGCGATTGAAAAGAACGAGTACTCTATAGGTATTTTTTTTGATCTGGCTAAGGCATTTGACACGGTAGATCATAGGATTATGTTAAGTAAGTTAGAATACTATGGAGTTAGAGGAAATCAGCTTAAATGGTTTGCGAGCTATTTGGATAACCGTTCACAGAGAGTCCTCTGTAATGGTGCCCTATCCGAGCTTGGTATGATTAAATATGGAGTGCCGCAAGGTTCCAATCTTGGACCCTTTCTATTTTTACTTTACATTAACGACCTGGCACTTGTTTCCCCTACCTTGTTTTGTGTGCTATTTGCTGACGACACTAACATGTTCTACTCCAACGGTTCCTGGCAGGAACTAACTCGTGTAGTTAACGAGGAGCTGTTGAAGATAGATGTCTGGTTTGCTACAAATAAACTCACGTTGAATTTAGACAAAACTAATTATATATTATTCAAATCCCACAGGAAAGCTCTTCCGACTGGCAGTTTCGATTTACGTATCAAGGATACCCCTATTGAGATGGTAGAGTCAACGAAATTTCTTGGCGTCCACATTGATCAACATATGACTTGGAAGGTTCACATTAATCAGATTTCAGCTAAAATTGCTAAAAATGTGGGCATATTAACCCGTATAGCATATTTACTGCCAAGAGCAACAAGATTGAATTTATATTATGCACTTATTTACCCCTACCTCACCTATTGTAATATGGTGTGGGCTTCGACATACGCCTCGAGATTGAGCAGATTAATTATCCTGCAGAAGAGGGCTGTTCGTTTAGTTGCAGGCATTAAGAAATGGGAACATTCAGGCCCATCCTTTACCGAACTAAGATTACTGAGAATCGACCAGATCAAAGACTTTCAAATAGGTGAATTCTATTATCGGCTTGAACATGGGCTCCTCCCCTCCATATTTAAGGACTTCCTCCAGCATGCCTCTGACATCCATTCGTACGCTACTAGGAACAACTCAGCTTACCGCCCTGTCTCAGCTCACACTAACACCAGGCGTTTCACAATCAAGTCATATGGTACTCAGGTATGGAATAAAATACCACTGGTAATACGTCTCACCAATAATCTATTAACCTTTAAAAAGAGATTTCGTACTTCATTACTCTCTTCCACGTTATAAATTAGTAATTTTCATAAAGTGTAAATAGCCGCGTGTAGTTAAGATAATAGTTAAGTTCTTAGTTAAGAATTATCTATAGTATTTTGCTAATTTGAAGTGTAGACTTTTTCTAATAGGTTTACAATTGATTATTTGTTTGTATTGGACTTTGGGGATCAGCCGTTAGCTTTGAATATTTTGTTTACTGTGTTGACCATCTTGATGATTTTTCCTGTAACTGCTATTAGGGTGGCCCTGCTCAGCGGGATTCCTTTATCCCTTCTGGGTTTCCCTTTGTTTGCCAAAATAGTACCCCTTTCTGTGTGCAAGGATGTTTTATTTTTTAACTTGGTTGCAATAAAAGAAGATTTGATTTGATTTGATTTGATACCGGATCATTACGGCGCTGATTAATTATACGTGTTGTCAAAGTCGGTCTGCACCACTGAGGATTTGGTTGGGAAAGTTAATGACAGGTGTACCCGATGTCTGGTCCATGTAGGGTTAAGAAAGGGAGGTCACAAAGATCCAGAGGCGTCTGAACCCAAATGGGCGAACGAACCCCTACTCTGGCCAAATTATATATGGGTGAGTCGGAAGTCACTCAGAACTGTAAATTAATAGATCACGGTCTTTTTAGAAAAGTTACCACAAGCTAAAAACTGAATTAAGAAGTTAACTACACCATATTAATACTGTGTTCTGACCAGTAACAACAAGCAGATTACCTCCCCCACTTCTGGCACCACAAGTTCTTCCCTCCCTCCTCCCATTGGTAGAAGCCACTGCTAGGATCAATGGAATACTCATCTGTTGTTGATATCCAGTTTCATATTTGAAACTTCAACGGACTTGGTCTTAATATGGTGATACGATAGGACAAATCCTGAAAGAGATAGCGTATTATATCCAGGCTTCGGACTGACATCACCCGAATGCAAAGCAGTGGTGGAGTCATTCTCCTGAAAGTAGTTTCTGTTGAACGACGCTGTCGCAGCGAAGAAGATGGTTAGTGGCGCTTCAACATCATTAGCAATATTTATACACATTTGAAGGAAGCATTTTAAAGGTGTCTAAGGAGAACACTGTAGCCTATCATTAATATTGTTCAGCGAAATCTTGAGGCCACCACGGGCCGTAACCGTCCACCTTATCCTATTCTCCTTCTGTAACTATGGCAGTCTACCTGACATCTAGCGACCAACCGCATTAGCGTTATTTGTAAAATTTAAAGGAAGCGTTTTAAAGGTGTTTAAGAAGAACACTATGCCATTAATAATAATTATTGTTTAGCCACATTCTGAGGCCACTAAGGGCCGTTATCGTCGACCTTGTGCTATTTATTAGAAATATGGCGACTAACTCATTTCCGAAATTTATAACATTTGAAGGAAACGTTTTAAAGGCAAACACTGAATCATTAATTGTTCAGCGACATCTTGTGGCCGCCAAGGACCGTTAACATCGTCAAAACTCCGACCGATGGCCATTTTTGGCCCGCCGAC